>MU006776.1:332063-451480 GCA_010093635.1 Massarina eburnea CBS 473.64
CCCCCCCACCTCAACTCAAAAGAAACACAACCCACCACACCCCAATCCCGCATCACAATCCCATCAATAACCCCAACAACAACACGCCTCCATACATACCATCCCGACAGACAGACAGACATCTCCAACACAGTCGTAGCTCGAGACCATAACACACCCGAATATAGAGTACTATACAATACAATACAATACAAGCCGATGAAAAGTGTAGACTACGTGACGCGTTCGCGTTCATGTTCTCGCGCGACCGGTGCTGTTGGCCGGAAGAGGAAGTACTCAGATCAGGTCAGGTCAGGTCAGGTCGGATTGAGTGAGTGAGTGAGTGAGTGAGGGTACGTTATACTACACTACACTATATAGCTCGTTCGTGATGCGGACTGTTTGTCTGTCTGTCTGTCTGTCTGTCTGTCTGTCTGTCTGTCTGTCTGCCTACTGTACAAAGCTTGCGGGCATCGATTGAAAGAATGGAAAGGTTCGCGAGTTGTTATATTCCATTGGTTGCGTCGCTTTGGGATCGCGAATTAAATCGGTAAGTTGTATTTGTATTTGTATTTGGTGGTGGAGGGATGGGCGTCTAACCCACATCTGCACCGACCCGGCAAAAAAAAAAAAAAAACGCCACTGAGAGATACCTCGCGAATTATCCCCCGATTAATCTTACAAGTTACAAGGACGGCCACTCCAACCCATTCCGCTACTATACACGATATCCCAAACCACTCCACTCCACCCCCCAAACAATCTCACCCCAACCCACCAAAATACCCCCTCCAAACCCTCTCCCGATGCGCCACCAACCCCCTCCTCCCCCTCACCGAGTCACACAACCGCGTATCCGCCCACCCACCCGCAAACCCATCATCAAGCAGTAAATGCGTATAAGCAAAAACGGCGGCATCGAACAGTCCCGGGCGCCTAGCGCCGAAAAACCAATCATTATCACCCAACAGCATTTCCAGGGCCCGAAAGGCTTCTTCTGCTTCGGCGAGGATGTGCGTGGCGTTGACGACGGCGGAATGTTTGAGGATCTCGGCGGAGGCGGCGGTGCGGAGAGAGGATGCGGTGCTGAGGCGTACGAGGGGGTTTGTGGAGGTGGGGAGGATGTAGAGGGGTTCGGAGGGGGTTCTGAGGGAGGTGGGGGAGAGGTAGATGGTGTAGAGCTATAGGGTTGTGTTAGCCTGCCTGTGTGTCTGGACTCGAGGGAACGGTGGTAGAAAGAAAGAAAGAACGACGTACCCATGCCCTCCGTATCCTCAAATCGATCAATGAGAGATACGCTTCATATCTGAAATCCCCAGGTTCCTCAACCACCCCCATTCCCATTCCCGCCCTCGACTTCCCCTCCCCACCATCTTTCGCGCTCCGCTCACATTCCTCCCTACACCAGCGCTGCAGCTTCGCACTCGTCACATACTCCACCTCCTTCTTCCCGCCCACCTCGTCCTCTCTCTCCGCCGGCTTCAAAAATGGCAACGTCCCACTAGGACTCGCGTGATTGTTCGACCTCTCCACCCTGAACGGAACCCCGCAGAAGGTCATGTACGTCTGCCATTTCAGACAGCCGGGGTTGAAACTCAATTCCCGGTCCCCTGCTCCTGTCGCGAAAATGTATAGGATATTCGCGCTCCTTCTGTGTAGTGCGGGCGCGCGTAGTGGTAATTCGTTCGAGGGATACGTGAGTAGGGGAAAGCGGTCGAAGAGTTGTTTTATTGGTGTTGGGACTGCGAAGAAATTGCGCGGTGGAGCTGTCGGTCTCGACGTTTTTCGCGATGATCGTGATTCGCTTGTGCTGGCGTCTTTTTCGCTTTCGGGGGCCATTGGACGGTTGTGTAGATGGTGGTGGTGGTGGTGAGGGTGGGTTGGTAAAAGTTCGGTGCATACCACGGCACCACGGGTTCGGGAGTGATGGACTCGCCTAAAGTTGCCGATCTGAACACGGAAGTTTGCAATACAACTCAACATACTGGATACCTGATGGAACACTAATAAATTAATTTCTAGACATCTGTCTATAATTACGAGTATATTAACACGAGCATTGAGAGTTTGATACGAGAGATGAGTTGAGAAAAATCTAGAGACTATGCATTCACCAACCGTTACCACTCACTACACTACTATGTACCCATCCCATTACTGCCCCGGTGCCGCAAACGCCTTGTGGTCCTTGTGGACCCTGTAATAGTAGCTGTCCTTCTTCGGGACCAGCTTCTCACTCAGCTTCTCCAGCACCGTCTGGAGCAGCTTCTCCTTGCCAGCCTCGTTGTCGGCGTCGCGCGTCCAGATGGCGATCTGGACGGCGTTCCAGCGGACGCTGAAGGACACCCCGCAGATGTCGTCGTTAAAGCCTAGTCATTCAGTCAGTACTGGGCTCCACAATGTAGAGGGAGGGGTTGTGACTTACTATCACGCTTCGTCTCGACAGCACTCTGCAGGACGTCACCGACGGCAAGCAGACAAATCTCGTGCCAGAAGTCACCGGCAAGCTCCTTGTTCACCTTGAAGTACCAGGCGCCGCCCCGGGTATTGCGGGTGTCTTCCCAGAGCGGCTTGACGCCCTGGTGGAAGAGATGGATAGAGTCCCGCAGCTTCAAGTTATCGACGGGGATGTTGTTGAAGTGCTGGTAAAAGTCCTTGACGGAGATGATCTGGTCGCCGAGTGGCTTGGGGCGGGAGGCGTACTCTTCTGCGCCAGCGACCGTGGAAGGGGTCTTGGATGATGCGGGGGCAGAGGCCTGGCCCTTCTCGGCCCAGAACTGCCAGCGGAAGCGGAACTCGGGGACGCGGACTTGTTTGAAGATGTTGTTGAGCATGGCAGAGCCTCGGGCGGGGGAGGCCGTCGCCGAGGTCTCCTGGGTGGAGGCGGTAGGGAGGTCATTGGTCATGAGGGTGGGGAGTCGGCCGGCCATGGTGGAGAGCGGGGTGAGGGGGACGTTGAGCTCGGTGGCTATGGCGATGAGGTTGAGGGGGTCCGAGGAGGCCTTGTTGGTCTCGAAGATGCGCTCGCAATTGGCGATGGCGAGGTCGTTGGCGATGTCCGTGAATGTAGACTTGAAGGGGGTGGCGGGCTCGCGGGTGATGCTCGCGGGGAAGGTTTCGTTCAGACGACGGAGCACGGCGTTGATACCGAGTTTGACGAGGTCGCTGATGGAGTCCTGAGCTTTCTGGAGCTGAACGTCGCTGCGGGTGATCTTCTCAAGAGCGTCGACTAGGGAGCACGGGATGGCAAGCTTGGCGGAGACTTGCGGATCGGCCTTGACTTCGAAGTTCTTGGCAAAGTTGGCGAAATTGGTGAAGGCGGGGAAAGCGCTGTAGTCGATAGACTTCTTCTCAACAATGGGCTCGGTGGCCTTGACAGTGAAGTTCTTGGCGAAGTCGTCAAAGTTGGTGAAGACGGGGAAGGCACCGTAGTCGACGTTCTTCTTCTCGACGGCGGGCTCGGTGTACGAGTATGGGGTGTTGGTCTGCAGCATAGTTATGAGTCTCTGCGTCTCGGCCATGATGAATGAAGTAAAGAGATGTAGGTAGGAGTAGTGAAGTAAGAAAGGAGAATGGTGAATTGAGTGTAGATTTGTCGCAGAGTCGGATCGGCGTAGCAAGTCTGGAGGAGAAGAGACGAAGGAGGGAGCTCAGAGGGCAGATATTTAAGGCAGCAGGCGGGGGGCTGGGGAGAGAAATTTGAATAGGCGGTTCCTATTGTACGTTCGCTATTCACTGTTCGCCGTAATCGCCATTCACTCTTGCGAGGAAGGTGAGAGCAGGCGCGGTGCCGTAAAGGGTCCGTGCGCATGAATCATAGAGTCGATTCACCATGGTGAACAATAGGAAAATCGACGGGGCAAACGGAGAATGGGGTGAATGCTCGAGTAAAAGTACAACAGCATAATGCAAATGGAATAATAATAGGAAGGGGTTATGGTGACGGTTGAGCGAAATGTATGACGAGTACTATCCCAACTGTGTACGGAGACGAAGAGAAGGCGAAGAGAAGACGAGAAGACTCAGAGATGGACGGAAATGGAACAAGAAGTAGAAAAAAGGCGATATCAAAAAGTGCACATACCAGTTAGGCTCACTTCGATGCAGCAGTTGGCGATTTCTGAACAGCTCTTTCGTTGCCCCTCGGTTCGTAAGGTAACTCCTGAATGCCTCGCTTGGATGTCAAGTGCGTGAACGCTTCACAAAGGGACCGGAACAGCAGCAGTTAAGGCTGTGATATGACAAGGCTCGCGACCGAAGTTGTGAGTGAGGTGTCTTCGACACAGTGGGGGCCCACGGGCTTTAAGGCTCATCCACCATGCTGCGTTCGGTCAAGTCAGCATATGCAGCCGCCCGCTTGTGCGTTTCAAGAAGCCGTTTCACCGACCCTGGCTGACACCAAGACCAACGAAGCGCGCGAATGGGCGTGCCTGGGGCAAACGGCCTGGACTGTGCTCGGCGGTGACGTCTCATTCCGTCTGATTATGTAGGTGTAGGAAGGATGGTCGACGGATTACTATGTGAGACCGTTGACGCGAAAGACGCATCGTGAGGGCTATCGTTTCTGGACCCAATTTGTTGGGATCGCAAGCGCCGAACAGCCCCGCCGCCACATTTTGCTGTTGCGCGCGACAAAAGTTCAATCCTCCATTATCCATCGCGGAACAAGCACGCTCTTCACATTCACGACGCAGCCAAATGACCATGACACCCATTGAATTGCCCGAACGCACGCACGATCGCCACCAAAAGCACATCGCCGCCTACGATCGGGCCGCGAACCGCGCAAAACGCGCAAAGCTTCAGCACTCGTACTCCACCTCCGCCTCGCCTGGGCCCTCGACACTATCCGAAGGGTCCGCTCTACTGCCGACGGGCGTGCCCGAAGACTCGACTGAGGCAAGCGACTGCGAGAGCGACGTGTCGAGTGAGGTTTCCGAGTCAAGCGAGGAACCCAGCGACGAGAGCGAGGATGAGAGCGACGACGAGGAGACAGAGGGGATAGATGGGGAGGAAGCTGGGGGAGAGGGAGAAGAGACGGTCGTGAATGTGCGGGCGAACCGGGGCAAGAAGCCCACGATGAGGATCCAGGAAGACGACATGGGCGACGACATCCGTCCGTTCCTGAAAGATTTCCTGCCGAAGCTCAGGGCTGCGAATGAGGAGCTGGAAGCACAGAGAGCGGCCGGAACGCTCGTCACAGCCGAGATAGCAGACAAGGCGGATGCCAATGGCGACATCAACGCTGATGGTGGAGATGGTGGAGATGATGAACAGTATATCGAACTGGTAAGCTCATGGCTTCCTTTGGCCTCTGCATCTGTACTGGTGCTGACTTGACTTGCTAGAACCTCGGCCTCGGCGTACTCCAAGCGAAGGGCGACGATGCAAGTGATGGGGATAGCGAGAGTGAGAGCGAGGGCGAGAGCGCAAACGACGAGGATGGTGGTAGGGCGGAAACGGACAGGCTGGGCAAGCTTATGGGACGGGATAAGAACGGGGAAAAGTCGTGTATACAGGTTGTTGGGGAGGGAATTAATGGTTGATCTGCTAATAATACTCTGTAATTCAACACATGTTCGCGAATGCGACTTCCCATGTCTTTCGATCCTTCCCAATCAATTCAGTTGCAGCTTCCCCAATCCCCAGCTCCTTCCTCAACGTCACTCAGCCCTCGTATCACAATGACGTCATACCCTTCGCACCTTTTATCACCCTCAAGAAGAATCTGATGATCCATCTTACCCCCAATAGACTGGCTTGAAATTCCGAGAACATGTCGACCTCCAACTCTACCGGCACCGTCGGCGCCCCCGAATCTACTACCAATAAAACGCTCGAAACAGGCGCTGCAGTTGTCCAGGTGCGTATATACCCACCTTCCAGTCTAAGCCTCACCCTCATCAACATCACATCTTCTAACATCCCTGGCAGAACTTCGCGCCTACCGAACGCATCTGCGCCCACCTCAATGCCTTCCACGTCTACGCATCGGACCCCAAACGCCCCGCCGTTGAGGCAAACCACTACTGTGCCCATCTCAACGACGAAGTGCGTCAATGCATTCTGTACGATTCACCAGAAGCCGGCGCCAGGATCATCGGCATAGGTTTGTATTCTCCCTTTTCTATTTACCCTTCCATTCAAGATTAGATAAGTGGATGAGATAGACTCACTTACGGTATGACCGCAGAGTACATGATCACATCCCGCCTATTCCAAACCCTCGACCCTGAAGAACAAAAGCTCTGGCACACGCACGTCTTCGAAGTCAAATCCGGAATGCTAATCATGCCCAAGCCCGCCGTCGTCCCCGCGGCGGTCTGGGAGGTCGCAGAGAACAAGGAGATGGAGCAGGTGGTTCACTTGTACGCACTCACCCACTACACCTCAAATATACATACACTCATGCCCTAACTCAACATCCAGGTACGGAAAGGTGTACCATCTGTGGCAGACTGATCGCGGAGACGCGCTTCCATTGGGAGCCCCGCAACTCATGACCAGCGTCACGCATGAGGAACAGATGCCCGATTTCGACGAGAAGGTGGGCGAGAGGGATGGCAGGTTTGGGAGTAGTTGGGAGAGGAAGAAGGATGTGAGGAAGTATATCGAGGAGCCAGAGTCGGAGGGGAATGCGGATTGGACGTGGAAGAAGCGTGAAAAGGCTTAGTATGTTTCCAAGATAACAATCCCATCTTCACTTTGCCCCCAATTCTACCCACTTAATGCACAACAATATCCGCCTTCCCACTACTATTATTTCCTTCCGTCGCCACAACCATATAATTATGCGTCCCCGTCTTCAACCCAACCTCCTTCCTACAAACTTGTCAGCGCACCCATCCTTCACAATCCACACAAAAAAGGAACATCCTCACCACGCAGCAAAATGATTCCCAACCGTAACAACGCCCTCACTCCTCACCACCTCCCTCACACTAAAAATCTGTCTAAACGTCGCCGTCCCAACTATCGACGGCTTATTCACCCTCATCTTCGTCCTCACCGAGTAAAAACTCCCGTCCGACGTGAGGTTCCCCACCACCTCGCCTTCCGGGGGCGCCGCCGGTTCGTGGCTAGGGTGGTAGTTTTCGATTATGTAGTATTCGATTAGTGGGTTCGTGGTCCAGCCGTAGATTGTTAGGTAGGCGTAGCCTTGGGGGGCGAAGGTGCCGGTCCAGGATATTAGTCTGGTTGGGTTAGGAGAGTGTGGGGTGGGGGGAAGGGGGGAGGGGGGGAGGTATGTGGTACTTTGTTGTCGAACCGGGATTCCACCCTTTCCCGCCTACGAAATTCCCGGTTCCGTTCCAGGTCACCGAGTATGCGCCTTCGGCTCCATTGGTGTATTTTACGCTTGCGGCTGTGTCCGTCCAGAAGGTGTTGTACCAGGTTGCGCGGGGTTTTGGGGGGTTTTTGGGGGTGGTAATGGGGCGTGGTGGTGTTGCGTTGGTGGGTAGAATGGAGAGGAGGATGAGAAGGATGATGAGGGGGAGTGTGGGCATTTTGGATGTCGTTTTTTCTTTTGAGATGGCGATGGTGATGTGGGGGGGTTGGGAGGGAGCTGGTTTGGTGGGAAGGAGAGTAATGTCCGAGTCACTGTATAGCTTTCTTGTGTGCGGGAAGATATCGCGGGTTTTTATGTACGCGCTTCTATTCCTGAGTGCCGCCGGCACTTGTGGGGTACCCCACAAAACTCATCTAACTCGTGGAGGAGCCAAGCGTGGTGCATGGCTATTAAGGCTGTGGAGAGATTGGATACTAAGGATCTTGTTTGTGTGGGTGATTCGATTGGTGCGGTGCTCGTGTTAGTAGCATCAGATAGCCTAAATCGCGGTGGTGGAGGGTTGGTTTGGAATGCTTTGGATCACGAGGGGGGTGTTGTGAGGGTTAAACTCTTTTGGGAGAAATAGGGAAGTGGCACGAATAGAAATGCTCATTATGGGAAGTAATGGGTTTGTTGTTTGTATGTTTGAGGTGTGGCATGTACGTGTTTTGTGCTCTTGCCTTCTAGAGTTAGTGGATAGAATCGTGATATCGTTTTGTTAAGTTCGTTTTAGTTATTTTAAAGTGATGTAGTACTCATCTGCCTCTCAAAACACGTGATAACAAAGATACCGAGTGAGTGTAGAACTAAAGTGACTTGAGAACGGAACCAATGTCATTAGACATTGCTTAGCATTACTGATAGTAGGATATATTCTTATCTTGCCCTAGTTCCGCCTATACATTACTAAATCTCTCTACTTGCCCCATTACCGATTCATCAAATCAAAGCAAAGCTCGAAGCGCGCGTACCTCGTAACATTTTTTTTTCGCCACCTGAGCAGTAAAGCAGCAGCTACTAGGATGTGTGAGCAAATCCTGGTCTTTGGGGGCCAGGGGGTTGCTTACATACATCAAACAGATTGGTACAACATTGTTAGAGCATAGACGAGGTTCGTGCTTGTCCGCACGTACAGCCTGCAGATGCCGCACTGCCAATCCGCATATCTACCAGTATTGCTAACGGTTGGTGGGCTGGGGAGATATGCAGGAATCTCTCCATTGGGCTCATCTCTGCATCCAAGGGTTTCCCGGGATCGAGTTGCAGAATTGGGGTGTGATACGGGCATTTGGATGATCGATGCGGGTCGGCTTTGAGAGGGAAATGTCAGCAATGCATGGAAAACAGGGAAGAGGGTGCTCGCTTACCATGTGTCACTAACTGCGAACATCTGGGCGTACCGGATGGTGGCTGCTGAGCTGATGGTTTTTGACGGTCTTCTTGTTCCGCAGAGCGAGAGCTGTACGTAGAGGATGAGAAGAGCTTCAATTAGGATGAATAGAAGGAAGGCGTACCGGTTGATGCCGCCGTTGTTGCTGGAGGTGCCAGTCGTCGAACGATGAGGCGATGTCGACATTGTCATCCAATGAGCCTGGCTACCGTTCAGAAAGGTCTGTTGGAGTAGGGTAGGATGTAGACCTCGACGGGAACAACCCACTATATACTCTAGTATCTTACTACGAAGGACCTCAGCATGCTAGGCAACTGTTGGCACTTGAGATACACCCGCCCAAGGGAACTGAAGCGGCTCCCCTCTGTAGCTTAGCGTGAGTTCTTGTCACTAAAGCAATCCCCTGTGATGCTGGCCCTGGAAAGCCACCGCAACGGCCACCGATGCTTGTGTAACTGGTGCCCAAGCGGTGAGGCATTTGGCACGATTTTCATTGCTTGAAACGCCACCAGGCCTTTTCTTCAGTGTCATCTCAACAAAAAGGTTACGATCAGCACTTGGCCAGGTTAGCGTAGAGGCGTTTCTTGAGGCCGCAAGGGCTGAGCTGAGCACGCTTGTTCGTGTACCTGTCATGTCAGTTCCGCGTGCACCAGGGGTACACCGTGACCTGAGGTGTGAGCCGGGGCCCCGGGTAGTTCGCACGGAACTTTCGTCTCCCTTGCTTCGGGAAGCATCGTTACCGTCGGAACATTCAAAGGACGATCCAAAGAAAAAACCGGTGGGATGGATCAGCAAACAGTGTAACACTCTCATTATATCGTTTTGCCTTCAAAATCGGCGACGACGGAGCATGTTCATGATAGATCGTGAGTAGGTCCATGACTGATCTCATTGGTGGGATATTGGAAAGTTTGCGCGCAGTAGACATTCTGTGCAACGAAATGAAACCGGGAGGTCACGCCTTCTGTGAAATCTCCAGGTTAGGCAATAAGGCAACAAGGTTCCCACGGCTTTTGCCAAAGTGGTAATCGTCGACACTAGGATCATTTCATCTTATCACCTGCATGGGTAAAGTGATGGATAATCTGGATGGTGGTTACACAGCAGATCTTGGTGTTCCGGTCAGCATTGGTGACGCTGCTGGAACACTGTGTTTGATCCCCCGGGTAGGTGATCCGGGAGGTGTATCCTGGCCCGCCCCCTGTAAATGGGTTCCATGCCGTCTTGTAAATAACCGCTCAGCTGGCTAGGAAGTCATCCCCACCTTCCTAAATCTCCATCGCTCAGTCTCGTATGCAACGGGCTTAGACGAGCCTTGGCGGCTGGCTTCGATGTTGGATTTGTAAATGGGGTTTGTTGAGTATGTGGTAGATGAAGTGCTTCTGTCATGTAATAACTACAAAGCATGTAATCGTAAATGGCCAGGATCGATCTGAAGGGAGTCAACTAGAGATGAGTAGCTTTTATCCTATCCAGAGCAGTAAGATAATCTCAAAACGGCCCCCACATGCTTTGGGACGATTTCTCTCCTCTCGGATACGACGTGCGATCTTTTGGGTAATGATCACGTGATGACGATGTTTTCACCTATCCCGGTCTTGCCACTAGTGGCATTCTCCATGAGAATGGCAACGGCCCCGAAAAGCAACGTTAACAGCCGTATTGTTGGCATTCTGGATACACGTGATGTGACAGATGTAATCCGGCGTACAGTAAACAGAGGCGGCTGGGGTTGGTATCTGATCCTATTCAGTCCCCATCTGTATGCTGCCAGCTAAGATCGGCACGAAGACGTGGCTGGGATGGATTCATGGTAAACATGTACCGTCTGTGGTGCTGGGAGATGAGGAGACGCACTCAAACGCGGAAAGAATCCGACGTTGACGTTGACACGTTGTTCGGTTACCGAGGCCGCTAAACCCCTTATAGATGGCGCAATCAGTGGGGATCCGACAGGGGTGCATAACCCCTTCGATATCCGCCTCCGTCATCACAAAATATTGCACCATTGTCAACAGACAATTGTATACTTCACAATGGACGAGGTCAACGGATTGAATGAACAAAACACTGACGGCACGAATGGCGCCCCTAAGCCCACCCCAAAGCTATTGTGGAGACATCCTTCCCCGCAATCCACACCGATGTTCCAGTTCGTGGAGAAAGTAAACAAAGAATACGGACTGCGAATCTCGAGCTATAAAGAACTGCATCAATGGAGTGTCGAGCATATTGATCAGTTCTGGGGACGCGTGTGGGAGTTTGTTGGCGTACGAGCGAAGACTCAGGCTGCAGAGGTACTTGTGACTTATATAACGGGGGTCTTTTGGCTAATGCAGCATAGGTGGTGGATGCTAATGCACCCATGTTCCCTCGCCCAGCGTTTTTCGAGGGGGCCCTGTTGAACTTTGCAGAGAATCTGTTGTTTCCTACCCAGGATGTGGATCCCGAAAGTCCCGCTGTCATTGCTGCGACGGAGACGACAAGAGAGACTGTAAGCTGGAAAGAGCTTAGGGATAGAGTGAAGCAATGTCAGTCTGGAATGGTCGCTCTGGGACTGAAGGAGGGTGACCGGGTCGCCGGATACGTCGCGAACCATACTAATGCGCTGGTGGCTATGTTGGCCGCTACTTCACTTGGTGGCATCTGGACCGCCGTGAGCCCGGATACCGGTGTCCATGCTGTACTTGAGCGACTACGACAGATTGAACCGACTATCCTATTCGCCGACAATGCTGCGTTCTACAACGGTCGGAGTCATCCCGTCCTGCCTAAGGTCAACGAGATCGCTGCTGCTCTTCCTAGTCTAACGGCGGTTGTCGTATTCTCCACTGTGGCATCTGTAGCGGTTTCAATAGACTCGATCCAAGTCCCGTCTGGAAAGGCCTACGACTACGCGACTTTTACCTCCATGAAGTCCACGGAATCTCTCACGTTCAAGCAACTCCCGCCAGATCACCCAGTCTATATCCTTTACTCCTCTGGCACCACCGGGGCACCGAAATGCATCGTTCACGGAGCCATCGGTACATTACTCCAGCATAAAAAAGAGCACGTCATACACTGCTCCATCACGCCGAAATCGAAGCTTTTCTATTTTACGACGTGCACATGGATGATGTGGCACTGGCTGGTCTCAGCCCTCGCCTCAGGCGCCACCTTGGTCCTCTATGACGGTTCTCCTTTTCGATATGTCTCTAAGACTGACCCATCGACCTCCGTTCCTGACGATCTTGCTATGCACCGCCTCATAGACGAATTCGGAATCACACATTTCGGCACTTCAGCGAAATACCTCTCTGTGCTCGAGCAAAAGGCGGTCTCGCCTTCGAATGCAGGTCTGCATCTGTGGGCGCTCGAAGCAATCTACTCGACAGGCTCACCTCTCGCTCCTTCAACTTTCAATTACGTCTACTCGGCCTTCCCTTCAAGTATCAACTTAGGCAGCATTACAGGTGGCACGGATATCATCTCTCTCTTTGGTGCTCCCAACCCCCTCATCCCCGTCTACGAAGGTGAAATCCAAGGTCCTGGTCTCGGCATGGCGATTGCAGCATACGACTACACCGGCGCCGATATCACTTCCACTGGCGAACCTGGTGACCTCGTCTGCACAAAGCCTTTCATCTGCCAGCCTGTCAGTTTCTGGGGTAAAGACGGCGAGAAGAAGTACCAAAGCAGTTACTTTGATAAGTTCACGAATAGCGAGAGGCAGGCTATTTGGCATCATGGAGACTTCGTGCGCTTCGAACCCGAGACGGGTGGGATCTGGATGCTTGGGCGTAGCGACGGAATCTTGAAACCTTCTGGCATCAGGTTCGGGTCCGCAGAGATATACAACGTTGTCCTTGAGCATTTCTCCAACGACGTCGCAGATGCTCTGTGTATCGGCAGGCGGAGGGAGCAGGATACTGATGAAACGGTTTGCCTCTTCCTTAAGATGGCCGAAGGCAAATCTTTCACGACGGAGTTGGCCGATAACATCAAAGTGACAATTAGGAAGGCGCTGAGTGCGAGGCACGTACCAGGGGTGATGGATGAGTGTCCGGAAATTCCGGTCACTACGAATGGGAAGAAGTGAGTGTCCTTGTTTGTTCTAGAGAATGTATAAGTGCTAACTTTTGATAGGGTCGAAGGTGCGGTCAAGCAAATCCTCTGCGGGCTTAATGTCAAGACTTCGGCGAGCGTTGCAAATGCGGAGTGTCTGGACTGGTATCGGGACTGGACGAGAACACATTAAACTTCTAGACAAGAGCATAGAGCAAAGTTCAACTTTTCGACAGAAGTTTGTAGCTTGGGCATAGAAAAATATAATGGAACGAAGGTTTACCCGCTGACCGGAAGGCAATTACCCATCATATATCCTCGTGATCCTCCATACCGGTTACAAACCGCCCTCCTTCACTTAGGAAGGCCAGTGCAGAGACTCATTGAGCCGCACGGACCCTTCCAACGCTTTCAACTCTTTCACTCGCCTACAACCTCCATTACCCATGAATTTCAACATCTTCCGCAACAACCCAGCCCCTTCTCACCCAACTGAAAATCACAACAATATGTCCGAGAAGAAACCTTCCACAAACCCTTCCACTCCCGCATCCCTACCAACCTCCCCAGCTTCTCCAACATCTCCTAACTACTCCCACCCCCACTCCGAAACCTTCGAGCCTCTTTTGGCAAATCAGATGTATGGTCCACGCACACATAGTCACCTCCTAAGTGACGAACCCCGAGGAACGCCCATCCTAACATGCAAGAATACGTACGGCTGGTTGAAGCGCTACGACATGATACGAGGAGCCGATACCAACGATTCTGAACTGAAACATGCTTTAGCGGCTATGCTAGAAGAGGTGGATACAGGTGGAGTACTCGGACCGAGGAAGAGGTTGGATCTTGCTGTAAATCTACACTTCCTCCTCGTCAAACACGCGGGAGAAGAGTTACAGAGCGAGCGTGTTTCTCTTCATGTGCTGCGCAAAGAAGACTCGGAGCAGTGTCGTGTTGATGCTTTGGTTGATGAGGAGGTTGTGGTTGAGGGGGCTTGGGAGGATGGGTGTGAGAGGGCTTTTTGGGGGTTGAGGGATAGGGTTGAGGGGATGGTTTATGGGGATAGGAAGGGGTGGATGGGGGGTTGATTGGGAATGGATGGGAAGGGGTTTCAATGGGATTATCTTTTGATGGTAGTTTGGCTTGGGTGTTTTAGAGGTGGTTGATGAGATTGGGATGTTTGGTATGGAGGGGTTATGGCTGCGGCGCGTTGGGGGATGTGGTATGAGATCGAATGGAGGCTTTCGTTTCCATTTGGTTCTTACACTGAAAAGGCGTGAATTAAAAATGTATAGTGTTCTCATGCTACTCGGTAGAAGAAAGGGAACACTTTCATATTGGCAACGAACCACCATATACCATTCAATCTCGCATTCAATGTAATCAAAGGTCATAAGACTGTAGGTCGAAAAAGCTTATACAAAAGTGCATATGTAGCGTCCTACTCCCAACTAAAGACATGTATCAAAGATATCTAAAAGGATCGACAGTCTTCTTATTTTCTTCCTCCGAGGATATAATCTCGTTCACCGCCATATCAACCTTTTGTTTCAGCTTTCTTATCAGATTTGCAGGATCTGTGCTTCCAACTCGAACGATCATGGTATGCTCTCCATTCTCTTGATACACGATCGCGACCCTATGCTCAATTACATAGTCTTGCTCTGGGTGGTATAGGTCGGTGCGTAGGATGGTGATGAAGCGTGGGTCGACTTCGTCGACGCTGACGACTTTATCACGTGCGAGGAATGCGAGGTTGGCTTGCACATGTTAGTAGAATTTAATTTCCAATTTGAAAGAGGACAAGGCGAAAACTTGTCACAAAACAGTCTTGCAGATAAACTATAGCAGAAGGCAACGAACGAGGTCAGGGGCGGGGGGAGGGGGACCAAAGAAGATGCGTACCCATGAGCGGATCGTTTTGGTCAGTGCCGAATACTCGTCCAACAATGTTGGCAATACGCCCGTGAAGTGCGTCGATTTCTAACATGCTACTCTTCTCTTGCCCGTTCCATACCAATGTTGTTGATCCGTCTTCCCTCACAGTGAAGACATTTCTGTCCAGGGTCGGGGGTGCGCCGAGATGAATGTCAGAGTTCATGGTTGGTTAGGATTTGAATGGTAGGGAAACGAAACAAATGATGATGGTCTTCCGTTACGAAGAGTGTGTATACTGGTACGGATAGTCTCTCCTGTTGAACTGTTGCCTGATTGTGGCGGGCGGGGTCGCGACGGTATGGTGGAAACTGTGGTCGTGATAAATAATACGCTAGATAGCCAATGATGACCGACTACATGAAGTGACGTCATCAACTCATGTCCATGACCCATTGCGGGTTGGATATAAATTGTTCTCACCTACACTGAATATCCTAGATCACTGCTGACTTTTCTATGGTATTAAGAAGAGCACTTATAGTCACCTGGGCCTGAGACGAGGTTGGCTTTAAATTTTTACTCATAGATAGAGAAAAGGAATACGAGGCGGGATAATAGGGGGGCGGATATATATATACGTGACTAAAGTAGCATTCTGTTCACTAGCAAAAAGCAAAAAGGGGAAAGAACATAGGTAAGGGACGTCACATCCTTTACCCCAGTTCCTCGACTCCCTCGACTCTAGCCTTGTCTATAAGAAAAGCGTCAGTGTAGTACTGAATAACGCTCGTTTCTCAATGTCCTTAATGATAAAGAGAAGTAGGTAGAACACCTTTCAAATTTCTCTGGCCTAAGCGGCATCCTAAACTCCCTTCGGAAATGAATGCTATGCCACCACCTCGAACTCACGAGTAACTCCGATGTTGCTAGTATTGGAGCCGTTGTGACATACATTATTTAGATAGCAGTACAAGGCGTTGGCTTATTCTGTCTACTACTGTGCTTTTTCCCAAGTTATCATAAGCGATGGGCTAAGAAGATGGTAGGGCTCTAAACAGTGACAGATGCCTTACGTTTGACACTTGATCAGCCGGCATTGGCATCGTTCTCATCTCTCTTGTGCTTAAGAGGAACGACTTCCGTTACGCCGCATATGCACACCTTTACACAAAATAATCGCCACAGGCTTGTATCGCGCTCTGAGTAAGATTGAATCTGAGGCATCTAGTATCGTGTGGGTGCTGCGCGCGCCGCAGCATGACAGCGCGTATGATGTTTGCAAATCAGGAGGGACTCTGTACTACTCTATATCTCTTATGGTTGGTGGAGTAGTCAGTCCCGAAACAGTTGCCGGCACGGATCAACAAACACCATCCCCTTATGCTGTAAAACCTTCTCGTGCATACAGATCTTCAATTAAATGCGTGTATAATCTTACAGGTTCTTCGACCATGTTCTACGCTACTGTTTAACAGGCCCCTATTGAAGCACTGTCCTTGACACCACTGCACGTGCCCCTCTAGGTTCCACGGAAGTGGTCCATGAGTCTAGCACAGCCTCACGGTAGTCGTAAATCGAGTCACAAGGGCTCTATGCATCCCTTTTCCTAAACATCGTGGCACCGGGGAAGCGGGAGCTACCCCATTTGAACCTTTGACGCATGCACTTGGAAAAGCTAGCTCCTTACACGGTCTAACAGCGTAGTACAGGGTGATCAATGGATTGTTACACGAGGCTTGGTGACACTGATCTTTGATCTAGTATGATAGTCCTTTGCTGTTCGACCATTCCAACATTCTATCTTCTGATGTGTCCATAGTTAATCTAGTTTTGTTCTTCTTGCAACGCGGAACAGCATGAGATGCACTCCAGTCAAAAACAACAATTACAATTACAATACTATGGTCAATTCTCGTGGCATACGTAAGGGTTGTAAGATAAGGTTGAATGTGCAATTACCAGCTTTTTCGCCACCGGCACCTCCGGACCGTCACCGATCATGGGATTTTGTGCCTCTGTTCATCGGCACGGGCCCGAGTTTTGCGGGCTGTTTCGGAGCATACGGGAACGTAATCTTGGTCCGGGAATACCACCTTCGGCCCGTATTCATGCATGTCAGCGACACGCGCGCGCTCCCTTTCCATACAGCACCTCTCACGTGTCTATACACCCCTGAACTGCGCCAACCTTACGTTTTATGTTCCATGTGGTGTTGTGGAAACGACGCACACATTCAGCCATGCATGTAGGCATGTCACTGTGATACAGCAGCGCGGAAGTCTTCCGGTGCAGGGTTCTTGTTCTCAAATCTTTCACTAGGTCAGCGCGCAAACACACGAAGTGCTGTCATTTTCTCACGAACATAGTCTTCCAGGTAGTTCGAAAGATATATAAGTTGACTATGTAAACCGTCACAATAATAAACTTGACACACTCGTCACAATAAACCCCTCCCAAGATTTACACCAGTCATTATTGTCCTCAACATGCCGCCGCTCTCAAGTTCCAGACAAGAGATACATTGTACGAACGATACGTAAGAGCATTATCCCTACATATCAACTACATAAACTGCCGCTGAATGTATAGAATATTCCCAACCTCTCTCATGATCGCGGGAAATATTGTGCAACCGAAGCGCGAAACGACTACGACACCTACTATGCCCACTGGCGCCAATGTACCCCCTCCCAATGCCGCTATAGCCCCGCAAAGACAGTCTATCCCCAGAATCATAGTGACCAGCCCCGAAAATCGTGTGACTACACCTTCCGAAAACTCCACGTACTGTTCACTATATACTTTACTTCAGCACACGCACCTAGAGGTGCAGAATACCGGGCTTGGAGTCCCGCGAGATGAGAGAATCGCAGCTTCTGCCAATGACAGAGATATTGGAAAGGCGTTCTTGACCAACGGCACAGGGAAGGATGGATCTATGTAGCGATTATCAGAGATGCATTGGAGTGAATGAGAGAGTAAATATTTAATAGATGGAATGAGGGGCGCTATACTCAAACATAGTCAATAGGGTCTCCCCGTCTGCCTTCTTTAGAATTATCGATGATAACTTTGAAGTTGAAGTAATATATATATGCACAAATAGCATAGCAAATCAGGCTACTTTTATCTCGGAGGCACTAAAAAGAGACTGCAAAATCTTAGGGATAAGCTAGCATAACGTTCGGTTGTTCATCGCTTGCGACACTCGTCGAATCTGGATTTTGGATTAGAGCTAACCTCAAATCTGAATCACACAGATTGCAAAATAGTACTACTATCACATGTACTTACTGTCCCGCGCCAATGAGCTTTTCCTTATATCTTACAATCAGCGATCAGGTTGCTTCACCTTCCCCACAAGCACATGTTCCTCCGGCGTCCCCTCAGGCCACAGTTTCGGTCCCGGGCTCGTATAATTCGTAACTGTACGACCAAACATTAGCAATCCGCGAATCCACCCAAGTTTCATCAACTCACTTTGACTCCAGAACCCCGGAATGAGCACACCAGGACTGTCCCATTTATAGCCGCCCGGGAACTTAATAGTCGGTCCCGGCACACCCTTCCCACCGCCAGTGACACGAATCTGAGCACAAGCAACATAGAACTGCGCATTGTCCTTTTTATGAGCGGCATGCAACGCCAAACCCTCCGGTCTTAAAAGATACTCGCCATCCTCAAGCTCCGCGGGGAGTTTGAACTCGAATGTCTGCGCGCGATACGTCGCCCACTTCAACACCCCCTCACCCCCTCCCGTCCCATTCAGGGTATACGTCAGCGTGTAAATTTTCGCCCACTCGCCGCTGCCATCATACGATTTCACGTCGTCGCCCGGCGCCCGCGAGATGTAGACCTGTTGCGGGCCGGGGTGTCCAAAGGTGTCGGCGACAGCGAAGCCGAGGGTGGAACCCGCGGAGACTGTGTACACGGATGTGTTGGCACCGGAATCTCCGTTGATGTTGCAACGCATGGATGTCGCATTTACGTTTTGGAGTGGGATGTTGGTGTTGTTGTGGTGTCGGACATGTTCGTAGGGTTGCCCGATTACGGTGCCATTCACGATTATCCGGTCGTAGGTCCAGTGCGCGAGGATTGGGGTCGTGGTGGCTAATAGCGCGCAGATGTTTCGGAGGACAGAGTTCATCGTGAAGGTTGTTGGTGGACTGGTGATAGCATTGGGATTCGCATATCGTGGTCACCTTTAACTATTACTTGCGATCTGCAAAGATTGGACTGTTTAGATGCGTTCATATAAACATACAGTCGCTTGTCTGACGCGATGTTGTAGCTATGCTGATCACTTCTCAAAACCGGGCTCTTGATAATTATTCCGATCCAGAGATGCGGTTATATAGATTAAGGCAATCTGTGTAGATTTTGGCGAGCACCAGGCGTGGCACACATTTTGTTGATCAATGTCTCAACCATTTTTGTATACTATGAATAGTTCACTGCTGTCTAGTTTAGGCAAGTTTTAGCGATTTGCTCGGTGCAATAACTTTGCGAACTGTTGAGTCGAAATCATTCTAATTTTAATGAGAGTCTTAGAACGTTGGAGCAAAAGAGGATTGCGACAAAACAAAAGTCTGAACGGAATATTCTAACCATAGGATGTGAACAGAGACAGGGATCGTTAGGTGTCACAGAAGAAGTGAGCCTTTATTGTTTGTAAGAAAAACAAGCGCGTAGCGGTACATGTGGACGAAAGGTAACGAGCGTGAGATCGTCGCGATTCTACCAATCTCTCTCTTCCAACCGGTGTACATATACAAGACAAGAAATATACCTTCATTTATACCTTCATTTATACCCCTCATATCTTTCCATAATCTCGCCTTTAGACTCTTAAGAAGAGGCAGAGACCTTCTGTCCGAAACGGCTCCGCGCAACCTGTAAACACTTATTAGCCCTGTATTCAATGCACCAAGGGTTTCACTACTCACCAGGCTTCGAAAGCGCTTTCCAAAAATGTAAGCCGGAATCGTCAGAGAGCAGATTCCAAGGTTGATAATCGTGATGGCGGTGAACACGCTCTTGGGTCCCATAGCGGCCATCCACCCGTTCGCATATGTCGTAGCCAGGAAAGTGAAAATAGCCTTCGTGAAGTTGATGGTGACGAAAGCCTGGTTGGCATCTTTCGGATGGCAGTCGATCACATACGTGAGGGACGCCTGCGACGCAAACGGAACGGACAGCGAATGGATAGTCATGAAGAAAATCGGCCAGGCCAAGGGAGCGCCATTCTGCACACTTATACCAAAGCCCAAAAAGCCAATGGTAGCAAGAGGAGCAGCTACCAGCATCAGAGTAAGACGGAACTCAGGCTCAAAGACACCCTTGTTGCGGCCCGCCATGAACTTTGCAACACCGTCGGCCATCCATCCAGAGAGCGGCGAGCCAATAAGACCGACGACGAGGAGGGGAAGGTTCGTAGCGCCAATTTGTGCGGGACCCAGGTTGTACGGTGCTGCACCAAAGGCGCTCACGGAGAGCACCGAAATGGTGAGCAGCCAGGTGAAGTAGGAGCCATAGACAACAGTAGAGAAAAGGACGGCAGGGTAGGCGATAAGGGGAAGGGGCTTGTACACGCCTTTCCAGAAAGAATCGCTAGAGATGCGGCCGCGGAAAAGTGCAAGTTGTTGTTTGTATGTTTCCTTTTCTTCGGAGGCTTCGACGCTGAAGAAAGAGCCCTTCTCTTCAATCTTGATATCGGAGGGGGTACGGGGAGCAGTGTAAGTGGTTTCGACAACGAAGAAGTACATAAGGAAAACGATGGGGATGAAAATGAGCGCCGAGATACCGAATGTCGCTTCGAAGGAGACGTTCTCGATGATGGCACCGGAGATTGTTTGACTATGAGTTGCGCGGTCAGAATTGCATCCTTAGTTCCTCGAATGATCGCAGTACGTACCCAAGAAGCACACCTGATGCCAACATCATACCCCAAATACTGAGGCGGGTGCCCCTTTCATGGACGAAAAAGAGATCCGAGACGGTAGAAGTGACAAGCGTCTCAAGAGGCGCCGAGGCCATACCCTGTACGACTCTCATGATAGCAAGGGAGGTGAAAGACTGCAAAAGTAAGCACTATGTAGAAAAGGAGGTTTGGGATATCAATCTTACGCTTGCAAAGAAACCCCAGACGTTCGTCATCAACAAAATGACAGTGGAAATGACAAAGAAAGGTCGCTTGCCCCAGACGTTCGCACCGGCCGCCGTGAAGAAAGTGGTAAAGCCGATCCAGAAAGCCAGCAAGCCGATGATGAAACTTGACACCAAGTCCAGACTGACATTGTACTTGGTAGCAACGATGGATAACCCGGGAGTGACCATAGGGCCAAGTCTACAATCGTCATTATACGTTCTGATGTTGGAAGGTATGATGCTTACGCTGTAGTGACTCCGGAAGAAAAGGCAAGGATGATCATGATGGTCTCTTTCCATACGCGAGACCTGTATATTGATAAGCATTCATTTGTACCATCTTGTGAAGGGAACGTACCAGTTGAGAGGGTCATTGGGACTGTCTGACGGTTGAGGCTGGAGGACGACGTCGCCGTCACGCTTCAGGTGACTTGTGTCATCGCTAGGTGTCTCTATAGTTGAGTGAGCGATTGATTGGATAGTGCAGATCGTAGTACGAAACTTACCATTCTTCGCGCCAATGTTCACTGTGCCTGGCGGCGTGGCCATTTGGCTGCATTCTAGAACACCCCAACCCATTTTGAAGTTTTTTGAAAATTAACAAGAAAGTGATTTAAAACGAATATGCACAAACGAAGGACTGCCAGCAGACCGAAAGAAGCGAAAGACAAAGGAAGAAATGAAGGAAAGATAGTGAAGAGAAGAAAAAAAGGCAGCAGTAAGGAATCGAGACCGGCTCTGTGTAGAAGAGAACGTTCAGGTCATATCAAGTATTTGGGCATAAGGCATGGAGGGCGTAGAGGGGGCTGACCCAGCTAGCTCGAAACGATTATGAGGTGACGCTGGATGGGAAGATACCCACAGCAAAGGCCACAAGGTTTCAATGCTGTGGCTTTTGACAGTGCGTGACAGGGCTCAACTGCCGAAGGCACGCCTGCCGGCTTCGAACGCCACGACTTGGAAGCTTTCGGAGCGATGTGCGTTTCACGAAATTCACCTTGCCTAGACCAGGTGCGAAATGTGATTCCATGCCGGATCTTGATCGCAACTCGGTGCCCGAACATGCGAACTGTGCAAAGATTGTTGCATTCGGAATATGTGTTAATTGGCCAGGAGGTGATAACCATAAATCGATGTTACAGTCGACCTCCCGAGATTAATCCTTCATCGAATTGGGAAAAAGATCTTTTGAGGCTCAGTACTTGTGGAGATGCCAAGATTCAAGAGACAGATCACCCCACTGTCTAGTGGGGAATGGGAGGCTGACATGAGGCGAAACCCTGAACTTGGTCCGTCTCAGGCATCCCAGGCATTGCAACTCTCTTTCCTTAAGCTCCCATCACACACCCAATTAAGAACAGATGGTCGTTTTAGACGTTTCGTGCAAATTCAAGTCGCACAGTTTTGGAAGGAAGCAGCTATGGCCATGTTGACCATCTGTCAGGCATGTCTGTCAGTAAGCCTGTCAGCAGTCTGTCAGCACATCTGTCAGCACATCTGTCAGGCGCAGATTGCTTTGCAAAATCGGGCCCGGATAGATTCTGTATCTTGGGATCGAGAAGTGTCCATGTTCTCGGTGCGGGACCTGTATTCGCGACACTGGAACGCGTTGCTCAGGAGAGGGTGTTGCGAGTGACACTGCCTCGTGTGTCGCGATCAAACGCGTGTCTATTGAGCGGGTTGTGGGCTTATCCGATGCGTGAATCGATGATGCCAAAAATCCATCTGCACAGACGCAAGTGATGAGTGAGTGGGATTGCGCAACGTCGAAAGGGGGGGAGGGGATGATTTCTAAGAATTCGGAATGGAGCCGCGAGGGCGCGACGCGAGACATATGTATGGACTAGGCCGTCTTAGGTTAATATTCCCCACATTCCGAGCCTCCTTCGAACTGTGCTCCCCAACTGTGTCTGAGAACAGCCATCATGTTGCGACTGGGTACATCCCTCTCGCCTGAGCTTCTGTTGGGCATCTTCCAGCACCTTATTCCAACCGACGTTTACGAACCAGGCCAGAAGACTGACTTGCAGAACCTACGCTTGACTTGCAAGCAATTCACTGCCTATGATACGAAACTACTGTGTAAGTAATACGACCTGGTATCATGGCTGAACGAATGCGGTGATTTTGCTACCTTGCCCTCAAGGTAGCTACCATGGTACTCGAAGGCAACCAAGAATTTTCTCCCCTTATTTTTACTATCGTAAGGCATGGCTCCCGAATGTCAAGCACTTTCACTTCACGAATTCGTACATTCGACCCGCCGCGATATCCCAAATTAGCGACTGTGTTCCAGACCTTCAACTGCTAGAGCTCGCCAATATCAACATAATATCAGGAGGCTGCACGAAATACGTATCTACGTGGTACGGGTTGGCGGAGTAAATCGATATCTAGTATGGAGGGAGCTGTTCCTTGAAATTCGATACTGATCTGTTCATCGAGACTCGTCAACTTCCCCTCCTCGATCCGGATAGGCCACCGCCTAGCTACGATGAAAACAATCGCATATATGTTCCTATCGCTATGTGCGCATTATAGCAGACCACTCTAGATGTGCTAATGTGTGCGGCTCGCCACAACATGCCACAAGAAAACCTCCGGACACAGTTTGATGAACTACCATGGTAGGTAGCATGTATGAAAATTTAGCGGAAAGGTGTTGCTGTTATTGGAACCGACGGGCTCAACTTTCGCTATCTCGAACCCAAATAGCAGAACGGATACATAAGAACGTTGAACACGCCTTCTTTGCGAACTTTTATATGAGCAACGAAGAGACAAACACAGAACAAATTTATCCCGACGCGACTATCGCCGGACATATCAGAGGGAGTCATATACTTCCCGCGCCAGGTCTTAGGGAATCGTTCAAAGACACAGCGTCCGATGATGAAATGTCCATGTTGTAATAAAAATAGTCTCGATTAGCAGCCAAGAAAACTGCACATCTGCACGTCATCGTCTCAACGCCCAATCTATAAGCGATGGAGTGGCACGAAACCCTCACCATGAAAGCAATCCACCTAAACGTATTTATACTCAAAAGATTTGGCGCTGTTCATATCACCTGGGCTCAAGACATCTCCCGGCACATGCTACTTACTAATAGAACAGGGCGGGCACTGCACGCTCGAAGTATTCGCTCCCGTCTGCCTTTAACGCGACGATTCACTCTGAAGCCATATGTATCTTATACTCTCTAGCACAAGAGATCCTGCAAGCATACTCTGTTCTCTTCGACCCTTGGCCCGTCATTCCACTCCACATTACGCTCTTTAGCTTCCTTGGGATACGAAAGTTCTGCTGGTTTTGGCTGTGTTCTGTAAGTCGCTATCGCAACACTGTTCTCGCCAACTGTCGCGATAAACACTATGTTGAGGAACCTAGTAGCACGCCTTCTTATGGCAATGAATACACCCCGCAGTGGAGGATTTAATGAAATACTCGGGAGGTGCACACTAGTGTTGAGATGACTTCCCGTGCCTTTGGGGGATGATTATGCTGCTGGAAGAGTATTTGCAGGAGTGCGAAGCCGTGGAGTTTTTGGGTGCTGTTTAGGGATCGGGCGGATCGGAGGGGTACGCTGCAGTTCTGGACATTTCTGTGAGTGTCGAAGTATTTGATTGTGAGGGTTGATCGTCCTAACTGGATACAGATTCGCAAGCATTGTTCTGTTCTTCATTTTTTTTTTCTTCGCAAGTCGCACTTTGGGTGGCTCAAGTCATCGGCACCTTTCAGCAAGGTGCACCGTTCTTTATGAAGACAACTCAGCACAGCTCATCAAACCCCTTTGTACATACGCCATAGGTAAACAAAGCATGGATAAGAAAGCTTATACGCGTACAATTGTGGCTCACCGCAAAGCTTAGCATCAACCCCACAGAAGCTAGCATGATTGTATCCTACGCGTTCGACACCGCCCATAACAGCTCCCTGGAGAACTCCTTTGCGTCTTACGCACTCCTGAGCATTGTTTCTTTGCGCGGCCAATTATGTGGTCCGAAAAATCGCTGACGCGTCATTCCCTGAGGGATGTTTGTTTCACTCTTACCTACTTAGGACTGGCGTGGTCCAAACTCGTCACCAAGATACTATCGAGCCTAAATAAAACGCGCGGTTAGGCTAACATTCATGAAAGCATGCAGTATCGCCGTACTATTCCGGGGGTGACTCGGTGTGAAAGCTTCGCGTCCTTCGCGTCTCTCGGCGCGGGAGCGACCGTTCTGCAGGTAATCTTGCCGAATAATAGCACGGCCTTGCGGAGACCGAAACTACAAAAGCCCTGCGAAGTGTCTCGAAAAAGGCACTTCGAAACATTCGTTCAATCATTCCCTCGCTTTGTGTTTTAAGTCCCTCGCTGAAATCATGGTTTCCTCTAAAGCTGCTGTTGTGGCTGCACTCGCAGCGCCTGCGTTGGCTGACTCGCATTACTTCTTCACGGGCTTCTTCTCCGGATCTACCATCGTTGGAGTCGAGTTCGATGATGCGGCTTCGACTTTGACTTGGAAGCAAAACATTAGCACGAACGCGACCGGAAGCAAATGGATTGAGCTTGATGTTAGTTATCCACTTTTCAAAATTATTCTGTGCGAAGATGTTTCGGAAGCTTACAAGTTAAACAGGAGCGAAAGCAAAACCTCTACGTCGGCTCTACGGGAGCATTCCAGAGTTATGCTGTCGGAGGAAATGGAAGCAGTCTGACATACAAGAGCGAGGTCACTCTATCCTCAGGAGCTGGTTCATCAACTTCAGCTGCGGAACTGGACTGTCCGTCATCCCCTCCCCTTCACCTCTTCCAAACTCACAACTAACTAAATATACAGGCACCAACGCCAACTTCATCGGCGTAGCCTCTGCCTCTCCTTACACCGTCTTCGGCATTCCCTATGGCACCGGCTGCTCCGGACTCGCCATCAGCGTCGACTCCAGTGGCTCCATCCAAAACACTGTCGCAAACCTGACCTACAACAGCACATCTGGTGTGCACGGTGTAGATGTCAGCCCCGACAACGACTTCGTCTACTCTGCTGATGACATGGGTAACGCGGTATGGACACACTCGTTCGACAGCACGACGGGAGAAGCGAAGACACTGCAGTACCTCGCTGCGCCCGAAGGCTCCGACCCGCGCCATCTGGCAGTGCACCCCAACGGACAGTGGGTGTACGTTGTGTACGAGGCAGCGAGCTCGATCGCCGTGTACAAGAGGGATAACGAGACGGGCTTGTTGACTGACATGAACACCACGTACTCTCTTCTACCAACTGGTACGTCAACCTTTCTACCATTTCACGAAATTCGCTAACATTCAATAGGCTACACGAACTCTTCATCCTACTGGGCCGACGAAGTCATGTTCTCTCTCCCCACAGACGACATCACGGCGCCCAAATACCTCGTCGCAGCTACCCGTTCTCGCCAAACCAGCGTTACCGGCCAAGTCTCCGTCTTCTCTCTCGATGCCGAGACTGGCGCTATTTCTGAGCAGCTTTTCTTGCTCCCTACCACTGCCAGTGGAGGCTCTGCGAATGCCGTTGCCCCGGCACCGTTCAGCGAGGACTACTTTGCTATCACGGATAGTGGCAGCAACTTTGTCGAGATGTGGAAGATTGCTGATGATGGAAAGAGCGCGGCGGCTGTCGCGCATTTGGACTTGCAGGCCGGACCGGCCAACGTGGTTTGGTATACCTAAATCTGAAGAGATGGGTATGTAGGATGCGGGGATGAGTAGAGGGCAAGGCCGACATTTTGTCGACGTTGTTTGCCATTTACATATTACCTCTTCTTAAGGAGTCTTGCAGTACTGGGGGATCTTGGGCTCAACACAATGTCCTGGGATTCCACATGGCTGTGAGTGTGCCAATGTAAATATTAACGAAGCCTGTTAAACTGGTACAATTCTTGGCCCCTGTGAATCTGTTCGATATGCACCTTTACGTTTGATGATGCAGCAAGGCAAAATGTGTCAGGTTGCACGGGTGAGACCGATCCAGAACGAACGCTACTTCACCATACTGTTAGTTCCAAAAAGTACATGATTGGCAACACAACGCCCCTATATGCTGAATTCCCTGCACTGGTGCTTCTGAGTAACCATACGCAGTCATTTCAGTGGCTAAACTGGCTGATAATGATAGAAAGAGTGCACAGAAAGGAACAGGTCGTTGTCTCGCAGTCACATTACTACTACTATTCTGCCACAGTATCTATCCCTATCTCGATGTGCTGCTTTGGAGTTGGTACACCTTTACAAACATTCAGCTAGCAAGTTAAGCTATTTACTTCTTCCTAGCTCGGCGAGTGTCCTCTGAACCGGATACTCCGAGCTACTTTCGAGACAGCACTACCGCATAGTCTCGTACAAGTGAGATGAACTAGACCCAAAGCAGTGCTAGCGCGACTATATCGTAGCTATCTAATTAGCCAGCTTACCGAAGGGTTTCTACAGGATGGAACAAGATACCCCACCACGTGCCCACATATCTAGGAATCTAGCTATCTAATAGGCTACGCAGGGATTATTCTTTTAGGTCTAGTCCATCTCACTTGTACGAGACTATGCGGTATTGTATACAAAACGTACGTAGACGAACCAGTGCAACCTTGCAGCCCAAACTGGGGTAGTCGTGGTCTGCCCCGTCCGCGCAAGTGCCACGTTCACGTATCTCGGTAAAGTTCCAGATAGCCCTCGCTTCCATAATCTATGGTTTGATACCCATCACAGCCGTCCGGATCACCTTCGCTACTCCAGTAGCGAAATGGCTTTGACTAGGTAGGGTTTTCGGTGCTTGCGACATTCTCCGCTTTCTTCGAGGCCATCGATAACTTTAGGGGAGGCTGAGTTCTACGAAACGCTGGCGCGTATCAAGCGTGTCAAGACGAACCCTGACAACTTACTAAAGGCAGACTACTATTACCGATCACCATGTCGCCAACGAGCACTTATTCGGCGAGAAAGCGACTGAGTAAGGGTCTTGTGATGAAGAAGGGGTGACATGTAAGAGGTCTCCGTATCTTATTGCGCTGAAGCGTGGCATATGGGCTGACGGTATATTGGAGTGTATCTACTTCGTTGCTGGGGCTACGGCGGGTTTTAGGAGGGTTCCAGACGCAGTGTATGGTATGCCGAGCTGGCCTCAACTTGTTCCACACTTGTAACAGGTCACAGAACACTCTGCTTTGCGAATCTATAGCGTGGGGAAAATAGACAGCATGTATTACTGAAATAGCTTCCTTTAGTAGGTAAGAGATATTCTAGGAGTTGCGATTATTGTTTGAAGGATGGAAAATAGATTTATCGGCGAGGCTCTTAATTTAGTATATTCCATTTTCATATCAAATAATCCTAGGCATGTATGAACATGAATGGAGTAGTAGCAACAAGTTACAAAAGGCACGAAGAATAGAAACGGAAGAATAAACCATGACATTAGACTACGCGTAGATCCGAGAGTCGATGTAAGGAAGACATGTTCACGCGAAAACGCTAGACAAACCACCAATCATCAAGTCGATCATCTGAGTCTTCCCCAGTTCCCCAACAACCATCATCAAGCTTTCACTCTACAAAACACCCCTCCTTACAAACTGAACCGGAATATCCACCGTCTTAGCCCGCAAATACTCACAGCAATTCTTCCCCAGGGTATCATAAGTCGAGCAAGCGTCAAAGCCCCTATCCAAATGGTCATGAAGTAGAAAGTGCACGGCACGAATATTCGACATCTCGAAGCGATCAATAGGCTTTCCCTTATACTCCTCGGGACCCAAAAGCTCTTTAATCTTATCGACGGTAAGCAGACTGCGGAGCCATTCCCACTCATCGTCGTTTCGTACAAAGAAGCCAACATTGCAATCAGAGCACTTGTCACCTGATCGACCCAGCACGATTGAGCCGAGAGGAAGACGAACGGTAGGTCCGAAGGCATCGAGTGGGACAGGGTTCGTAGTCTCGTAGGAAGGTTGTTGGCGATCGAATTCGCGGAACTCAGGGGCGAGGGGCATGTCGATGACCTTTTTGCCATCCTTGAAGCCATCGGCTTCGGCACCATCCCAGAGGCAGTGCACACGCTGTTGGAGAGCGGACTGTGGAAGGAGGGAGGGATGGTATTCGTAGTAAGGCTTGCCTTCGGCTTGTCGGACATCGTTGCCGAGGGAGGCACCGGGACAGGACATGAGGAAGTTGACCATGGAGATACGGAAGAAGCCTTTGGGATTGCGCATGTTGAGGAGTTCGCGGTCCTTTGATTGCGCAAAGACGCGGAAATCGACAGTCGCGACGTCCTGATTGCGTGCGTCGATGGGCGAGGCGCCGTTTTGCATGAACTTAAGGACCGTGAATTTCTTGATCATCTCCTCGCCGAACTCGTAGCGGATTTGCTCCTCAATCCATCTGCATTTTTCTTCGATGTGGAGGCCGCAGAGGTATACATGGTACTCTGCTTGCCAACCGGCGAATCCAGTGAGGCCGACTTTAGTTGTGGGTGGAGGAGGAAGTCCTTTGACGCCAGAGACCTTGACTTGGTCCGCACCAACCTGCTCGATTTTGATATTTTCGATCTGTGCTGTGACGTCACAGTTATAGTATTGCGGTCCCTGGATCTCGTATAGAAGCTGTGAGGTAACAGATGTAACTGTCATCTGGCCACCAGTGTTTTTCTCCTTGTACATAACACCTTCGCCCTTGTTGTCAATGGCACAGATGGGGAAGCCCAGATTGATATGCTTTCCAGCGGCGAGCAAAGCGCGGAAGTCAGAGCTATAACCGCCAGAGACATACGCCGCGCATTCGAGAAGGTGGCCTAATAATATTAGTAGAAGTTTGGAGAGTACAGTGGCATTTGGACGTACCAATGATGAGAGAACCGGCAAGCTCGTCGAATTGGTCGGCACTCCATTCATGCCACCAGCTATACAAGTCAACGATGTTTTCTTTCACGTAATCGGGGTACTTACGCTGCAGCACCGATAATTGGTGAAGCATCCGATACACGTCCGGCAATGACAACGTCCGCACCCTCAGCGAGGGCTTTAGCGATGCCTAACCCGCCAAGGTAGCATTGAGCGCAGACTGGCTCTAGACCCCACTCTTCAACTGATTTGTTATGCATCAAACTCCTGAATCCCTCGCCCTTGTTCAGCATGCCCTTGACAGTGCCAGTAACATCATCACCTTCGATCCAAGCCACCTTCAGAGGGTATCCCATATCTTTGCATTTTTTGTCCACAAGTTGTGCAAGAAGCTCAGTGTCCGATGCGCCGGCATTAACAGCAAGCTTGATGCCTTTGGTAGCTAGGTCTGGAACGGCGGGAAGGAAGCAATCAAGGAAGTTCTCGGCGAACATGGCGTAGTTGAGCTTCTCCTCGAACGTACGTGCTGTCATCATCTGCTCCATGTTCTTTATCTTTCCAGTGCCGTGAATAGTCATGGTCAGCTCGGAAAGCCAGTCTCCAACAATGACATCGCACTCATCGCCAGCGGCAAGGGAGGCAATGGCGCGGACACGATCCGAGAAGCCACCGGAGGCGCCGGCAACGCGGACGGGACGACGTGTTGCGGGAGCCATATTGAGGTTGTATATGGGTTGTGAGAGGAGCAAAGTAGTACGGGTGGTAAACTATGGGCAAGGCTAACTTGCTGAACCATCCGAACCTTGCAGCGGAGGGCGAAGATATACACTTAACAATCGGAAAGGCACCCGACTAGGCTGAATCCAGAACACGTAAGGATATGTTGGCGGTTGATCATATCCGTGAAATGTCGGATCCAATTCGATGAGCTTAGAAGATAGGTGTGGAGAAGGCTGTACCCCACAGTCGAGCTACGGATTACACTAGCTAGTGGGAGGTATGTAGCCCATGACCGTCGTGATGGAGCTACCCCAGCTTGCCGAACATACCCGACGAGCACGAGGGGCAATTACCACGTGTAAGAATTGCCTTCATACATGCATATCTAGCGGAGCATAGCATCGCGGATTATCGGTTGTGATCCTTCGGTACCTCGGGAGAGTGTTTGGCCGGAGTTTAAACCCGCATTCCCCAGGGAAGGCTACAAGCTGAAAGCTCGGCCGATTGAGCATTCGAGAATAATAATGTGCACATACAACAATAGGTCTATATATATCTTTCACTAGTTCGTTGTGGTCGTCATGCTGAATAGATCGTCACAGTGTTAGAGGGTGATCGTATCGTAGTTCCGGGGATTGTGTAGAGTTATAGCGACAGCATGATAAGGTAGAACGAAAGATGCAATTCACTGTAAGACGTCATATTTGTACTATATCGACACAACTAGATAGATAGGTCATATGTCGTTGGTGTTCTGACATGGGAGCATTCAAGTGTCGTAACATGACTGCGTGTTTTCCAAATGCCAAGATGATGGCCCGAGCGCCCGCGTTCTGCCCCGCGCGGTTCAACACGACCACACTTCTTTCTCCACTCTCAAAGCATCGAGAAGCCAATGCCACGCGCCCGGGCTCCGTAGCACTACTACACACCACGTCTGAGGCTTCCTGGCACAATCATTGGGCCTCAACCATGGCTACACCAACGCTACCCCGCTACCTTGCACGTCACGTGGAACTAGGATTTGATTCTGACGATGTCGACGCGTTTATCGACTCAATTGAGGCCAGCCAAGATCCGCAATCCTCAACCTTGCCACATCTTCCCGCAGAGATCCTGTTTCAGATCGTGTCATTCCTTCCACTCGACTCCATTCTACATTGGAGGCTCGTTTGTCGTGGTGTTCGCGATTACATCGACGGCCCATTCATGAAAACGTGCTTGAAGAAAGCAGAACTAATCGGATATCTCGGGACGGACGAAGAAGCATTGGGGTATGTGGGACGTGTAGACTACGACGAGTTCCGATTTCTTCGAGCCGGTTTCGATGTATCTACCACTGGTAGCGGTGGCATCGGCAAATGGAATGAGGTATCTGCAACATTCCAAATCGATACGAAATGGATGAGATGGTTTTCTTCTCGGGACGCGGAAATAATCGCAACACAAACAAACTACGACATTAATCCTTGGAGGGCTCTTGTACGGAGGTTAGAATTGCAGGTTGCCGAAGAATGCCACGGGACTTTGCGGTGGTGTCTGCGAATCGACAATATTGTTCTCGACCTTGAACTCCCTGTAGAGGTTTTGTCCAGTTCCAACAGCATGCACGTGGATCTCAGAAGCGGAAAAATCGTGCTCCAGTGGAGAAGATTGTTATTCCGTTTTCTCAAGGTTGCAACAATGTTCCGAAAGCTACTAGATGAGGTAGGCTCTATTGAACCCAGTGTACAGTACTAGGGAATGCGTTCCAGTTTCCATTAACGCATCGTGACATCTCAAGTCAAGCTAACATCTGCCTACAGAAAGAAGCCTCGGCATTCACGTTCGGGCACTTTGAGGATTGCCTTAGATCCCTACGCCGTCAGCTTCTGCGATCTGCAGTTAATATAAATCACAAGGACTTTGGACGTACGTGGGCTATTCAGACGACACATATTAGGACCTAAATGAGCTTTGCTAATCTCATACGTCTGCTCATAGGTGTTAAGTGGGAGATGAATTTACTGTGTCCATTGTTCGGAAAACGAAAATCCGATACTGTGGCTCCCTCCTTCAACATGATTGGAAACGCCGAAGATGATGCTGTCAAGGTATATTTATCCTAAGCCCAAACTACGCTCGCGAGGTTAAATCAAAATGCTGTTACAATCCAGCAAAGAATAGGCGATGGCCCTATATATGAATCTTGCTGACTTCGTCCCTCAAACTTAGGTTCTCACTTTTATCCGAAAAGAAGCTACTATGAGCAAAGAAGAAAAAGCTTTTCTACAAGAGCTAAATGCAGACCTCAAGCAAATGGATCTGGACTTGGAGGACATTCAGAGAACTTTCCTGCTGTGGACATCTGATATATACGGTGCCAGCTGGCCATTTAATTTGGACAGCACCTCTTTACGCGGAATAGCAAACAGCCCGGCGGCTTGGACCGATAGTCAAAGAGCACTGGTAGAAACCAGAGTCCAGAAGTGGCGGAGACAGAACAAGACGATAACACAGGTTTTGGGCTTGATGGAAAGTTCGCGCGAGGTGATGAGTCTGCCCGAGAATGCCTTCGATGATGTCGATGATATCTAACACCATCGTTTCGGCTCAAACGTGGGCATGACTTGGTCAAAAAGCAATGTTTATCTGGTCGTCGGTGGATCGTGCTATAGAAATCATACAGGAACAACTAGCAAGTTTAATATTACATCTGCTGGCATGATGAGAGGAAGGTTATGCTGCCTACGACTGGTTGTCCTGATGATTGATGGTGTGGGGCAAATGCGCTAACTACTATAGGCTTGGCGCCAAGTTATACCATATATGCTCATCATCGTTCTCGCTCTCTGTTCAACATCATCACCAAGAACTTCAAACAGCCAGCTAGTTAAACAGTCTCAATTTTGACAGAAGAAGTCCCTTATATATCGTATCGAAGGACTTCCGTGTAGAATGCTAGAAGCCCCTCCGCGATGCCGGGCTAAACACTACCCCAGAGTTCCCCGCAAACGCAGATCGACAGTGCAGAGCCTTATATCACGTAGACTTTTGCCGAAAGAATGCTTCCAGTATTTCCCCTCCCATTGACCACCTCTTTACGGCAAGCTTTCGCCCGACATGTCGTCGCAATGTTCTGCCGGCCTCGTTTGGCAGGTTTACCTTATCCGTGACACCCGGGTATATGTAGTGCGAGGAAACCAAACTCCTGTTATTCCATCATACAGGCCAATTCCATACAGACGCCAATAACTCAGGATGGCGGTGTCGATCTCACATCTTTCCTTCGAACACCATCGCCCAGCCTTTGGCATTGCCGAAACCAAGCCTCGCATCTCCTGGAGATTTGAGGGTACGGCAGTCAACTGGGAGCAAACAAGCTACGACCTAGAAATTACCAGGGGTTCTGACGGCGTGCCAAATGTCTTCAACGTCAACTCCTCCGACTCCATTCTCGTTCCCTGGCCAGACGACCCTCTCCAAACCGCAGAATCTGCAAGTGTCAGAGCACGAGCCCATGGAAAAGATGGACAGCCATCAGCAGATTGGTCAGAAGTTTTCTCGGTAGAGACTGGATTGTTGAGTATAGAGGACTGGGGCGGTGCAGTTCCTATTGCTGCGGACAGGGATACTGAAGTGAATGCTACTCATCGACCAATCCTGTTCCGGAAGACGTTTGATGTCAATTCTACTGTTGCATCGGCCCGACTCTACATCACTGCTTTTGGGCTCTACGTTGCAGAGATCAATGGCAACCGCGTTGGTGATCATGTCCTTGCCCCAGGATATCATTCCTACAACAATCGACTTGTATACGATACCTACGACGTCACTGAGCTCGTTACTAATGGCGGAAATGCTATTGGTGTTACTGTTGGTGAGGGTTGGTATGCTGGGAGATTCGGTTTCGCGAAGAAAACGCGCAACCTTTACGGAGATACGATCGGACTGCAGAGCTTGCTCGTTGTCACTTCGAAAGATGGTAGCAAGCAGGCTGTCAAAAGCGACTTGACCTGGCATGCAAACACTGGCCCGATTGTTACCTCCGAGCTTTACAATGGAGAAGTCTACAATACTACCGAAGAAATTAAAGGATGGTCTTCCCCTGGATTAAACGAGAGCGGTTGGTTGGCCGTCAAGGAATTGTCTACATCCACGGGACCCCTTGTCCCTGCAGATGGCGCTCCAGTTAAGCGTATCGAAGAGCTCAAACCAAAAGAGCTATTCTCGTCGGATTCGGGAAAGACAGTCATCGACTTTGGGCAGAATTTGGTAGGATGGTTAAGGCTAAAGGTCAGTGGGCCAGCTGGCACGAACATCACTCTGGTCCATACCGAAGTCATGGAAAATGGAGAGGTTTCTACACGACCCCTTCGAACTGCAAAGGCAACAGACACTCTCATCCTATCTGGTAACGGTACACAGACGTGGGAGCCTTCCTTCACATTTCACGGCTTCCGTTACGTACAGGTAAGCGGATGGCCGAACGAGACGGCATTGGACGGAGACTCTATTACGGCAATCGTGGTCCACAGTGACATGGAACGTACCGGATACTTTGAGTCTTCCAATTCCCTTCTCAACAAATTCCACGAGAATGTAGTTTGGAGCATGAAAGGGAATTTCCTGGGTGTTCCGACCGACTGTCCACAACGAGACGAGCGTCTCGGTTGGGCCGGTGATGCCCACGCTTTCATGCCTACTTCGAATTACCTCTACTCCTCGGCAGGCTTCTGGCGTGGCTGGCTCAAGGATGCCTCCTTCGAAACAATGAGGAACGACCACTTTGTCACGCCTTATTATATTCCCAGCGACGACATCGCCGATACAGAGCGTAATCGCGTACGCACACCAACATCTGTCTGGGGCGACGTTATTGTCGGCAACCCATACGCACTCTACCAAAGCACCGGCGACAAGCAGATGCTCGAAGAACAGTTCCCTGCGGCACAAGCCTGGATCGACAAAGGGATCCCACGAAACGAAGCCGGGCTCTGGGATCGATCGACGTTCCAATTCGCAGACTGGTAAGTACCCTACCGCCCCTACCACTATGACCTAGACCACAAGACGTCAATACGTAGTTCCATCACTAACACACCAACTCCAGGCTCGACCCCAAAGCCCCCGCACAAAAACCCGGAAACGCAACAACCAACCAACACCTCGTCTCCGACGCCTACCTCATCCAAATGACACTCTTCCTATCCCACCTCAGCGCCGCCCTCAACAAACCCGACCTAGCAACCGACTACGCCACGCAACACACAACCCTCATCCAAGCCTTCCAAGACACCTGGATAACGCCCTACCCCATAATCGCCAACGTGACGCAAACCGCGCTCGCACTAGCGTTAAACTTCAACCTCTACACCAACGGCACCACGCGCGCCGTAGCCGCATCCACACTCCGCTCCGTAATAGCAAACAACACATACCTAGTCGGCACAGGGTTCGCAGGGACCCAGCAACTCGGATTCGCGCTGACGGGCATAAACGCCACGGCGGATTTCTACAAGATGTTACTACAAACCACAGTGCCTTCGTGGCTGTACCAAGTCGCCATGGGCGGCACAACGACGTGGGAGCGCTGGGACAGTATGTTACCTAACCACACAGTGAACCCGGGGACCATGACGAGTTTCAATCACTACGCGTTCGGCAGTGTGGCGGATTGGATTCATCAGAAGGTTGGGGGGTTGGGGATTGGGGAGCCTGGGTGGAAGACCGTGGTGGTGGCGCCGGAACCGGGAGGGGGTGTTGGGTGGGCCAAGGCGGGCTATTTGGGGCCGTTTGGCTGGGTTAGTTCTAGTTGGGTGGTGGATGGGAGGGGGTTGGTGTTGGAGGTGGGTGTGCCGCCGAATTGTAGGGCGGAGGTTAGGTTGCCGGGGAGAGAGGGGGTGGTGCGGGTGGGGAGTGGGATGTGGTCGTTTAGGGTGGAGGGGTATAGGGTTCCGATGTGATGGTGTTTAGTGGAAGGGGAAAAGTAAGTATGGCAATGGGAAGAAGATTTTCGGGAAGATGTTTCAGCCTTATTTGCTACTAAAACATATGAATCCTCGCATAGTCGCTTTTGCCTCCGTTCATACACTCTATTGAAAGTGTTTCCCCCACAACCTCACGATTACCATTACCCATGCAAATCCCATATCTCACCACTCAAACCACGCTCACCCCAAAACAGGAGAGAGAGAAGGGAAAAAAAGCCCTACCCCCTACCCACCCTCCACTCCCCCTTAACCCCCCTCTCAACATTCCACTCCACGCCATCAAACCTCTGCACAGCCCTCTCAAGCGGCTCCTCATACCGAACCCTAACCTCCCACCTCCCCGCCACCGAAAACGCCATCAACAACGCCGAACTCGGCGGCGGTTCCACCAACCTCTTCCCCATCAACTCCCTCACCCTCCTCTTCACCTTATCCTCACCAAGCACCGACTTCCCCAACCCACCATGCGCTTTCGATTTCGCCATATTCCGTTTCGACGCCGCACTCGCCTTCCTCAGCGTACTCTTCCACTCCGTATCGCCCCAGTCCTCACTACGCATGACCGAGTCCTGCGGGACATGAGAAGTCATCGCCATCATAGCCGCGGCAGCAGCAATCTTCGCCGCCGCCGTCGTCGTGAACGACGCCACGGGGCCCAAAAGCCTCGACGTCTCGGCCAGGGGCGCAGGACCTAGAGCCATCTTCCCAGCCTTCCTAGCCAGACCCTCCCTATACTCCCTCCCGACTTTATTCTCGAGCTCGGTCTCGGTAGGGAAGACGCCGTGGCAAGACACGGTGTACACGGGCGCGGGCAAGACTTCCCAAACTTCCCCGTTCACTTCTCGCACTACTTCTAATACCGTCTTCACGCCTTCTTCGACTTCGAATCCTTTCTCGGGGATGATTAGGCGCTCTATACCTGTTTCGAGAATAGTCGGTCCCGGGGCTTTGAGGAGCCAATTTCCCCATTCGTTCTGCTCGAAATCGTCCTCGTGGTCGGTGTCGGCGGTGAGGAGATCGTGCCATTTCTTGTCTGCGGATGCGCTGCCTGAGTCCTTGATCGCGGACTCGATGAATGGGATGAGGTGCGCGAAGGAAGGGACTGGGCCGTGGTATTGCCAGGAATCGGTGGAGGGGGTTGTGATGGTGAGGTAGAAGATTGTGTTGGGGATGAGGGGGGGTCGGGTGAAGTCGTCGCGGAGGGCGAGGAGGTCTTTGGTTGTGCGGGTTGGAGGGCCTGGGGACTGAGTGGGGATGGGCTTTTTGGTGTGGGTAGAGATGGTTGCCATGGCGTATGTGGATGGGGAGAACTGTTGGAGTGCCTAGGTGTGTCTAGATTTGAAATGTCGATAGCGGGTGAGTGGTGGTGGGAGAGAGCGACGAATCGAGGATTGAGGGTTGTGGTGGAGCGTGGAAGACGTCAGTGAGCCGTTTGTACGGGCGTTTGCAAGTGTTACACTATTACTTGAACCACTGTCGCGTTTGTAATAAAAGCAGTAGTTTAAGTCCGTATTGCGGTACTTGATCATCTTCAGGTCGCTTTGCGACTGACGGGCTCACAATCTAGTAATAGCGTTAGGTCGTCTACACAACGACACGAAGAAAAACGTATGAAAAGTTAGCAAAGGCAGTGAAGGCTTCTAGAGGTAGTCCTGAGGTAAGTAAGTGTGTAAAAGAGGTTGGCTTGGTGAACTTTTGTATTGCTGAATGGTATCATACAACCTGAACCTCCACACTCATCCTTGTCTGAATAAGAGGGGTGATCTGATATTGGACACACCTTACTTTTACCCACACTTAACGCCAACGCGCCGATGAATGCTAGCCAGGCTCCGCACAACATCCTCTAAAGCCCCGATACTACAAATAACGCATCATACTAACCTCATCATCCTCACCTCTTGTTCATCCTCCGGTTCTTGCCAGGCCGTGCTGCCGCCCCAGTCTTGGCCTTCATTTTCTTATGCGAAAATCCGCTTCCATCCGCACTGGACACCGCATCATTGCTCTTAGCATGTCTCTTCTTGCCTCCGAAGCCGTATTTCTCGTTCTTCTTCTGGCGCTTGTTTCCCTTTCCGTCGCCGCCGCCGCCGCCTGATCGTCGGCGATCTGTGGAGGGTTTGGCGTCGGTTTTGTCGAGCTCGACATCGAAGAGGTCTTCTTCATTGGTGGTAGTCAGATCGGCACCAGAGCGTTCTGCAAAAAAATTAGTACATTTCTATGGGAAGATTCAGTTGGGTAAAGGGAGGACATACTTCGTTTCAGCATACCGATCTTCTCGATCGTATCCCTCTTCTCCTTCGCGCGCTCCTGCATCTTCGCATTCTGGACCTGCTTTCCGAACTTCTTCAAATCCCTCTGCTTCCTAGCTTCAGCCGATGCCTTCTTGCCTGCCGCATCATCGATCAGCTTCTGCTTGATCTTCCCCATGTGCTCATCGTCCTTTACCATCTCGGCAAAGTAGTCCGCCGGGCGCGAGAACGGCGCGCCCTCTTTCTTGAGTATTAAGCGCGCATCCTTGACGCAGGAGAGTGCTTGCTTGTAGAAGGCGAGCTCGCGGTTCAGGTCGTCTTCGACGTCGGGGATGTCAACGGGCTCGTCGGTCGTCACGGACATATGTTCTGAGAAGGCGAGTTTGGAGTAGGGCAATTGGATGCGGTTCAGTCCGGCAGTCAGCGCAGCAGTGTTGTTGATGGTGAGGCGTTGGTGCGGGATAATGTCGCCCTTGTCTTCTGAGGCGAGCGATTCGATGTCGGAGAGTGCGATGTCGTCCTCTTCGTCTTCTTCGTCGTTCTCTTCCTCGTCCTCCTCGTCGTCGCCGCTGATGTCGCTCTCGCTATCATCCAGTCGCGAAAGATCAATCCCAGCTCCTGCCATCATATCATCGTCACTGGCGTCCTCGCCGTCGCTCCCATCCGTCTCCCACTCGGGCTCCTCTACTGGCGCCTTCTTCGCCTTCGCACCATTGGGCTTGCTCTTCTTCTCCTTTCCATTGACTTTGGTCGCTACCACCGCAACCGGCTGCTCAGTCTGGACACCTCCCTCATCGCCCTCTGTTTCGCCGGCAGCCGCCTGCGCTTCCTTCTTTTTCTTCGCAGCCCTTTCCTGCTTGCGCTGCCTCTCGAGCTTGAAGTTGCGATTGTTAAGCGCGTCGAGCGCCGGCCTAAGTTTTCCGCTTTTTGCCATGATTTCGTATACCGTGACGGGCGAGGAAGAGTCGAGGTGATTGAATGGATGCGAGATGTGGAGAGCTCCAAAAATTATCCAGGTCTAAGTTCGAACTCTTGGCGGCAGAAAATATTTGGGAAGGCGCTAGTGCACTCACCGCCCATGCTTGGAGTAAGTGCCGAGGATGTTATCGATAGGGAGCATTCACATCCACTGCACCTGACATGGACCCAGCACTGAGACTACACCGTTCTTGCTCGCCGTCAACCTACATCCCGGAGTTATCTTGAAACCCCAACCACGAGCAGGAGTCGCAACGAATTCTACTGTTCACCGCACATATTTACACCGAAATGGCGGCCAACCGCCAATCAGCAGATCGCACACCAACCAACGACAACGCGGTAGGCATACCTTCCCTTTCCATTCCAAATCTAACGCAGCCCCTAGTCCCCTGGCACCGACAGTTCCAACGAGCTCGCCCAAGTCGTTGACGATCTCATGACGCAGTTGACCAGCAAGTTCAGCACCGTGAGCAGCGAGATACTAGCCAAGAGTAAGTTTGCATGTTTCTTCACATACGCCTTCTTAATTTCCTAAACCCAAACAGTGGACGACATGTCCCGCCGCCTCGACAATCTCGAAGCCACGATCCAAGGGGGAGACGGCAAAGGATCACCAGGGAAATGAGCGCGAGCGAGCGAACGAGCAACCAAGCGGGCTAATAGTAAAGTGAATCATATCCTCAGCATCCAGGGGTTAGTGCAGGATATATGCGGTGGTTCCAAGCCATCATTTCACATGAAGTGGTGGAAAGATACCTTTTCCCTTACTGCCATGTTAAAGGGGGGATAACATAGTATTACAGTTTCGATGGGGGTAGTAGTACTGCAAGCGATTGCCCTAGCACTGTAATAGCGTTCAGAGCCTATGCATATCGAAGAATAGAGACATATAATTACAAGTCACGAAGCAGAATTCAAAACGGTCATTCGCACAGAAACAAACAACGCCTCCATTCATTTTCGTCAGAGTACCGTACAAAACCACCTTCGTCAAGTATATCCAAGGAGCCATTCATTTCCAAAATCAATCCGCGCCTTAATATCCCGTCATCTAACCACATAATCGTGATCCCTCTAACCTGAATCCGTCTCAACGGTCTCCTAAATCAAGTCGTTTGGATACGTGCCAATTTACAACTCGCTCTTCTCCTCCTCCTTGCCGACAAACTTCCGCAGAATGTTACTTCTGGAGATGAGATCATCGAGCTTCTCCTGCGCAAGGTTGCCCTTGCCAATCAAGCCCTGGAGCCTCTTGTACTCCTTCTCGGCATATCCCTCGTTCTTGCTGCTCTTCTCAAAAGCCTTGACATAGTACTGCGCATACTTGTCTTGGAGACCCTCGGCCGCCTTCTTGACATCATCGGTACCGGTAGCCCAGGCGCCCTGGAACTGGGACACGAGGGTATCGAGCGCCTCGATGGTGCCGCCCGTGACATCGAGACCACCGCCGACGGTGCGGTGCGTGCCAGCGTTGGTGTTGATGAATTCCACGAAGTCCTTCTCGGTACGGGCGCCGTCGTAGGGAAGGGCCTCTGTAGATCCCTTCTTGAAGTACTTGATGGTAGGGTAGGAAGAGACGCCTTGTTCGGTGGCGAGCGCTTTGCTGTTCTCGGCTTCGGCGTCGACTTTGGCGATTATGACGCCGGGCTCGGTGACGAAGTCGCTGGCTAGTGTTTCCCAGATGGGCGCGAGACTCTTGCAATCTAGTATCTGTCAGCACATCCTTCGTTATCCCAGAGGACTGACTTACGTCCGCACCACGGTGCCGTGAAAGCGACCAGAACATCCTGCTCCTTGCCAACCTTCTCCTTGAAGCTCTTATCGTCTAGCATAGCGATCTGGCTTGGCAACTTCGCCTTGACCTTTGGCCTCACACCACTCTTCTCCTGCACGAATTTGGTCAGACTTTCCAAGTCGCGTCCACCCTCATAATCTGTCGGCTTGTCGCTCTTGCCATCGAACCACTTGAGCGTGGGGAATCCAGACACGCCGAACTTCTTGCCAAGATCCTTGTGGTTGTCCGCATCGACCTTGCCAATCACGACCTTGTCGGCGGCGTATGAGAAAACATTTCCAAGCTCCTCGTAGACGGGGGCGAGGTTCTTGCAGTGTCCGCACCAGGGCGCGAAGAACTCGACGAGCGCGGGCTTGCCGGACTTAAGGATCGAGGCGTCGAAGTTGGAGGACGTGAGGTCGAGAACGTTGGAGGCGGCGGTGAGGGTGGGCAAGACGGCAATGGCCGCGGGGAGGAGGTTCTTCAACAGCATATTTGCTGCGGGGTGAAGCTTCGAGGGGAATTGAGGCCTCAGGCGTGGGGTATGTGGGTAGGAGTGTGGTGGTTGAGCGGGAGAGCTTCTTTTGTTGCGGGCAAGTGGCGGAGGTCTTGGCAACGTCCAGGTGTCCTTTCCTTGCGTTTCGGACTCGATTGTTGATCCATACAACTCCTACTTCTGATATTATGTAGCTTAGATTAGTGAACCTGCATTTCTCGTCGATTTAAATAGTAGGCGTCTGTCACTTCTCTTTCTTTGTGCTCTGTTCTTCTGCACGAGCTCTTATTCAGGCCCGGAATGGTCCTACCTAGCCCGCCTTTCAATCGGGATACTCGACAGATTGAGTACTAGGAAAATCTTAGCTATTACAGACCATATTGGGTATCAAATCATTCTTTCCAATCCAACACCTTTCCCAATTTCAAAGCATCATACTTCAAGCAAGGCCATACATCCAAGTTCCATCAATTCAGCGACATCTTCCAACTACTATGTCCCCCCGACATCCCATAACTTCCACTAACCGTCTTCTCATCCCCAATCCTCTCCTCCCTAACTTCCACCTTCCCCTCCTTCTTCCCCTCCTCCACCTTCCTACTCCTACCCACTTCCCCCACCACCCCCTCAACCACCCTCTTCAACGTCCTAACATCCGCGCCCTTGATCTCCTCTACCTTGCTCCCCTCCCTAAACACCAAAAACGTCGGCATGGCCTGTATGCCATACTGCGCAGCAACCTCCTTCTGCGCATCGACGTTCACTTTCACGAACGCGACGGTTCCGGCGCTGCTGTGCGCGTTGGCGAGCGCTTCGTAGACGGGCGCAATGGTCTTGCAGGGCGGACACCATGTTGCGTAGAAGTCGGCGATTAGGTACGTGTGCCCTTTGAGGAGGGTGTGGAAGTGGAGGGGTGCGATGATTTCCGTGGGTGGCATGGTGGGGGTTTTTGTATCCGTTTGATCCTTTTCCTGGGGGTGGGGATGTGGTTGCGTTTATTAGGTGGATGTAGTTATTAGGTGTCGTGGGAGCTGTGTTGTTGGTGAGCGGGCGGGAGTAAGCGGGGTCGCGACTCTTAAAAACGACAACTCAAAAAAAACGCGAAAGAGACAGGCGCGAAGTACATTTTAACTACCTCGTACACTTCACGCCTGCGTAAATCTTCTAGAAGCTTCTATCTACAGCAGTATCAAGCAACCATAGAGGCGTTCTCGCCAGCCTCATATTTGTCATCAACCCCATCACCATCCATCCTTCCACGTACCACATCCACCACAGCACCATCCCACCCCCCATCAAACGCCCCCCTCCAAAAAAAAAAAGGCAAAAAGAATCGACCAGGCACCAAGTCGACCAGAAACCAATCCGATTAGTTATCTGTTTTCTGCCCACAAGCCGGGACTTACTCTGGCTAAGAATCACAAATCTCTCGATTTGCCCTCCATGAATGCCAGCCTCCGTTTCGAACCCGGGAACCATTCTCACATTCTGGTGCCTGTGAGAGCGGGGGTTTCGACGACAAAACTTGTTTCGATGGAAGTTTTGAGGATTAAAGGATATATATAGGGCAATTGTTGTGAGTTTGGGTGAGTAATGTAAAGGTTTTGAGGGTGGTTATATGTAGTGCTCGTTGTTTGGATGCGCGGGGGGTTTCTACAGCTCAAATGTCGTGCTGGTGTTAATGGCTCATTTGTACTCGCACTCTATGAAGCACATCTACAGTATTCTCGATGTATTATAGAATACCGGATCCTCGCGACAATATCTTAATAGTCAACGTAGCCCTCACTATCCCCCATCCTCATCCTCACACAGTGGTCCCTTGCGCACACCTTTTAACCTTTCCGTGTATATACTGCAACTCGCTCCCTCCTCCAGCTCCTCTGCAAGATAATATCCCCACTGTCATCACGGTCCTATGCTACAAAATCCTCGCTGTCCTCGCTGTCCTCGCTGTCCTCGCTGTCCTCATGGTCATCGATTATATGAAGAAGCACATCAGAAGCATGCGAGAACGGCTGCATACAAAGCCAGCAGATAAAAGTGGCACAGGATTGACAGAACTAGAATACATCAGCACTTCACCCTCACTTCGTCATGTTGGTTATCTTAGAGACCACTTACCACATTATTACAACCTTCAGCCTTCTGGATCGGCACACTACATTTCGGGCAGAAATGGGCACCATTCTCCCTCATCCAGTTGTCGAACTCGGCGGCCCCGTCGCGGGAAGCCGCGGATGCACCGCATGTCAGTCCTTGGTGCTCTGGCGCGTTGCAAGACATACAGGTGGCTGCGAGGCAAGTGTCACAGTAGAAAATGTCAGCTGCCGGTGGATCGAAATGAGACGGGAGATAGACAGTGTAGCAGTCGGGTGTCGAGCAAAACCGGAGTTCGTGGAAGTGTGTTGTTGTATGCAGCTTGAATGCGGACTGGAGCAGTCTTTCGTAGGTGACTCCGGAGAGCACACATCGCAGATCCCAGAGGTCAATAGCCGTCTTGCAGGTATCCACGTCGCCGAGGCAGAGGACAGGGAATTTGGAAGCTGCTTCGCACTGTGACTTTAGACAAGCGCTGCAATAGATGTGGCCGCATTGTATTGGGAATGGTTCTTCAGGCAGCTCGAAGCACACTGGGCAAGCTTGAACACCGCGCGATGGTATTTGAACAGATGTCTGTAGGGACACCTCGCTTTTGGCGAGGAACTTCTCAGCAGCTTCAATATTATGGTTGTTTCCGTACAGACGGAGGACTGTGCTCTTCTTATCAACGACGACGGTGATGCCATGAAGGTCCTTAGCTTCGGCGAGGAACTTCTCCTGGTCGAAGAAGAAGGGGTGGGTTATTGCTGGATCCGCATTAGATGAAAAGACCCAGGATGTTTCCTGAAGAGTAGTACTTACGTGCACCTTGGTGGCAGGCAACATGGCCGCCGATAAGCTCCTCCACTGATGCCTTTGCGCGTAGGATCGCTTTCTTGTCTGTACCACACAGACGAATTTCATGCCATCTATCCCCAATTATGCAGACATCTTTATCCTGACGGGATCCTTTGATTAGAGAGTGTATGTTTGCGCTAATCAATGAGATCACACGCTTCGGCACGGATAGACTTAAATGATATCCATGTTGTACTCGAATTCGGTCTCCGTAGGGGTCGATCATCTTGCCGTTCATATTCATGACGGCGTGACGGGCTTCTTCCTTGTTTTGGAATTGCACGAGGGCCTTGACCGTTGCTCCGTCTGAGGGCAAGATTTCGAAGTGTACAACCTCATAGTATCTAAGTTTGAATACAAAGTCAGTAAGGTCTATTCGGAAGATTATGGGTGCGTATCAAATTACGACAAAGTACGAGTCTGAAAGCTCTGCGATTAAGCTTTTGGTGCACATATAGTTTTTGCCGGGGGGTTACATACATCTCAAGAACGGTCTGAATATTCCGATACAACTCGTCTTCCGAGTACTTGTGTGAAGGTTTTCTGAAAGAGATGAAAAAAGGGGCCAGCTCCCTTGGCAGGCTGGCTTCGAGCTCTACTTCTGTGGTTCGAAGGTCGATGTTAAGCACCTCCATAGTAGTAACCGACGTCGGATACCGGCCACGGAGGTTGATCTTGTTTATACCTATACCATAGCACTTGATTATCGCCGTCTTGGTCGGCTTTTTCCAGCAACAGATGACTTCGGTCCCTGGCATGACGCGTATTGCTTTGTTACCCTCGATTTTGGACACCGTTGCGCCTGGCCCGAAGGTGATCCTGGCCCCACCGATGATTCGAGATTCCATGTGCGGCTTTGAAGGGGTCCAGGGCGAAGTACCTAGATTTCGAAGTGCGGGGATCGTATTCTCGGTTGACTGGGAGGTTGCAGCTGCATGACTATATGGACACGCATTCCCATTCTTGCAACCGTTTTTCAGGAACATACAGGGTATGGATGATCGAGTATCCGAGTTTGGTAGTTCAACTGGATGTTCGAATCTACAGTCATTGCCATTGCGGCAATAGCCCTTCGGGAAGAATCGGCAAACTGTCATGGTGGAGGTTGCACGGGTTCGGTTGGAATTCTATTTGTAGGTGGAGTCGAATTGATCGTCGTGTGTTGATATATGGTATCAGGCAGTTGAATAGCTCCCTGTTTCGCAGTGTCTTCTCGGTTGTTTTTTTCCCTGCTCAAGGTTGCGATCCAGTACCAGCAGTAAGGCAAGAACGATTGCTTATAGTCCGACTGACCATGAATACCTCGCCCCTGAGGTCTGTAATGATATTGTGAAGATGTGAAGAATGCCGTAATCTTGAGAATTAGAAATGTAGAATGTGAAAGTGGTGGAGAAGGACTGAAACATGGAAGTGTTTTGACATAAGGTACCTACCTAAGTACTCTACTCTCGTACCTTCCTTTTGTTTTCCACCGGCAAGCCATGCTTGCCCCAAGATAAACGTGACTTTGAGAGTATCTTGCTTACCGAATCAATTCCGTGTATAATTAACACACCATCCTTGAACGTGTGCTGATACTTGATCGGTCAGCACACTACTCCCGGTCATCAATTGTACGCATGCGTACCTTGCGCCCTTCATCAGCCCTTTTCGCACGCCCCCTTCTACAGACTACATATATATTCCAACCTCCATTTACTTTTCTACAAATGCAAAAACACGTCCACTGCAACCACAATTATAACCAACACAACAAAATCTACATCGCATTACCGCTCGCACGATGCATATCCGACCCATCACCAGAGACGATTTACCAGCCATCATCGCGATCAGTGTAGAAGCATTCGGCGATGACGAGCTTAATTCCTGGATATTCCCCCACCGAAAAGAATACCCCGGGGACTTTCGCAAATTCCTGACAACCCGGCTCCGACAGCGAGAGGCAGGGCTCGGACAACATGGATTCGTCGCAGTGACTGAAGAGGGGGATGCGGACTGGAAGGGCAAGTGCGAAGTTGTTGGATATGCATACTTTGTGCGTTACGGCGAGGATGAGGGGGCCAGAAAATGGAAAGTAGAACCGTGGTCCAATAGTATGTCCATCCCCTCCGATGTATATTGGTATCCCATGCTTACAATGATAGAGCTCGAGCGCAAGCTTCTCGAATGGGAGGCATGGTATGACAGCACTTTTATTGACCGCGCCATGGATCCTAAAAGAGTACTTGGATTCTTCAAACTCCTGGACTGGACTCAGTGGGATACTCTCAAGTCCCGCTGGCACGTGTCCATATTGGGCGTATCACCGAAGTATCAGCGCCGCGGTATCGGGCATATGCTCGTACAACAGGGGCAAAAGATGGCTGCGGAGGATGGACTGCCGTTGACCCTTGAGAGTAGTGCAGCGGGGAGAAGGCTGTATTTCAGGGGGGGATTTAAGAATGTTGGGGAGCGGGAGGTTTATGCGGGGTATATTGATTTGCTTATGGTTTGGGAGCCGGAGGCGCTGAGAGGGAAGTGGCTTGAGGAGATTGAGGGGAATAGGGCAAAAGTTAGGACTGCGGAGGTTGCACCTGTACTTCATGATCGCACTAGGTAGGTCTCATGTGTAATGCCATTCCTTATGTGGAGCAAAGTTGGCTTACGATAAGAGTGGCTTTCACGCGGTCTTTTCAAGGGTTTCGAACGCGAGGTGGGATGGTGACATCACGATCACGTGCCCCCGCGTGTTTGATTGATCGTCGCTAAGCTTTCCCCACTATCTATCAAACTTCTTTCGCTCACCTTTACCCATATTGTTATTCTTGTTATCTTCACCATGGTTACGGTAACGAGACGGTAAAGTTGACAAACCAGCGCGTAAACCCTGACGCTACCTACTCTTTTTGTCACGAGTGACTCACGTACACGCGTCCCTTCAACGCGCCGCTCCACAAGCGCGACAAGGTCTTGTGACCGTCCACTTTTGGATATTACTATACGGTTGGCTCCACAAGTATCTCTACAGACACATCGACCATGCCTCCCAAACGGCCACGCGCGCGACAGACGAAGATCAATTTCTCGCCCGCCTCAAAGCCGTCGCCACGAGCCTCGAAGCCATTGATCCTCAGCGATAGCGACGACGATGGCCCCTCACCAAGCCGGCCCTCCAAGCGCCGCAGAGTAGACAACAATGCAAAGAGGGGTAGGGACGTGGGGATGCCCGTCCGATTGCGTGGACGAGGGATGTTCGGTAGCTCAGACGTGGAGGATGCGCCGAGCAGCGGGCAAGACGACAGCGAAGGGGCAGTTAAAGCTGCCAAGGTGAAGGGAAAAAAGGACAAGGAGGCCCGAGCAAAGAAGGCTCGTAGACAACAGATTCTTGGAACAGATAGTGAGGACGAAACCCAGGTTGCTCGCGCGCGGAAATCTCGCGGCAAGAAAGCTCGCAAGGAACCGACACTCGAGGAAGAGAGCGAAGAAGAGGAGCTGCCTGCCAAGTCCAAGAAGACACGGCAATCAAGAAAAAAGGGTAAACAAGCAGAGCCAATCCAACTCTCCGACGAAGAACAGGACGACGAAGACAAGGACGAGGAAGTCGACGAAAGCAGCGAACTGAAAGAGGAACTTGCCTTTCTGCAATCGTCTCCCCCCAAAGATCGCGGCCGTCTCAGAAGCACAAACATGAAGAAACCAAGAAGCGATCGCGAAAAGGCTCTCGAAGCCCTCAAGAAGCGGCGCGCAGGCAACGAACCTTCGGCAGTTACACCCGGCCGCAAGAAACCTGTCATTATCGACACAGACACCGACTCGGACTCTGAACTCGAAATTGTCAAAGAGGAAGAGCCTGACGAGGTTAGTGATGAAGATGATGATGGGGACGAAGACGATGATGACGACACCAATGTCCACGACGTCTTCCACGAGACCAACGAGGACGAGAACTTCATCGACGACGAGGAAGAAGGCGTGATCGGCGCCCCAGACGACGACGACGCGCCCACGATCCCCCTCGCCTTCACCAAGTTCGGCATTGCCAAACCCCGCGATCTATTCAAGTACGCTATAAGTTGGATGGTACAGAAGAAGATCAACCCAGCCTTCTCCTCCACCAGCGAAATCTACACCATCGCCTTCCGCAAACTCGACGACGAAGTCAACGGCCTAGCGAGCTCAAAGTATACCAGTTCAGTCTGGACCTCGGATTTCACCCGCGCCATCAAAGCACGCCCCGACTTCCTCGCCAACGAGATCAGCGCGGGCAGAACCGCGATCATGGACGCCCACTGCGAGGCATGCAACCGAAAGAACCACACAGCAACCTGGGAAATCTCGCTCACAGGCCAACCCTACCACAAAGAAACGCTAGAACCGCTATCCTCTGAATCGTCCTCAGATTCCGACAGCGACGCTTCCTCATCCCTCTCCTCCCGCGCCTCGGAAACCTCCCTCAATGGCGAACCCCCCGCCTACGACGCCCTCGGCGAACGCATCCCCCCGGAATCAAAATCCTTCACCCTAGGCTCGACGTGCAAGGCGAACGCCCAGGTCGCGCATACCCTGTATCACTGGCGCTACCACCTGAATTCTTGGGTCGTGGATTACCTGGTGCGGGAGGGCCATTGTACGGAGAAAAAGGTGGTGAAGAGGGATGGGTGGAGTGTGAGGAAGAGGGAGAAGTATGCGAAGAAGATTGTGGATGAGATGGAACGGACTGGCGAGATTAAGACGTTGCATAAGTTGTATAAGGATCAGGTGAATTTTGCGTTTGAGACGAAGAATGAGTATAAGAGGGGCTGGGGACGTACATAGGACGTATGAGTCAAAGGGATAGGGATGGATTTGATGATTGGGATTTGGGATTTGGGGATAGGGTGTGGGTGGATGTGGTTGGATAATGCCTTCCTTGACTTCTTTCATTGTCTAGCTTTCCCCCTCTATCGATTGAGGGCTTCTCCCTTGACTTTTCGAACTTAGATACCAATTGGGATGGAATGAAGTTCATTTCTGATATCATGTAAGGAATCCATGTCTAAAGTCTATCCAGATGCTCCTCCAATGCAAGGCTGAGCGCTATCAAACCAAATCATCCCAGATATACCTCAAAAGCGTCATCCGCATCCGTTCAAGCAGCAGCAGTTTCCTTGACGTCCAACTTCGCCACACCATCAACAATCGCATCCGTCTTCTTCTCTGCTTCACCATCCTTGGCCCCTTCCTTCACCTCCGCAGCACCCGCAGTAGCACCAACGCTCTTCTCCTCCCCTCCCCACAAATAAATTTCGCTCTCGCCAACCAGTTTGCCAGCCTTCTCCCACCGCTGCGTCCGCGCGGCTATCCGCTCTTTCGCGAGCGCGTCGAGGGCGGGCCAGTAGGTAGCGTGGTCGTACACGAAGTCGACGTCGCCACCGGACGCTTTCATGAGTTGCGAAGATGGGATGAGTGTGGAGAGGGGTTCGTTGTAGCGCATTTTCGTCTTCGTGACCGGGTCGATGAAGGGGCTTATTAGTTTGAGGAACGTGGTGACATACCAGGGGACTATAATCACCAAGCAATACAATTAGGAAACAATCCGTGCAAGGGCGAGTATGGATAGGGCATGAGAGTACTCACGATGCGTAATCAACGCCCTCCCCAACCTCTCGGGATAATGGTTCTGCAGGATACTCAACACGGCCCTGCCCGTCCCAATACTCGGCTGGCTCCCCGCACTACTGTTTCTGAAATCGATGAGTAGCGCCAGCGTCTCCTGGCCCGGCGGCGCGACATCCAAAGTCTTCTCTAGCATGTAGACCAGATGCTCGACCTGCTTGGGACTGTTCTTGGTGTTCTGGTTCTGCGGCAAAAGGTACAGACATGGCCGGCCCTCGTTGTCGTAGCCGAGAATCACTTGCTTGCCGGTCGCGTTCTCGTCGGAAATGTAGTCGGACGTGAAGCCGTCGGTGCCGTATTCGCGGCGCCAGATGAGCGTGTCTTGGAGTCGCTTTGGGGCGTCCTTGACCACCCATTTTGTGGCGCGGAGGTAGCGGAGGAGGCATTCGCGCGTGAGCCACATGCGTTCGGTGTCGCTGAGGGGCGCTTGTTCGGCGCCCTTGGTGGAGGTCTTGGGGAGCTCGGTCCATGATTTTACCGTTGTGAGCAGCTCGTCGTATTTGGCCTGTTGCTCTGCGGTAAGGACTGGGGCCGTTTCTGGCTTGGTGCCCTCTGCGGGGTGAGGGAAGGGTCCTGTGGGCGCCATAGTGGATATTCTAGAGGGAAATGGGGAAGGTAAGATGGAGAAACTGCACGACAATTGAGCTGTCCGGTGGGGTCTGCGGATGGAGAGAGGTTTATAGAGGTTTTCGATGGCAGTGAGGAGACACGCTTACGCCCAGCTGCGGCGGTGAATGGGTGAATTGGAGAGATGCTAGACCCTGCATCTTTCTATGGGTCGATGAATGATATCCGCCGTCGAACAATCTAGCCCATAACGAGACTAGCGCCCGATCTATACCCAGTACGCGTCGACGCGTCTCACAGAACACCAAATCCCCACGCCCAGTTCTTCACCCCTCCACACCCCCCAATCGCATTCTACAACGCCGCACACAATGGAAGACGTCACCTCCGAGATCACCGAGCGCTTCGAGCGCTACTGCAATACCAAAGACAATGCTCTGCCTTCTGAAGTGCTCACCGAGCTGCAGAATATGCTGAACATATACCACATTTCGCCGGAAGAGCTGGACTTTAAGTGGCAGGCGTATATAATGAAGATCGGAGGCGAGGAAAATAAGATGGATTTGAAGACAGCACGAGACTTCAAGAAAACTCTGCAGGATGCGCTGGAGCGGGAGAGCAGAGGGAAGGCGCAGCAGAGGAGCGAGGCGAAGAGGCTTGTGCCGACGCCGAGGGTGAAGGGCGGGGATATGTACGACATGTATGTTGGGTTTTGTGGAGTCTAGGAAGAGGGAAGGCTAATTGTGCGCAGGTTGGACGGGATGATACAGACTCCACGCGGAGGTCTGAACACCAGCGCGGCGAAGAGGAGGTCCAACTTTGACACACCGGCTAGCAAGGTGCACAAGAACCACGAGATGAGCTCGCCAGGAGGCATGTTGACCCCCAAGGCTGAAGCTAATGGTGGAGCGTATGTACCCTATACCCATCACATATGCCGTCTACTGACAATTGCAGTGTTCTCGACTTTGCCTCCCGCGCCAACGCAGGCGGTATCACCGAGCAACTAAACGGCCACATCGCACTCCCCGAGCCCCCAGAAGAAGAAGAGTACCCCACCGAGCCGCGCATCAAACTCAAAGCCAACACCGACATGTCCAAGTTCTCCTACAAAACAATGGCTATGAAGCTCTCCGAGGCGTCCGAAGTGCTCGACGACCGCATCGACGAATTCCGCTATTTGATACAAGAACATCTCAACATCGAAGACAACGCATTCGGGAACGCATCATACCAGTCGCCGAACGAGGTCGTAGCCGTGGGACGTATATGTTCGGATTCAAGCGAGGGCAAACTGAACACAGCGTCACTGGTACTAGAAGGATCACGACGCTGGGGCTCCGGACGAAGAGTACCCCTAAAAGTCGACTCCTTGCCATCCTACAACTTCTTCCCTGGGCAAATCGTAGCTCTCCGTGGCACCAATGCCTCAGGCGATAACTTCGTAGTTTCCGAGATCCTCTCCCTCCCCCTCCTAACTCAACCCGCCACCACGCCCTCCGACTTCGACACACACAACACGCGCTACCTCGACAGTCCAGAATCCGACCCCGACAACATGCGGCCTTTGCAGATCTACATCGCATCAGGACCCTACACCACCGACCAAGACCTCGACTTCGCGCCGCTCCACACACTCCTCGACAACGCCGCCACCGCCCGCGTCGACTCCGTCATCCTCCTCGGCCCCTTCCTCGACGCCGAACACCCCAGCATCCGCTCCGGCGACTTCGACATCCCGCCACACCTCACGAACCCAGACCACGCAACCATGACCGACGTCTTCAAACACTACATCTCCAGCGCCCTCCACACCTTCGCCTCCCGCAACCCCAAATGCAACATCATCCTCGTGCCCAACCTGCGCGACGCACATCACCACGCCGCCGCCTTTCCGCAAGATAAATTCCAGAAAAAAACGCTTGGCCTCGGCCCCGCGGGGAAAATGGTCCACTGTGTTACCAACCCGATGACGTTGAGTATGAATGAGTTTATCGTCGGCATGAGTTCGTTGGATGTGTTGGATATGTTGAGGCGCGAGGAGGTTGTTGGCGGGAGGGCGAAAGGCGTGAATCTGTATGAGAGGGGAGCGAGGAACGTGATTGAGCAGAGGAATTTCCTACCCTTGTTTCCGCCGACCGAGAGGGGGAAACTGAGCGTACCGGCACCGGTTGAAGAGAATGTATTCAAGAATGATGGGCATGATGATGGGGATGCCGAACAAGGTCCTTCACCTTTCCTCCCGCTGGGCACTATGTTGGATACATCGTATCTCAAGCTTGGCGAGATGTTGAATGTTCGTCCGGATATCCTGATTACGCCGAGTGTGCTGCAGGGTTGTGTAAAGGTCATTATTCTCCCTCCTAATAATTCGATCGAGCATAAGCTAACCCATACAAACAGGTCGTGGAATCTGTCCTAGTAATCAACCCCGGCACCCTCAGCAAGCGCCGCGCAGCAGGCACCTTTGCACGCGTAGTTGTACGTCCGGCCACGGTGACGGCTGAGGAGAGAGAGAATGGTGTTGCTGTGGCAAATAAGCTGTGGGAGCGGGCACGGGTGGATATTGTGAAGATTTAAAAGTGCTTGTTTGGTACGATTTGTACGTGGTATGGTATGGTATGGTTTGGTTTGGGTTGGTATGATGGGTATATGGGTTGGATATAATCGTGAGCATCATCCTCCACTGACTGGGCGTGGAGAAGTTTATATGAAGTTAATGAGTTACCGCGCGAAACTGCCATCTGTTAGGATGACTGGTGTCGCAATACCATCCTAGTTACGAAGTAACGCAAACATCCTTTTCGGCCTGTTGTTCATGTAAGTGAGGTATGGTGCGCGGTATTACGATTCGAAATGTGCTGGCATCTGTAGAGCTTAGGGATACGGGATTGCTCATAGGCTGCGTATAACCATCACCTAGTTTTGAAAAGAATTCTGAGTGTTCCACACTCAGCTCCTAACGCAACCTGGCAAACGTGTTCGGTCCGCCACATACGACCCACAAAGTCCCAAGCATCCAGACCCATCTTGCAATTTGTGACCAGATCTCAGAACGAGCAAGACAATAGCACCAGGCAAGATTGTGAATTCAGATTTGGAATTTTCCTATCGAGCCGAGACCGAGATTGACACCTTCCATCCGTGTACGTACTGAAATCAGGAAGATGCCCGAGAGAGAAAACAGAGTATGGCGAGCCGCGTCAAAAAGAAATTGACGTGGCTCCCTCATTCCCACATAATGCCGATGCAATGTTCGCCGTTTGTCGTTAGGAAGTCATCGCGTACACCATCACGCCGTCCGCCGCTCCGACCGTTGCGTTCGTGAGATGTTTATCGGTGCTGTATGATGTTAGCGAAGCTGCTGGATGAGAATGCGGGTGTCGTACCTTGACGAAACCAATGTCCGCGCTTTTCTCCCTGAAGCACTGACGGCAGATGTTGAGGCCGTACTTGCGGATGAGACCAGCAGGGTGGGTGCAGACGCGGCTGTACAATCATTCCGTCAGCATATATCCTCGACCCTCAAGTATTCCCTCGCTAGCCCGCGTCCATGTCCCTTCCTTGGAGACCCTCTTCTCCTCTTCTACAGCCTTCTATATCCCGTATTGGAGAGGGTTAACGTACCAAGAGCGGGAGCCCTTGCCGTAGGTGCGCGGGCGCGAGTACCAGACCGATTCGTGAGACATGGTGGATGTGTATGGAGCGAGGGTTTGCTTGTGGGAGTCGCGGCTACGCTTCTATTAGCCTTTTTTTTCCATCTCCGAATACCCTCAGCTGAGTTTTATGGTGAGGACTCACGAAATTGGTGCTCGGGGGCGGTGGTCGTCGGAATGTCGTCGGTCGGGGCTGTTCTTTTCGTTTCGCGATGGGAATTTTGGTGAGCGTGGATTAAGCGAGTGGAGTGCGTGCCAAGGCCATCTGCACGGGCCATTGCGGAATCCCACAACCCAAAGCCGTGCGCCTGCAATCGATGGACTTGGAGAATTGCCTAAAGTGGTATATTCGAGATGTGTACACGGCTACACGCAGGCCAACTCAAGTTCGAAATATATACAAAAAGCCCGCAAACCTAACCAACAAACATACCGAACTTTTCTCACCACAGCTTCTCGGCAACCCTCCCAATAAACCCCCTCTTCCTCCTCCTCGGCGCAGTAACAAGCTCACTCTTCCCCCCAAGATCACTGACACATTGCACATTCGTAGGCTGTTTAACCTTGTTACTAGAGTAACTCCACTTCCCCGCCTCCGTACTCGTCATCGTGAGTGTAGTAGCACCGTTGTTGAGGAGAAGCGACATCTTCTTATTATCGCCATTGACGACGTTGGAAGAACAAGTCACGCCAATGGTACCAGACTGTCTGCTCTCCCACGTATATGTGTTTACAGTGACAACGTCTAGGGCAGTCGGGTTCACGGCAACAGTAACTCTAGCCTTGGAGGTCTGTGTCGTGTTAGATTTCCGCTGAAGCGTGACTTCAAAGACGAAGTTCGTTGCGGCCGTGACTTTTGGTAGGTTAACGGTAGCGGTAGCGGCGGATGAACTCGTGATGCTGACCGAGGGCGAGGCGGGAGAGATTTTGGTCCATGAGTAATTCACATCTGAGTCGGGGATACCAGTGTTATTGTTCTGGGCCACGAGCAAGATCTGTGCACCACCACGTTGCGCCGCAGTAAACGGTGCAATAAATGCGACAGGCCCCCCTGTCGGCGTAGCATCACCGGGACTACATGTCTTCGACGGCGCGGGTGGATTTGGGCCCGGGAACGGCGACAGCGGTTCATACTGCTTCCCATCGAGGAAATCTCCCTGGACCAAGTTGCGGAAGTTGTTGAAGTTGAAGGCTGGGAACTCTGCGCCGGGGACGTTGACTTCGGGGTATATCCATTCGGTAACTGGAGTGACATATTTGCCGGCCTCGATGCCATCTTTGGTGGTGATGACCTTGGATTGCGTGCGTATGACATATTCGCGCGTGTATGGGGTTTGGGCTATCGTGGATTCGATGCGGGCTTCCCACTTGCAGCGCACGTCGCCGGCACGCGGTGTAGCAGAGCCGATTTGGCGTTCGGTTTCGGCGCCTGTGCAAGGGTCGACGTCGATAGCGAAGACGGTTACGGCGGCGTTGGCGCAGCTGGATAGGTAGCCGATGAACTAGGGAGTGATCAGCTGGGTGGTGAGGAGGACTGAATGGAAAACTTACTCGGAGGTCTGCAGCCTCAATGTTGGCATTCGTGTCGAATACTCCGATAAGAGCATCTTCGACGCGGATGTACTGGGGCACGGTGTTGGAAGCTGTGGTGGTGACTTGGACATTGATTGCAGCGACCTCGAAAGCTAAGATAGTGTTTCCAGACTTGATACCGGTGTATTCGATAAAGTCCCCTACCGCAAGAGGGACCATGGCCAGCGGATCCGGAGCCGGGAAATTCGTTGACCCAGCTGGTCGATTTGATGAAGGACACTTGGGATCGTTGGCAGATCTAGGGATGCACATCGGGAAACCGGAGAAAGCAGTGATACTGGGATTTTCATCATCGACAGGGAAGAACGGAGCATCGCTCGAGGCGGCACCAAAAACGCCGTTAGGATCGCTAAGTTTTACTGTAGGACCTCCAAGGATCTTGAACGAGGCGTCGACACCATTGATACTCGCGATGTATCCCTGGCCGGCTCTGGTGCTGATACCTTGCGCGACTATGATCTGAGCTGCGATGGCCTGACCGGAGACAACGTTTCCATTGACAGTGACTTCGTAGTTTGTGACACCTGCAGCGCAGAGTTTGCCAAAGGGAACCCAAACAACTGGGAACTGCACAATGAGGTTTTTGGGTACTTTGAAGCTCCAGCCATCGACTAAAACAGTTCCCCCTGAGTTGAATTCTGTGGTGTCGACAGTGCATCTGTAGTGTCGTTAATGGTGTCCACGCATAGATTGTGGGTGGAGGCGACTCACCCATCCAAGTTCCCAGTTACTGCTGCACCATAAATCCCTGGAATAGGAGTTGCGGCCAGGCCGAACGAGGCGAACGAGAGAATCAGTGCGATCTTTGCATACCACATACCCAACGCTGATCAAGTGAATAGATGTCCGAGACAAACAACAGTGGAGACACGCTACCCAAAAACAAAGTGGAGAGGCACAGAGTATATATATTACCTTTCCAACCCATCCCAAAAGCGACATGGGCGATATAGCCCTCAATACACAGCTCACACCCCCATATCCACCCACAACGAGACCAAAGCGTCATCCGCCTGCATCTAGAAGCAGCGCCTAAACGCTTCCATCTCTTGTCCCGAACAAGAAATAGTTCAAAACTTTAACAAGCCACATCCCATGCTGACCGAGAGACATGTATCAAACCTACACGGTCGTAGCCACGCCACACTACTTCCAAGACCTCACACGATGTATTTAGCACCGGACTGACGTCGATACAAACACCACAATAGAATGGCCAGCCTGATAACGCATCGACCATGTTGGCTTATTTGACTTCGGGGCCCTTGGTCTATGGTTCGCTTTCGCTTTGGAGATTCTCTAAGCCACATGGATGCTAGGGTTCGTTCGTGTTATACTCGGTAATCCCGCTCCCGGCCATACATAGGAGCCTGTGCACCGCGGTGTAAAAATAGTGTGCATCTTACCGCACATAGATATCCTCATTCGGAAACGCGCGGCATCGGGCCTGTGAATCTGAACTGCCGTCTGATCTTTATAGCGGGGGTTTGTTGGTTGGATGCAGAGGTATCGAACTCAGGTTCTGACTTTACGTTGGTATGGTTCGCCATGAAGTGTATGAATCACCCTACTTCTTCTTCTCTATCCATCTTTCATTTCCGACTCACATTCACTGCTAGTTTCCCGCCTTGATTAATTAGCCCGCAACAAATCATCCCAAACCCTCCCTCCCTACCCAACCCCCAACTCGATTCCACGTCACTATCAGAGAGAAGCTGGCCTGAACACGAGAGAATATCATCTTGGCTCCATCAGCCGCTCCCGAAAACCATGCAGCACCGTGCAAGACTGCGAATTCCCAGTCTCCATGTTCGCGATGCCTTGTCCGCAAGCTTACCCAAGACCAGGTAAGCTGCTTCACGGAGCGTAAACCTAGCGCGCTCGTAACGTCTACGCCACCAGGGCAGCAATATGTAAATACCAAGAAGTGGAGTCAAACTAGAGTATATTCGCGCGTGTTCAGCTGAAAGACTTGCTGGGAATACTTGGCACGAGTGCGTCATACTCGTGTTCGTAGCGCGGCGTCATGCTACGAGAAGATGGCGAAGTGAGTCTGAGAAGCTTGGGAATGGTCTTTCGCGTTGGTACATGTACTTTACTTACAAGGACTTGGTCACATCGCCAGCCACCCTAGGTATAAAGAAAGAGAAATAGATGGTAATAGGAGTGCAGTGGTTTGGCATCGCCTTGACTGATAGCCCAGGGATAGGCGAGTGGCCCGTAGCCGCACGCTAGTTTCACACCCGTGATTGTGGTTTTCGTGGTAACACGAACAACGTGCTCGCCACGGGGCATACGTGTACAGGGCGTGTTATCTCAGCTGTGTCGTTTGACGCCACATTCTACATATACGATATAAATTGCTTTCCCTACACCAATACTGGATCGAGCTTGCCTTGGAACAGTATTACGTAGCCCCTGTCTGTGGTAAGTATTGAGGTGAATTGGCTCGTCACGCGTGTCCTGCATTTTGTAATGGATCCGATCTGACCACCAGGGTTGACTTCACCTCCTCAGTCTATATGCGTTACTGACTGGGCTAGTTCAAGACATGTGCCAGCAGCAATGCATTCTGGTGTAGACCTGTCAAGGTCAACGAGCAACATCTGACCCCAAAACTACACCAGAATCCCACCACAGTTGCCTATCTAAGAATAACTTCCAAGCCACAGACAACTGCCGAAAACAGCATGCCGACACCTTATGCCGCAAAGGCATAGCTACCCAAGAGTCTGTAAATAGCCCATGGTCTTTGTCTGCCTGATCCTGCATCCACGTCCCGTACTCCCGGAGCTTCTGACACAATCACTGCCTCCTTGACACCAAAATGAGTCGCCATCCATTCCAACTGTCTGGCAATCCATATCCTTGACCTTGCAGAGCAACTAGGTGACCAGGCAGCCACATAAAGAGCAAAAAGGAGAATATAGATGTCGAGAAAATGCGATAAAGTGTGGCCATGCGAGTCCGTCGTGGGGGCACCTGGCGGTAATTTATGCCTTGCAGCGCCCCCGCAGTCAGTCATTTGGGGAACAGACGCGCAAATCTCCCGAATGCTGGTTTCGATAACGGTAGCTGCCCGTTGGGAATATTGGAAGGATTCTTCATCGTGGGCTGCTGACGACGCTTCCATAATCCCTTCGCAGAGGAGAATCCGGGTTAGTCTCAGGACATTCCACATCTGCGTAGTCATGCGCGAGTCATAGACGTCGTAGAAGTCATCCAGTATTCTATCGCTCCTGCCCCCCGCGGAAATATATACTCTTCGGTACGTCCAATACGGCGAGGCTTCATGGGAAATCTGCGCGAATTCTTCGTCGAGTTTGGTGCTTTTCTTGATCTTGTCTCGTGGAGATAAATTGCCATTCTCGATTTCCGACATCAGATTCGTCACTTGGAGCGTAACTCCAGTAGCTCTAAATTTCGGATCCTTCGTGTCGACAAACTTCTCCAGATGCTCCCTAATATCAAACACCTCAGCAGGTACAGTATGGTTCTGACTGATACTGCAAACAAGAGCATTCAGCGCCAATCTCGTAAGAGTCCTCAGCCCCGGAACATCATTAAAATGCTCCAGGCCCCTCAATTTGACTAGAGCCAGCGCACCGTCGATATGCGCACGCTGCGTCTCATCGCTTATGCTAGCCGGTTTCGTAAGCTTCTCGAACAGGTCTAATAGCAGAGAGGCATCTAGTGTGGTCGCCTCTCGAGCTGTGCTCGTATCCTGCAGGGCCGTATTCATTTTTCGGAGTGCGGAAACGTATTTTAGACGTCCGAGGTTCCGGGCTGATGGCGAGGTGAAATGGTGGGAGAGGAATGCGAGACTAACGGCATCGATGCTTAAGGAAAGATGGTCTGGTGCCACCTTGGAGTTTAGATATGGATATATAAAGTCCCAGTTGCGACTGAAATCCTCGATGTAGTAAGCGAAGAATAGCTCCCGTGCTTGCACCTCGAGATGTAAGGGTAAGTGAGCCAAGTTGAAATGCTTCCTCGTCTGTTTAGGAGGTATTTCGCCTTTGGGAATTGTGGATTTGGATTTCACGGTTTGCGTCTCGTCAGTCATGCGTAGAGAGCCAGTATCGCGATAACCGTGGCATCTGGTCCCGGCACGAAGACAAGAGCTGCAGCTCGGTCGCTGCAGGTCGCACTACACTGTTTCAGCTGAAAAGTCGATGAGTAAGCGTGAAGTACATACACGGAGTTTCCTGTCTCTGCATCGTTGACAGGCCTTCGACGGCTTCCCGCGGAACACCATGGCAATGTGCGGAATGCAGACCACGAGACACGGAAGTATGCGCTGGTAGCAATTGTAGAATGAAGGAAATGTGTTAAAATGATGCATTTACTCTTTCTACAGGTTATAGGAGAAAGAACTGAGGTCCGCGGCTCAAATGTCAGACAAATGGAAGGCAACGCTAGACCACATTCGGTAACCATTTCGATGTGCATTCTCGTTTCTTTCACAGCACTCCTACCTTGTATTAAGAGCCGTAATAGTTCGATGGAGATAAATTATAGGGCCGTGATTCTATCAAAGTTTAGTTCAAAGCTCCGTTCTTTAGGTAACAGTAGTAGCTCGATATGGCATTCATGACGTGCATACGTAAGTGTCATACCTTGTATGGTATAGATTCCAATCCATAACGGGCGAAATATAGTTCCCACAAGGTCTATAATGACAATTCCAGCATAGCATAAATGCACTCAGAATTTCCCACTCCATTATTCAATCCATTCACTCCCCATCCTCACCCTCATCCCTTCCACTTCTTATCCATCTCCCACCAACTCGAAATTCCACCACCAACATATCCTTCCCCTACACCCACATCCTCCTAACCGGCACAACATCCGGCATCAGCGCCACAATGGCCTCCCCCTTCATCAGCAAAGGAATCGCCATATCAACCATCGACATCTCCACTTTCAACAACGAAATCCTCACCAAGTTCACTTCGTTCGTGAATATAACGCATGCATGTACGTATCTCCTTCCCCCCCCCCCTCTTTCCACCACCCCAGAGTACCATAACCTCAACATACCCCCAACCCCAACAAACAATCCCCCCACCCCTCCAACTCCACAAAATCCCACCTATCCCAAATCCCCAAACCCCCAAAGCCATCTTACTCCCCCCCAAAGCCGCACTAGAATCCTTCTTTCACATACCTACGCCTACAACTCCATTCCTCCTCCTCACTCTCCCCTTCCGCGATCCTACATCTCACCGCCCCTCATACAGACAGAATTACACAACAAAAAGATGGGCGCGGAAAAGGGCCAGGAGACGGGAGTGCCGATGTAGGACTTCGTCAGCGCAACGTGGGCGAGGTTAGAAAAGGGGGGAGCAGGAGGTGTTTGTGGGGAGTGTGGCGGGGAGTTCGTATGAGCAGTTTATTGAGATTGTGGGGTTGAGGGAGCAGGTATTGGAGAGGTTGGTTGAAGTTGTTTTGGCGAGGACGGTGGAGTTTGAGGCTGGAAGGAAATAGTGGGTATCAATGAATCGAATTTAGATGTAAATGTGTACTCGTGACCTAATAATACAAGTCCTAGTTGGTGACCAAGCACTAGACTTCCACGTCTAGATTCCACTCAGGCCTGCCCTCCCGCCACTCATCGAATTCCACTGTCCCTGGCATTTCCCTGCCATCACTAAGCTTCAGTCGTGGGAATGACCTGTCCTGCCAGTCATAAACAGCTTTCTCATCCGCAAGCTCTTCATTGACCAACACAACTGCACCCGAGTGCCACCCCGCAGCACTGACTCTCAGTGCAAAGTGGGCGCCCAGACCGTCGTCGCCTTTGTTCTTGTCCCACTCTCTTCCCTCTTGCTCAATCCATTCGCTGACCTCTCCTTGCACGTTGCGGTCAACATTACACATTCCCAACCGCTCGTTCGCTTCGGCAGGGTCCTTTCCACCGCTTTCCAGATGCTTAATCCAATTGATTTGCTCTGGGCGGAACCATACCTGTCGACCATGTGTGTAGGCGTGTGGAAGAAGTTGACCATCTTGACTGAAGCCACGGTTACTAATACCGCGTAGACGACTACTGAGACCCCCGTTGCCACCCAAGCCAAGTGCTCCGCAGCATTGAAGCTCGGTGCCATACGAGGTTATCTTGCCAGAGGAGTGAAGTGCGAGAAAGTGGTAATCGCCGAACGCAACCGAGATGACGCCACTGTCCTGAAGCGCAGGTACGACTGTAAGCCCGCTGATGTCTATCTGCTCGGGGTTTGTGTGTCGTGCAGTCCAGCACGCGTCTAGGTACGTCTGCTGAGTAATGATGACTTCTCCGTTTTTGAGGACGGCAAAGCGACGGAAAGAGCCTTGCACATCTATTGGGCCGGCATCTTGGTCCTGAAATGCTTTCAACTCGAGAATATCGTCGACTTTGTTCTCGTCGCCAATCCTGCAGCAGAAAACCTTGCCGATGTCTGTGACGAAGACGAGGAATTGTTCGAGCATAATGTAGTTCTTAACCTCACCCACCTCCTCGCCAAGGGACCTTTCTTCGTCGCTTTCTCGCGCGGCGCCTTTGGGACGCTGGTAGTTCGTCCTAGGAACCTCGGAGCTATTGAGAACAAGCATCGTGTCCGATTCGTCATCGTCGCGACGGACTGGACTCCAGAGAACAATGCCAGTGCCATGTACGTAAGCCGAGCTGCAGTTCCAGCCCGCCACTACTTGTCTGACCTGGCCGTAGAGCGAAGGACTCGCGGATGATGTATCCGGAGGCGAAGCTTCGTTGATGTCTACGGTAAGAAACTTGATATTACAGCCGGCTTTCCCTTTATCTCCCCAAGACCAGATCCTACCGCTATCTGACAGGCCAAGTATATGCGATCGGCCGGCGGAGAATTGGCGAATGGCGATCGTGGGCTCGTTGTATGAGGCAGCGGAAGCCGGATATCCCGCGGGAAAGTGAAGGGCTTGTAGAGTCGTTAAGCCTGACTGGCTGTTACTCTCACCGTTGATTCTGCCAGCTGAGTACCTAGACGGGTGACAAAGTCAGCAAAACAATCCACGGGGGTGTTAGTGCATGTCATTTTAATCGCCGTGTTTCGCTTTCTTCTATAGTTACAGAACCAGCTCTGAGAAATCTACCTACAGTGTGCCCGATGAGGTCAGTACAGTGGTTGACCATCCCCCGCATTGCAAGTCGGATATGATGCCGAACCCTCCTCCCGGAGCATCCATCTCTTTCGGGAAAGAGCAGTTTTGCTTGACAAACATCCTTCGACGTCCTCTCAAGGGATGCCCGACGCTGTTAACTTCCTGGACTTCTTCATGGCCCAACCGGCGATGCGAGTTCAAACCCCAGGTAAAGACGTGACTTTGGGTCAGCATCCGACGATACATCTTCTGCCAGCGGACGCCATCGTGCTGGAGTAGCGGCTGGTTCGGTACGCGGAAGGTGCTTCGAGTAGCATGGCTCCAGTAAGTAGGATCCAGACGTAGAGACGGCTGGTGGAATGCTTTGCAGGTGCCGGAGAGGGCGAGAAAGCTTTTGGCGTCCAGGTAGGGGAACACGAGGACTAGAATGTCGAGAGGCAGTTCAGTGAGATATGACTGTTTGCCAGCCATATTATCAGCCATATTGGACATGTGTGGTGTTTGTGAGTACCTTCGGAATGCCGTACGCCATAACATGCCCCTCGCCTATGACGCAACAGCAACATCGAAGGGTAGAAGGCGCTAGGGATGGTCTTGGCGCGCTAGTTTAGGAACGGCTAGCCAGCTCTGACTCAACACCCGGACCGTGACCTATTTCTCTCCATCTGGCGCCTCCAGAATTTCCATGTGCACCCCTTGAACCCAGCTCACTAGTGACCGTATTTAAAAGCCTATGTCTCTCTCCCCGTTATACCACTCACCCAGAACAACCTCCCCCCACTTTCGGCACCGGAACACTTTCTCGGACTGCAGAAAAAGCCGACAGTACGACTTGACGTAAAGCTCATAGTCAAACCTCCAACACCACCTTAGGTAGCAAATTCGCACAGAATGAGTGAAACAGCGGCCAAAGAAGCGGTTCAACCGCCTACCGAATCCAAAGATGCGAAGCCCGCAGAAGGCGAAGCACCCAAGTCTGCAGAAGGCGAGACAGCCAAGAAGATCTCGCCTGCAGAATTGAAGAAGCAAAAGGCAGCAGAGAAGCAAGCGCGGAGAGCGCAGCAGAAAACCACCTCTGGACCAGCAGCTACCCCGCAAGGACCGCAGTCCAAAGAGGGAGCCAAACAACAACAAAAAGGTTCCAAGCAAGCGCCCAAGGATGACAAGTCAAGACCTATACCAACCCGAACAAAACCTTCGCAAACGAATATAGCACCGCCGCCGCCGCAGCAGCAGTCGAAGAGGGAAGCAAAGCAAGACCCAAAGCAGCTCGGCCTATTCTTTGGCCATCTCTACAGCCAGCCCCGCAAGCATTCCATGGTGGGAACATCAAAAGATGTCCATCCTGCAGTCCTGGCTCTTGGGCTCCAGTATAGCAGCTATACTATCTGTGGAAGCACAGCGCGAATGGTCGCCATGCTGTTAGCATTCAAGGCGCTCATCGAGTCCTACCATACGCCCAAGGGAACGAGTCTGTCGCGTCACCTGATCCAGCTGCTTGGACCACAGATCGAGTACCTACGAGATTGTCGACCCTACAGTATCAGCATGGGGAATGCCATTCGATGGCTCAAAGACAGTAAGTCCCAAATCTTTGCATATTCAGACAGTCGAAATTAAGTGAGTTGGTGCTAACCTTATTTCTAGTTATCGTCAAGACCGACCCATCAACACCCGAGTACGAAGCAAAGCGCGACCTCCTCGAAGAAATCGACATGTTCATCCGCGAACGCGTCACAGCCGCAGACAAGCTGATCCGCGACGTAGCGGTAACCAAGATCCTCCCCGGCGATGTAATCCTAACCTACGCCTCATCCTCGATAGTGGAGCAGACCCTACTCCAAGCCCACGCCTCGGGCATCCCCTTTTCCGTCATCGTAGTCGACTCAAAGCCGCTCTTCGAAGGCAAGACGCTCGCACGCAAGCTCGCCAACGCAGGTCTAAAAGTGCGCTACTTCCTCATCACCGGCGCATCCCACGCCATCAAAGACGCATCCAAGGTTTTCCTCGGCGCCCACGCCATGATGTCCAACGGCCGTCTCTACTCCCGCGTTGGAACCGCACTCGTATCTATGCTCGCAAACGCACAATCCCTCCCCGTAATCGTGCTCTGCGAGTCCGTCAAGTTCACCGAAAAAGTCGCCCTCGACTCCATCGTCGGCAACGAAGTCGCCCCACCAGAAGAACTCCTCTCTGAATCCGAGCGCTATGCTCTCCTCCATCTGAAACCCCATCTCCCTAAATCCCATCCCGTGACCACGGAAGAAACCCCCGCCGAAGGCGCAAAGTCCGCCCCCTCGGATGTCCTGAAATGGATCGAGGCTTCGAAGAATCTGCACCATTTGCAGGTCCTGTACGATGTCACGCCTGCCGAGTATATCGATATGGTTATTACAGAGTACGGGAGTTTGCCGCCCAGCTCCGTGCCTGTTGTTCATCGGTTGAGTACGAATATCTAACCCCCACCCCAGCAAGCGCGTTTGGTATTTTACGTCGTTGCTTTTTTGCTTTTTTGTGTGCGTATTTCCCGCCCTGGTGGATGGAGGGTGTCGGCTAATATTTGGATGTAGAAACCGATGGCGATCAGCAAGTGGTGCTCTAGAGACGGGAAATGGGGTAAAGGTAAACAAGACAGAGGGAATGGAAATGCGTTGAAGGGCAGCTGTACGAGTATGCATTGGGCGGGGTGGTGTTGAACTTTTTTTGAGCTAGTATACTCTTCACGTGGCCTAGCCGTCAACCATGATCATAATTTCGATACGATGTGTCTAACCCTCCCGTTTCGAAGCCATCAATTTCCGATACGTCTCAATAATACCCTGCCTCTCCACCCCCAGCTCCTCCCTCTTTCGCAAACTCCCCCCCTTGTTCGGCACATTCCCCACCTCCACCTTTGCATTATTCTTCACCTTGAAAATCTCCCTCGGCACCCTCAAGCTGGGCGGTGCCTGCACAACATCGTGCAACCCCTTCCTCTGCTCCCGTTTCTTCCGCAACTCTTCCCACTCGTCGCCTCCGTCATCTACTTCTCCCGCTACCATCTTCCTTTTCCCTTTCTTGCCGCTCTTCTTCTTAGAGGACGTGGGGTGGAGGCTGGGCAGGTCGAGCGTCTTGTCTTCCCAAAGCATATCCCTCTCGTCATTTTCTTCTTCAGCGAGTTCGAGCGCTTCGGCCTCTTTGTCGCGAATTCGCGCTTCCTCCGCGCGCCATCCGGCCTGTAGGCGCTTGAGGTGACGCTCGTGCTTTGTGACGCGGTGGTCGCTTTTCCCTGCGCCCTTTTTGCCTGTGCGCGCGACGCTGCTGAGGGGTAGGGCTTGGTTTACGCGCTGACGGAAATCGGAGAGCGATTCTCCCGGCATGATTTTTAGGCGTGGTTGCGGCTGTTGCGCTTCGCTGGTTACGGGGGTTTGGGTCTCGAGTTCTACGTCTGCGGTGGCGGCGGCGGCTGCGGGCTTGTTGGCTTGGGGTGTGGGTTTTGCCTTTTTGGTCTTCTTTACGCCGTCGTCCAGCCCGGAACGTCGCTTGCCGCCCTGGCTGAAGGCCATGAGCCGCGCGAAGGCTTTGGGTGTGTCGTCTGCGCCATAGCCTTCTACTACCGTGTTTGTCTTTCGCTTCTTGTTCCTGGGGCCCGAGTTTGCGGTGCCGCGGACCTTGGGGACGGGGAGGGGAGCTGCGTGTTCGGTGGGTGGGAGGTTGAAGCTATATAGCAGCCATTGTTAGCGTTCATGGCTGTGTACGGAGGGGGGAGAGTTCTTACTTTGCCTCGTCATTACCGGCTTTGCGCTTATGTTTGTGAGGCATGGCTGCGGTTTTGGTGTTGTCGAATTGGTAAATTTCGAAGATGTTTGCGATGCGAAAAGTTGCGGAGATGCGATATGTGGGGCGGAACTTTTCTTTGCAGGGATATGGCTTGGCGTGGCTATGTCATGTGATGAGACCTCTCACCCGCAGACATCTGGATATATTGCCTTCTAGCTAGATTACTTCTTGGACCAATCACACACGCAGCATGAAATTGTGAATTTCAACCTGATCGTCCGTCTCAAGGCCCCGTCTGGGCCCTCAAGTGACTTTCAGCCACGGTTAGAGCGTGAGGTAGTGGGGCGTTTAGGGTTTCTCAAGACGCCTGATTTCATGATAGTCGCCGAAGTGTCTTAAAGGTCTGCGACGCCTCGAGTCCAACACTGATCCTCATTCACGACCTCCATTTCTGCCATCAAGACGTGCGCAACCCACCTCTCCGAAGAGGACCATCGCGATATCTACATCGAAGGGGAGCCTTTTAGCATCCTTCCCCGCGCTAGCTCCCAAGGGTCCACAATTCCCCATCCCGAAGCAAACACGACGCTTATTGGCTCGTTTGATGCCTAGTAGGATGGCTTCCGTCGATGCGGGTAGCACTTTGAAGCCTCTTCTCCAGGACTTTGAGGCTGAGGATCCTGTTGCTTTCCCCCCTTCTCTGAAGAATCGGTCGTTTGTTTCGTTAAGTGCACTAGAGCATGGCGAGGAAGAGCGGGGATTAAGACCAAGATATAGTTTTTTGGGAAGTTTGCTGATGGCGGTCAGAAGGCGACAGAATGGGACGTCGCGGGAAGAGGAAGTGTTGCGGAGCGGAAAGGCCGAGATTGGGGAGAAGAGGAAGACAGATTGGGATTGGAGACAAAAACAGTTTTGGATTAAGGTCATTTTGGGCATACCGTTGTCTGTTGTTTTTTTCTTGTAAGTTGCGTTCCGTGTTTTTATTTATTTCTACGTATGCTAATTGTGGCAGTGGTATTGTTCACATTGTCAATGTGTCCCTATCATATATCCACGTATTACGAGACGATACCTTACCATACGGATTGAATCGGAGACCCTTGGATCAATTCCAAGATGGTAAAGAAGTCGAGCTAGACGGCCTCACCAGGGACGTCACTCCAGTCCATTGCCACTCGCACAACGATTACTGGAGACGAGTTCCACTCTACGATGCCATCCAATGGGGCTGCACAGGCGTCGAAGCGGATGTATGGCTCTTCGACAAAGAACTATTCATCGGCCACAACACCAACGCACTCACACGCGAAAGAACTTTCCGATCCATGTACGTGGATCCTCTAATGCGGATCTTGGACCACCAAAATGCTGTCAACAAGAACTTCACGACTTCGACTGAAGCCACCAAGAACGGCGTGTTTGAGGTGGATCCAACCCAGACACTCGTCTTGCTCGTCGATTTCAAGAACGACGGTCACGAGATATACCCTTTTGTGTCCGAGCAACTGGCAGCTTTCCGCAACAAGGGCTATCTGACCTATTTCAACGGCAACACCACTGTTCCGGGGCCGATCACTGTCGTCGCTACCGGTAACGCTCCGTTCGATCTCGTCATCGCAAACTCAACATACCGCGACATCTTCTTCGACGCACCCCTCGAGATCATGTACGAAGATCCCTCCTCCGCACCCGCCCCTAAGCGCGACGGCCAAGGCACCGTCGGTATCGACGAGAACTCGCACTTCGACCTCACGAACTCGTACTACGCCTCCGTGAGTTTTGGTAAATCGATCGGCTGGCTTTGGTTCGGAAGGATCTCTGATGCGCAGATGACGCGTATTAGAGGGCAGATCCGGGGCGCGAAACAAAGGGGATTGATGGCGAGGTATTGGGGGACGCCGGACTGGCCGGTTAGCTTGAGGAATAAAGTTTGGGAGGTGCTGGTTGAGGAGGGGGTGGATTATTTGAATGGGGATGATTTGGGGGCTATGACGAGGCTCGATTGGGGGGTTAAGAGGCATTTGGGTTGGTTGGGCTAAGGGATAGTTCAGGCTATTAGAAGAAACCTATATAAATTTGTTACACGGCAAGTACCGTCGTACAATCATCCTACTTGAAGCTTGAACGCTACCGAGATTCTCTGAGAGCCTGAACATCCCCCAGCAAGAAGTGCCGGAAAAGGAAAGAGACCGACACACGACATCATCGACCCAATTCCCGGCACCATGGTCAAAGTTGCATCCTACAAGCATCTTAACTTGCGGATCTCCACGTAACATTTCACCTTCCCTCTTGGACCCCAGATGTTGAGATCCTTGGCCTCGTCTATCTCGAACTCGGCCCGACATCTCACCCATCCGAATGCCAACGGACTCAAAACTCCACTGGGCCTTCCTTGATCCCCTGGAAACAGCGCCTTCCATGGCTTGAGCTAAGGCAGATTCCTCCTGTAAAGTGCGGGGAAAGACCATCAGGCAGGCAACGACGTCCGACGCGAGAGGAAAATGGACTGCGCGGTTGCGCGGTTGCGCGGAGTAGCACGCATTTCTGGACAATTGCCAAGGTGCACACAACGTTTGACGGGCTGACGGCAAAGTATAAAGTGCTTGGTTGCGCCGCGCAATTGCTAACTTTCACGACTTTGCTGTCTTTGCTGCGAAGAGAGGTTGAATATGAGGTTGTACCAGGTCACTGTCGTCCTTTTAGGACTTGCGACGTCAGCTTTGGGTGGCGGTTTGGTTCGGCGTCAGGCGACCAATGATAGCTGTCCTGGGTATACGGCTAGCAATGTTCAAGACGATGGTGCGAGAGTCACGGCCGATTTGACGCTCGCAGGCACGGCCTGTAATGCCTATGGTACAGATCTGGTCGATCTAAAACTGGAGGTCGTGTATGAGACGGGTAAGTAAAGACTGGTAGATAGAAGCGATGCATAGTTGACTAAAAATGAATAGAGAGCCGCCTCCACGTCAAGATCTATGATGCGGAAGAGCTCGCGTATCAGGTTCCTGAATCTCTGTTCCCTAGGCCGTCGAGCAACGACATTGACCCTGCGGATTCCGCTCTTGCCTTCTCATATACGAGTAGCCCGTTCACTTTTAGCATACGGAGGAAGAGCACCAATGAGACCCTGTTCGACACTTCGGCGGCTAGCCTGATTTTCGAGGAGCAGTACCTCCGTCTGCGTACAAGCTTGCCGTCGTCCCCTTACCTTTATGGGCTCGGGGAGCACACAGATCCTTTCAGGCTGAACACGACCAACTACACCCGGACGGTAAGCACTTTTACGTTAGTACTTTGAAAATATGCTGAAGGATATAGTTGTGGAATCGAGACGCTTATGGTGTACCCACCGGATCAAACTTGTATGGCCACCACCCGATCTACTTCGACCATCGAGGCTCCGCTGGAACGCACGGTGTATTTCTACTGAGCGCGGCTGGGATGGATATCAAGATCAACGACACTGATGGCCAGTACCTCGAGTACAATGCTCTCGGTGGCATTTTCGACTTGTACTTCCTGGCGGGTCCAACACCCAAAGACGTCAGCGTTCAGTACTCTGAGATCTCTGGAAAAGCAGTGATGCAGCCATACTGGGGCTTCGGCTTCCATCAGTGTCGATATGGTTATAGAGATGTGTTCGCTTTGGCGGAAGTGGTCACAAACTACTCGCAAGCAGACATCCCGCTCGAGGTCAGTGAACGTTATTGTCACCATTACTTCAGATACTGATCTTTCATAGACTATGTGGACCGATATCGACTACATGTATCTCCGAAGGGTTTTCACCCTGGACCCAGAAAGATTCCCGATCAATCTCATGCGTGAACTTGTGGATTATCTACATGACCATCAGCAACATTACGTGGTCATGGTCGATCCAGCAGTATCGAACAGGGATGATGTTGTGTCCAATACAGGCTACAACGAAGGCGTTGAGATGGATATCTTCCACAAGAATGCCAATGGCTCAGGTTACTACACCGGCTCTGTGTGGCCTGGGCCAACTGTCTTCCCTGATTGGTTCCACCCATCATCTCAAGAATACTGGGATAATCAGTTCCTGCGTTTCTTCGATGCCGAGACCGGTGTCGATATCGATGCGCTCTGGATTGATATGAACGAGGCTGCCAACTTCTGTCCCTATCCCTGTTTAGATCCCGAAGGTAAGTGATACACATTCGTGACATCGACAGCACTGATTTTGGTGTAGCCTATTCAGATGAGTCGGGTAATCCGCCGCAGCCACCGCCAGTGCGTAACAACTCTGATCGTGTGATTCCTGGCTTCCCACAGGCATTTCAACCTTCCACGTCTCAGACACGCCTTCGTTCTCGACAGGCCAATGGAACTGGCAAGTACCTTGGTATTCCAGGTCGTGATCTCATCAACCCTGGGTATAAGATCAACAACGCTGCAGGCGCTATCAGCATGAACACCATTCCAACTGATGTCAAAAACTATGTGGGATCATACCAGTATGATACGCACAATCTCTACGGATTGATGATGTCGATCGCATCGCGCAATGCATTGCTTGCTAGACGTCCGAACAGGCGTCCTCTCATCATCACCCGATCTACCGTAAGTATCGTCGTCACTCGCCGTTCAATTCACAAGACTGACAGTCGTGTATCTAGTTCGCCGGAGCCGGTAGCCACGTCGGAAAATGGCTCGGCGACAACCTATCACTCTGGGAACATTACCGCACCAGTATCGCCAACATTCTCGAATTCGCCTCGCTCTTCCAGCTCCCCATGGTCGGTGCCGACGTATGCGGTTTCGGCGGCAACACCACCGAGACTCTTTGCGCCCGTTGGGCCACCCTTGGTGCTTTCTATCCCTTCTTCCGTAATCACAACGGCGACACTTCCATCTCGCAAGAGTTTTACCTCTGGCCGACCGTAGCTGAGGCTGCTAGGAACGCTATTAGCGTTAGATATCGCCTCCTTGATTACATATACACCCACCTTCATCGCCAATCCAAAACAGGCCTGCCGATGCTGAATCCATTATTCTTCCACTACCCCGAAGACACCAACACATTCTCTATCGAGCACCAATTCTTCTACGGCGACAACATCCTCGTCAGTCCGGTCCTCGAGGAGAACGCGACAGACGTCACCATCTACCTCCCCAAAGGCATCTTCTACGACTACTGGACGCACGAAAAGATTGTGAGTAATGGGTCTTTTGTCCAACTCAAAGATATCCCTTTTACTTCCATCCCTCTGCACATCCGAGGCGGTTCCATCATCCCTCTCCGCGCCGAGTCGACAAATACAACCACCGAGCTCCGCAAACAGAACTTCGTTCTGTGGATCGCTGTCAATGAGACGGACCAAGCTGAAGGTTCTCTCTACCTCGACGACGGCGATACTTTGAATCAGAACGCGACTTCGGAAATCAAGTTCGCGTACGCAAATGGCACGTTGGCTATGACGGGCACTTTCAACTACAGGACCGATGTCGTGATTCAGAACGTCACTGTGTTAGGCTCTGCTGCTGATGTTAGTGGGAATTCGTCGAGTGGGTATCGGAACGGTAATCTGCGTGTTGGCGGGAGTGCGATGGTAAGGGGGCCGATTAGCTTGGATCGCGCGTCTAGTCGCAGTTTCTAGCAGTTACTGGGGTATGGGGCGATGGAGTGGGGCGGGGTGTTGGGGTTGGGGGGTTGATTAGGTAGGTACAAGGTAGATAATGTCCCTTGTAAATCTATGTATTTCGAGTCCCCGCACTCCCATTACATGCCCAAAAAGCCTTCACTCCTCCCCCATCCATTCACATTACCTACACCACACCACCACACTACATCTACGACTCCTCGACCTCCGGCCTCCCGTCCCACTTCTTCCCATTCATCTCGCCCACATCCAGCGCCACCAGGAACCTACTCACGCAATTATACGCCGCAATCGTCGCCGTAATCTCTACCACCTCTCGCTCGTTGAAATGCTGTTTCAACAAAGCAAAAACGGCTTCCGGGACCTGCACGGAGAGCGTCATGGCGTCGGTGTAGGCGAGCACGGCGCTGTGCGCTGCGTCGAAGGGGGGCGTGGGGTGGTGGTGCGGTGGTGTGCTTTCGAGAGCCGTGATGTGTGTGGGGGTTATGGTGGTGTTGCTTGCGTAGAGGAGGAGTGGGGCGTGGTGGGATAGCTCGTAGTGGGCTTTGTCTTGGGTGGGTTAGTGGGTGCATGGGGAATGGGGTGGTGTGGAGTGGAATGGCGGTGAAGATGTAAGTGGATATCTTTTTTCTTTTTTTTCTTTCTTTTGTAGATGGTTGATGTTGATGTAGATGTAGAGTTGGAGGAGAGATGAGGCGTACTTAGCACAGCCACTCGACAGATTGCGGTTTCGCTGACTGATTGGCTGAGAGAGGTTTGCGTGCGGATCGAGCCTAGGAAGCCGTTCCTTTTTCACGGATTGGTCTTAGTACTCTATTTTTCATAACTTTTGTTTTTCTTTTTCTTTCCGTTGTTGTGTTTCTGGGGAGGGAGGTATAGTGGAGATTTGGGATGGGAAGATAAGATAAGGGAAAAGGGCATGGGATTTGTACCATCCATCGGCAATTGGCGGTGCATGTAGTAATGCGCGATCGAGATCTAGCAATCCGCCATAACCGCGACGTTCTTGGACGCGGGCAACGATGGCTTGGTCTTCCGGATCGTCGAATTTGGGGTCTTCGGAGACGTAGGGGAGACGCATTGTGCGGAGATGTAGAAGAGAGGGAAGAGGGAGAAGGGGAGGGTATATATGTAGAGGGGAAGTGGTAAAGGGCGATAGAGAGCAGAGATATAACAGACGAGTGGGTATAATAAGCACGGACAAGTTCAAGATGACGATGCAGAGAGGCCATGCAAAAGAAAGCCAAACACGAGTTTTCCGGCGCTCGGAAAAGGTTCGGGCTAACCAAACCCCCCACCGACCTATACCGAAAAGGCGTCGGTCATATTTTCATATTGCACCACGTTTCTGAGTTCCCCATACTTGTACACCGCCAACCAGCGCACACACAACTCCATATCGATATGGCCCCCGCAAAACCGCAGCCTAGGAAGCCTCCGAAGCCTGTGAAAAAAGCCCCACCTAAACTCCAGAAAGTGCAAAAGGAAATACACGTCCCGCTACCCACCATCCCCCTCGATCTCCAACAACTCCTGCTCAACATATTCGGAGATGCATTCTCGACGCGCTTAAACGTCGATATCAAGCCCCTGCTACAGGAAATCAAGGGGCATTTATTCAATCGCGAATTCAGCGCTGCTTTTGGGAGGAGGGAGTTTCTAGAGGCGTATGCGGCGCGGTGGAGTCCGAGTCGGGCATTAGGGTATTTGCAGGTATTCGAGGACTTGAAGCATGAACTAGGGATTTTCAAAGGGGGCGGAGAGGATGAGGGATGCGTGAAGAGTCGGAAAGTTGTATGTCTTGGTGGTGGGGCCGGGGCCGAGATCGTTGCGTTTGCGGGGTTGATGCGGGCATTGAAGAGTCCCGGAGAGAATGGTGGGATGGCGGATGAGGAGGGGAAGAGTGTGGAAGTCGTGAATGTCGATATGGCGGACTGGGGTCCTGTGGTCGATAAATTAAGAGATGGGATCGTGACGGCACCGGTTCTATCGGCATATGCCTCCGCGGCAGTGAAGGAAGCGAATACTGCTTTCCTCGATGAGAAGGCGATGGATATCGCTTTTCACCAACACGACATCCTGAGCACCCCGTTTCCCACGATATCCCCTATCCTCGAGAATTCACATCTCGTGACTCTCATGTTCACTCTCAACGAACTATACACCACTTCCGTCTCCCTCACGCAATCTTTCCTACTCAACCTGACAAAATGTCTGCGACCAGGCGCCATGCTCCTCGTTGTCGACAGTCCGGGGAGTTACTCGACGGTCAGTCTGAACGGGGCTGAGAAGAAGTATCCTGTCCACTGGCTATTGGATTTCACGCTGCTAGGCAAGGGTGGGAAGGAGGGGAAAGAGGGATTGAAGGGCTGGGAGAAGGTGCTCGAGGATGAGAGTAGATGGTTTAGGATCCAGGAAGAACTGAAGTATCCGATTGAGCTGGAGAACATGAGGTATCAGGTACATCTCTACCGAAGGGTGGATTAGATTAGGAATCAGTCTATTTGTGGAATACAATTAAACATACGCCGCTCGCTGGAATGCGGCGTGGTTGCGAGCCGGGCATTCCAGAGGTCTGTGTCACGTCACGTAGGGTGACAAAAACATCCACAAAGTCCATCCCTCCACCCTAACCCTCTCCACTCACATCACAACTCCCACCGCCTCACTTCCATCCCGAACCCTTCTCCACACCCCGCACCACGCACCAATGTGCACCCCACCCCTCCCCTTCCTAAAATCGCTGCACTTCCACCGCTCCAAACCCAAACCCACCAAACCCACCCCCACCCACTTCACCCTAACCACCAAATCCCACCAAACCTACCAAACCTGCGCGATACCGCCAATGCCGACACAAACCGCCGACGGCGTGTACGTGCGCGCCAAGCCGTGGAAGTGCGAGGGCGACAATGTTATCAAGGGTGCTACGATTGCGGGGCGTGCGGTGAGTTGTTCTTATTTTCCTTGCGGGCCTAGGGAGGGTAGGGGTAGGAAGGGGAATGTGTGCGAGGGAGGGGGTTCTTGTACTGACGTGTAAAGTCAGAGTAAAGATCCTGCACTTCGCGATCTATACGACGATTTCGTGAAGGGGGGTGGAGAGGGCGAGGAGTATGTTCGTGCGTTTTTGGACGGGAGGTGGGAGAAGGGGAAGGGGAAGGGGAGAGAGAAGGATTGTGGTGGTGGCCATGGGAGGGATAACGATGAGGAGGAGGATTTTCGGAGTCTTGTTTTAGGTATCTAGTAATCCATCATCATGATCATCCCCATAGTACTGTTGAGAGAGGGAGGAAGGGTCTCTGCGATATTCACGCGTTGGCAAGCAAAACCAGAAAAAAAAAGTGCGCAAAAAAAGAACTTTTTTTTTTCGGAACCAGTCGGATTCGAACCAAAAACAAAAATTTCGGCACCGGGGGGTGCCACCTATATCCCACCATTGCGTCCAAGACCATTGGTCTAAGAAGTACTCTTAGTCGCCCGTGTGAAGAGATACAACTCGCCGTGGGAAATAGTGATGGTTTTGGGATTAAAAGGGTATATATAGTACCATACTCAAGCATATTTGAGGAGTTGAAATGTAGATAAGGGCGCCGTTTGATTCTTTATTGTTGCGGCGTTGGTTTGACGAGTCATCTGTGTATGTTGTCTTAACTTCTCATGTACTGGATTGGGGGGAAAGGAAAGAGGAAAACTGCTGTGTAGTACAGGTAATCTCTAAAAGAGTAGTATCACGAACAACTAACCACTCGATGAACTCGGTTGTGTTATGCAACAATATGTTTCCAAAGTCGGAAAGAAAATCAATAGCTTTATTGTAGGAGCGTAACATAACAAGTCATCGAAAGTCATCCTATCTACTAATCCATTCATCCATCCCCATCCCCATCCCCATCCCACAAAAGAATCAACAAAGAAGGGTATCCAATCCACTAAACGACCAACCAACCTCCCCTCACACTCACAAAATCAACAACGCAAACATACCCCCCATAACCGGCCGAGCCTTAAACTCCAAACCAGGAGGATACGTAGCATCATTAGTCTGATAAAGATCCGTAAACGGTGTCCCAATCGGCGTATCATTAACCCACTTCACAATAGCCCCAAGCAGCAAATCCCTCGTCTCCGTATCCGCAACCGCAGCGCAAAAAACCTCCCAGTCACTCTTCGTATACCACCGATTACGCGTATCGAGGGGAACGCCATACGTCTCCATGACGGAGCGGTAAAAGTCCGATTGGACATCGTAAACAGCCTGCGGCACAAGGTCGGTCTTGAGAAGCTTATCGTTGTATAGATTGTAGAGAAGGCCGTGGGTAGATGCGTTATTATAAGTGAGACTAGCATGGCCTTCGGCGGCGTTGAAACCGAGGGTTTGCCACTGCGTGATGTAGTCGTGAGCGATGTCGGTGAAGTTCTTCGCGTCGTCGTCTTGGCCTACGAGTTTGGCAATCTGCGACATGGCTTCGATGCCGATCATGCCCTTGAGCGCGAGGTTGGTCTGGTTCTCGAGGTGGCCGGCGAAGTCGTCGGTGGAGAGTTGGTTGGCTGGGTAGAGGGAATCTTGGACTAGGAAATCTGCCCATTGCTTTAGGATCGCGTAGTGTTGCTTGAGGTAGTCGGTATTTCCGGAGCGCTGCGCGTAGGCGAGGAGCATGATGAGGTTGTTTCCGCACTCTTCGATAGGCATGTGTTCATCGTTGCCGTCGGCGTGGCCGGTTGCGTTGGGGTAGTGGGTGCCTAGGTCGTGAATTGCCCATTTGTTGGGATAGTGGCCGGATTCTTGGTTCTCGAAGTGTGGATCCATGAGCAGTTTTACGAGCTCGGGGTTGGTGTAGTAGAAGATGGGAGTGGCGGGGTAGATTACGTCGATGGTTTGCGTGTTTCCATTTGAGGAAATCTCTTTGAGGAATAGGTAGTGCTTGTCTTGTGTGCCGACGAGTTGGACGGCGCCGAAGGCTTGCCGGGCTGCGAGCGAGGTTAGGACTGCGTAGTTGTCGCCGGCCACATTTTTGGAGTCGGATGCGATCTTAGAGTCCAGCGCGGACGAGATGCTGTTTGATTCCGAGTAGTCTTGGTAGAAGAATGAGAGCGCGGCTAGCTCGTCACTGAAGTAGGATGCCCATAGGGAAGGAAGAATGGTCTGACCATTCGCACCAAGGAACTGGATCGCCTGGTCCTGGTATAAACCGATGGTGAAGAGGGTCTCTTTGACGGAGGAGCCGACTGTGCCGAGATCGACTGCGTAGCCGAAGACGGGCCAGTTATCCTGGATGATACGGAAGTTTGTGTCTTTCGTATTGGTGAGTTTGCCGTTGCTAGTGAATGCGCCACGAACATCCACGTCAGAGCCAGATTGGTAGGTTAAGCCATCGGCATCAGTGGCATAGTACTAAAATGGTCAAGACATGATTGTGATTCCGTATATACCAACACTTACGATGTTACCCCATTCGGCTCGGTCATTCACTTCAGAGAAGAGCTGCTGGTTCTGTTTCCAGACTTTGTGATATGAGATGCCGTCTACCTCTCCAAAGTCCCACTGAGCAACAGCATTATTATCCCCAGAAACCCATTCTATAGCCTTTTGTCAGCCCTGGACTATTTCCAACATAGTTCGGGATACTCACCAGCAGAAATGTCGGTGTAGAGCTGGACATTGTGGTCCGCACCATCCAAAGAAGAAACCTCCACGTTTAGGTACGAGGAGACCAAAGACTGTCTCTTGAAGTCCTCTGGAGTGAGTGGCGAGAGAAACGTGACCTTGACAGAAACTTTATCGTCAACTTCAATTGTGAAGATGCTCTTTGTGCTCGTATATTCAAAAGCAACCTGGCTGGCAGCTTCGACATCTCTAGGTGCTCCCATCCATGTGAAGGTGTTGCCATCGACACGGATCAACCCAGTCCATCCAATGGTTTGGCCTCTGTTGTCTTTAGTGATGAACGGTTATGGTCGAAGAAATATAGCCTACGTGTAGAACGATGGCCATTGCCCAGGTAAGTATCCACCATTTCCGCCTTGGCTTCCGACTGCAAACCACGTGCTCAAGTAAGGGCTCTTGACAGCTAGCGGTATGGAAGGAGGTCTGGCAGGCTTAAATGTAGACTGAGCAGCTGCAAGCAGTCCGGCACCCAGGGCACCTAGTAATGAGAGACGCATGATTGATTAAGGATGTGGCAATCTTCTCAAAGACAGGAAGTTTTGTGGTATGGGGTTGAATGGGGGAAGTTACATTACCGGGCTCAACCCTTGATAGTTATATAGACTAAGGACTGGAGCTGGACTACACCTGCCGGCCTTCTTACTTGAATGAAGCCATGACGGTCTCGCCACTGCCTTAGCGATGGGTGTGGGTCAAAGAAACAGGAGCAGTGCGCCTGACTGGTAAGAGCGATCACCTCCCTATTGGGGAGCAGGTACTAGTCGTTCAGCAAGTAATACTACGCATTTGGAGGTGGAGAAGTGGAGCTTTCCAAGATTTCGCCTTGCATATGTCGGCAGCTTTACTAGCAAGAGCATCACAGCCTGGACTACGATGGTGTGGTAAGATGTGATGGAAGAGGCGTTGGGGGCACGAGGGCGGTACCTGACCGGAAGCTAGACATGATATCTTGGCCTAAGATCTACTATGCATAACGCTCCGCAGAGCGGTAAACTAGTTTCCCTTAGTGCTAATGCAGGTATTTTGCTAGCGTATCCGTGGTCGTTCTGTGTCTAGCTGACCTGGACAAGGGAGGTGACATCGTGCCGAAGTAAGCTTGGCGATATCTGATTCGAGGTGTGTCCCTAGAAGGCGAGCAAGATCCACCACGAGACCACGTAGGATTGCCAGCATGGCACGACCTGACGTTTATGAACGGTAAACACATATCAAACCATGACGTTGGGGCGATCAGAAGGGAATGCTTTGCAGAAAGGGAATGCTTTGCAGAATGCGAAGCATGGTAGAGGCACAGCAAGTACATCTCGGTACTTGCTCACGGAAGGAAACCGGAATCATAACATACGTCCGGAAACCACGGAGGGGTAAACAAAAAGCTACTAGAGTCAGGCTGTACTTGGTGACTCGCCTTTTTGGCGATGCTCAGGCTATGCCTAACACTAAACTTGTGCTTATAGTAAGTAAGATCGGAGCGAATGAAACGCGTGAAACGGAAGTAAATGGGCTGCTAGGAGAATCGCAAATCCGGCAAGGAAACCCGAAAATGGAAATGCATACATTGTCCAAGAAATACCAAGGTACCTCTGGCTAATTCTCTCGCACACCCATTAATCATGAACATGTGACGTGACGAAAGCTAAAGGATGGCGCGCGCGACATCTTCGCCTGCTTTATTGATGGTCGGGTAGAGTTGAGCAGGTGCAAAAGTCACGATCCTCGTGATGGTGTTGAGAAGTGACGTGAAGCCGTCTGAGTGGTTCCGGGTGACCTCCAGTGTTGTAGCCGAGGTGTGTACAGCGATTCCTAGTGGCAGTGTGGTTTTCTCTTACTCAATCGTACAGACTAAGCTAGAAACCTGGCGATCTTGAGGCAAGACATCTAGGACGCACATCTGACGGTATAGAGCTCAGATGGCCGGCAGAGGGAGCGACGCATAGAGATCGATCTTCAAGGCTTGGGGTGGCTGAAGATGGACGGACAGGAGGTACATAGAGCAAAGAGGAAGGAGGGGTGAGTAAACAAGAAGAAGTCCTTCAATGTTCTACCACCTAGGCGTAAGACGAGGCATGTGCACACATCAACGCGGGGTACATACAAAGGTGGGCGAAGGTGGGCGAGGCAGTGGAGTGAAGCTGTGAGGTTGCCGATGTGCGACCGGGATCCCGTCATCCGTGCATTAAGCGAGGCCCAATGAGGAAAGCACTTTGCGCATCGCATATGCCTCGTGAGCTGTTGACACTAAGGTTAATATATATTGTAGTAACGTGAGCAATACAGACGCTCCTTCCTTTTCCAACTAACTAATAAAGCTATTAGACCACTCCACCATCTTTGGCCTTTTGCTCGGCAAGTGACGACATGTACAGGAGGCTGACAAGCACAACAAAGTATCTTCATCTACAAAGTATACAAAAGTTTATATAGAAGAAACTCCAACCCCTTCGCAGGCTACCCCCAAGATTAGAACTCTTGGCCCTAATGACACGGCCGAACAAGGAATGCCGAAGGGCTCCAGAATCATCGCCATGGCCATCTCCATTCGTATGCCCATTGGTCGTACCGTTCGAATGGCCAGGCACGTGACTGGTCACGTGCCTATCCCCATTCCCGTTGCGCAACAGTGACCGCATATGCGTACCATCAATCGCAAACCCGATCCATCCCGCTTTCCACCAACTCTCCAACTCTTCAACACTTCGGCATGCATCGCCATCTCCGCATCGCCCGATCTTGTCAACGCCGTGAACCACTCTTCCGGCGCCGCCATCCTTAATGGGTCTCCCGAGAAACCACCGCCTAAAACCTGTGCAATCTTGCTGTACGGGATATGTGTATCCGGAACCATGTGGTAGATGACCGGTCCAGAGGGTCCCGCATTCGCCGCATTCGGTACCGCCGAGGTTGTCGACAAGCCAGAAAGCTGTACCATTGAAAAGACGAGCCACTCGACCCCCATCCAGCTCATACCACCGCCCTTGTCACTGCCGAAGTCGGGAACGTAGCCGGTGTGCAGACTGCTGACAAGAACTCTTCGATTGATGTCGTCGCGCTCGAGTCCCCTGCCGCTACGCTCGGAATTCGCGCACATGGATGGCCGGAATATGTTCACAGGAAGACCGAGAGAGGCCGCGTGACCGAGGAGTCGCTCGCACGCCCAACGCACTTTCACCACTAATGAACAGTTCACCTGGTACTCCGACTGGGAACTGTTCATGGCCGATGTAGACACCCTTAGGTCGGCCGGTAGATCCACTGGTGAAAACACAGCAAAAGTAGTCGCCCTTTTGTACCCGCGGAAGTTTAATCGCCGTATCCTCTAAACTAGATACCAAGGACAGGATGTCATTCATGTCGAGAGTATTCGCTGCTTTGAGGCTGCAGCTAACAAGTCTTGAAACTCCATCGTATCGTTCTTGCCGTCCAAAACGGCGACTTGCATTTCGACATCTTCTACCATAGTTAGTGGACGTGCCTCGGGAAAGTCGGGATTTAGGCCAACACGAAATCGACGAACTGCTCGGCGAGGAGACCGAGGGAGGAGTTCATCGGAAGTCCACAGTTCAGAAGCCTGGAAGCGAACTTGCAAGTTGCGATATCCACTTCATCCCAGGCGAGACTCCTGGTATCGTCGACAAGAGCGAGTTTGTTTGGATGTCTCAAGACAGCACGCTAGAACAGTTCAGGGAAATGCCCGGCATCAAAGTCATCCAACAGTATGTTTTTCTCGTGGTTATGCTCCAACAGCGCATCGATGACTTGCGCGTCTTCCTTACCCAGGATCGGAATATTGCTGGGCTTCATAGCGCCTACATGTTGCAAAATCTTTGTAACAAGACCTTGTATATGGCAGCTAGAGCACGCATGCCGCCCTGTGCGTAAAGCGAAATGTCGAATTCGAAATCACACTCCATGGCACCCTCCAACGTCTCCTCGATACCGAGACTGGAGTCCATCTGCTGTTTCGCATTATAATGGTCATAATCGCCGAACTTGAAATTACTGTAGTTCATAGGCCACACACTGCTGTCAATACGTACCAGTGGCTGGTTGAATGATCCCAGGCGTAATGGGTACATCTTTGAGTACTTGACCGGCACGATGAGAAATCCCAAAGCGAAGTGAAGGACCACCATCACCCGAAAAGCTTTCGACACATTTGATGCGTGCAGTATCCAACCCTATACCTGCAGCTATCATACGCCCCGCAGATTCATACAACGCTTCAAGATCAGGCTTTCCGCGAAAGAGTGATGAGAAGGACGGCACTTCCGATAACGCGGTGCCTGAAAGTGAGTCTCTGACAGGACTTTTGAATGCGGGATGTGGCCCGAGTTCGATCAATGCTGAGATGAAGCTTAGGTCGAGGGTCATAGCTTGGAGATCTGAAGTGAAGAGGGCTGGGGATACCATGTTCTACTTCCAGTACGAAGGCGAGTATTCGTCTCCGGAAATAAGACGACCTTGAACTGAAGAAAACATTTTCACTCCTGTAGATGAGGGATGTGACGTCACTCCCGCTTTGGTCACAGTATCCTCGTACTTTCCGGATAGAGGCAGCATGTGATGGCTATGGTAGGCCATGTAAACTAGTAGTACGCGACAAAAGGTTCCATCTCGTTTTCACTTTTCAGCGATATCCTGCACGGCATCCAGATCTCCGGGAAGCGTGCGGCTTGAAAGCGAGTTGACCGCTGTCAGAGTCACACGACCAGTGTAGTCCCTGAGAAGACGTATAAGTATTCTTCGAAGAGTTCTTCCCAATCACGACCACTGCGACCCCCACCGTTCGCCACATAAAACGAAATTGTCTCTTCATATCATGCGCCGTCATTTGCGAGCCGATATCATCTACTATGCTGTTTCTATTCGTGTATTTCATGGTTAGGGACTTTGGGTATACCGATAAAGAGATTGGTAAACATGCCGGGGTCTTGAGTAAGTGCAGAGCATTCTGAGTAGGAACCTCCTTGACTGGTATAGCCTCGAGTTTCTTTGCCACGCAGATTCTGTCTACACCGTTGTGGAGTCTTTGTTATAACGGAATTGGTCGCAAACCAGCACTCCTGGTCGGTCTTCTGTCAACATCGTTGTGTATTGTGGCTTTCGGATTGTCCAAATCGTTAACCTGGGCAGTGATTTCACGCTGCCTGTGCGGCATACTCAATGGAAACGCACCGATAGCGAGAACTATAGTAGGAGAACTCACTCAAATGTCGGAAGGTGACAAGGCAACAGCCTTTTAATTGTTTGGGGGTTATCTTGCGGCAGGTTTTATGAGTGAGTGGCATCTCTTTCTCCCTAATGAAAACGATTCTGAAGGATGAACAGTCGGCACAGCAACTGGGTGTCTCTGGACCCGGCGACCTATGCATCGCCTATCCGTATCTACTCCTTTGCCTAGTAACTAGACTAATCAATCTGATTTTTTGTCCAGATATGGCTTCTTCACCCAGGCCATCCTCTTCGACGAGCTCTTCGCACTGTTTGCGGCGTCCAGAAGCAGGAACTGGCTTATCGTTTCTTCCGCGAAGGATTGCAGGCGCACTGGCCACATCTAAACCTGCTATGCTCGTGACGCTACTCAGCTATCCGTTGATTCATAGGTATATCAATTCGCTAAGACTGTATCGATACGCCGCCTTGTTTACCGCAGCGCTCTATCCGCTGTTCTCTTTGCTACCTCGAGTACAGCATGCAAGTATAGGAGCAATTTAGGTAGATATTTCGATGCTAATCATGTTGCGCTATTGAGCGTTTGTGATTTTGTTGACTAGTTTGAACATAATGGTGAATGAATGTATTACGTGACTAGTCCTTGCTGCAGCGTCAGTTGTCCAATGGCTAACAAGATTACATAATTTCTTTTACTTAGGTGTCTTAGTGCTGCACGGAGAGGAGTTGCATACTTAGTTGTAACTTAGAACGGCGAGACAAAGCAAGGGGCGCCGACACCCCTGTAGGAAACCGTTTGCGGCCCGCAAGATGTGCCCCTGCGCATTTCCTAGCCCTAGTTAAAGTAAAGCCAAGTTGTGTGTATGTAGAGGAAACATTGCAATCTGGAACTCCAACTGCATCGAACTGTTCCTGCAAACTCCTTTAGTTTTGCTTTGTCTTCTTCAAGTTAACTCGGTCGATATATGAACCAAGTGCTGCAAAAATGGCTACCACGCCGTCTAATACCTCCGAGATGCATGGGATCGAGAAACATCCCGGAAACTCTGCTCAGCTTCCCAAGGAGCAATCCAAGGAGCCTGGTAAGGCCCCGTGCCGGAAAAGTCAGGTGCCCGTGTCGGTCTGACACTGACGCAATTATGGTTTGTCATAGGCGGCCTCAACATAGGCATGCTGTTAACGGCTCTTGACTTCAACATTGTTGCAAATGCTGCCCCCATCATACCATCGCAGTTCAAGGACTACAGCAATTCGTCATGGCTCGCGATGTCTTTCCTCATCTCCTTCGCTCTAGTGCTACCCATCTATTCAAAGCTCGATGACACATTTGGGAGGAAGGAGGTGTTCATGGTCGGCACTGTCATCTTCTTGATGGGAAGATATTATTCCCTGCCTCTTATCAGTGGCGTTTTGCTTGGTATCTTCCAGGACAGCGGTGAGCTCTTTAACCTTATAAGCATTATCACATGTTTAGCTTCACATGCCTGTTACTTAGCATGTATTCTAGAGTATTTACAATGCTCTCTTACAATAGTATATAAAGTATAACTATAGACATGGATTATCACGTGACCTTTTCTCTGTCTTAATGTTCACTTGAAGTAGCTCTATATCTCAGGAACCAATCATTCTCGCTCGCACTCTCTCACTTTTACATATAGATTTAAGTGTGCTAGCCTCAAGATGCTGTAGTCACAGGTTAGCTATAAAAGAAATCGAAACTATTTCTTTAGACTATAGTATGTTAGTAAAAAGATTTAAACAGGCATGTGTCAAAGTCGTTTAAACAGTGGCACTGCAAAGCTCCTATTACGTCCGAATCATTTACGATTGAACTACACACAGCTGTAAGCGAACATTCAGTAGGTAGCTGTCAACACTAGAGAATAGCATGGATGGATTTCCTCCACGCGTTTCTCAAGCCCATATGGATTGGTAGATTCTATAGAGTCTAGAATTAACAGAGAATTCAAAGTACTAAGCACTGAGCTTTAATTAGTCAACATTTATGTTGCAGGAGCAAGGCACCTGGAAGAGCCTCCGGCATGCCTCTAGGGCATGCTCGGATAGAGCACGGTAGTCACCAATCAGGTACACTTTATTCTAATCTAGATCTTCTCTTATGTATATAGTCTGATCTTTCGCTTGTCTCTGTTTAAGATAGTGATCCTACAATTGATTACCTGAACCTACTATTTCCAGCTCGTGATCCCTCCAACAATTTACTATATAAGTACAATCTTAATATTGTTAAGGATAGCGTATAGTAATCTAAGTTAGTACTAAGTAATAATCTCCCGCCGCAATCCTCTATGAATTCCACCTATCCGTATCATCTCTCCGACGTAACACCAACCCATGCTATTAACTGATCGACACTATACTAATGAGTTTTCTACTTCCTCTTTATCCAATAGGTTAAAAAACTTGGTAACACCTTCTTAACAAGTCAGCTAATACGAACATCTTCCTTCTGTCTATCCTGAAACGAAGACTCTAGCATGAGACATGCTTGTCGAAGCTCATGGCCCAGCGATGTTCTATTTGCGTCAGTAAACAAGCTGGAATAGTTGCCTTAGACGTCGACGACAGCTTGAATAAATTGACGATGGTATCGTATCTAACTCAAAAGTGGCTCAGTAGGATAGATGTCGTCGACCTTGATGACGGCTAGGGGGATCAGACTAACATAATCGATGTTTTCGCTGACTTGTGGCTTCAGGTCTTGCGCACGCGAACAAAGATACCGGCAGTGCAAGTTTTCGCGGCGTAAGATAGCGTGACCGTAGTCTGAGGCAGGTATACATTCCGTACCTACAGGAATCTATACATTTTTTAGTAGGAATACACTACGTCGCTAACGTCATTTAGGTAAATAGTTTGAGAGTAAGAACTCGATTATTATCATTGCTTTTAGGTACAGTCTCACTGGTCGAGGTTTAAGTGCACCAGTTTGCTTGCTCGACATTTACAAAGATGAGCTTCACCTCGATTAAAGTTTCGACCTTAGGTCTCGCGCTCACGGGTCTTCTCATTGTGGGCTACGTCCTTCGTTTCGTTTATTTCAAATAGTAGAATCAGCGCCTCTAGAAGAATCTCAATATACCGACGTTATATGGAGATGCTACGACAGACGCCGTTCCATAACTTCATTGGTGTACCGCATGGGTTGGTGAATGAGTATACTTGGTTGCTAGAAAAGCAAGTTAGTATGTATACCTTCTCTACAGCTGCGTACCCAGGGAATCTATAGCCGAGATAGGAAACCCTACTAAAGAATGCCAACGCTATCTATCCATCATAGACGAAGCACATCCCGAGATCGAATACGCGCTTGCGAACACTTTTGCTTCGAAATTCCCAAATCCAAACCCTCCAACCCCCAGATCTTCACCATAGTCAAGAAGATACTCCAAAATCTACCGACTTCAAAAACAATCTCTCATCCATCCCCAAAAGAAAAAAAATACACAAATCGTGTCAATTCCACATCACACATACCTCCTCCTCCACCACCACCACCCCGACAAAAACTCCACGACCAAAGCCACCACCCCCACGCGCTCCATTTCCCAAACCAACCCATATTTTCATCAGGAATCAAAAACCGCTTATCCAGAAATCCCTTCCCCACTTCCCTCCCCTCTTCCAACTCCTACAACCCTACCACTCTACACTCAAAACACCACACCAAGCACTCAAGCACTCGCGCACTACAATCCAAGCCTCCCTTACCCTCCCACCTCTCAAAACACCCCAACTTCCCACATCCCATCGTCACACCTTTCTTCCCCGAGCTGCGCGACCTACGCCGCAGAGACCGAGGTCTCGAGGATTTCATACGAGTGTTGCATGAAATACGTCTTCTTCCCCTTTACCTTTACTATTTATCTGAACCAGAACCAACGAGAAGTGAATGAGTGGAGTGGGGTGAGGTGGGGTGAGGGATATGGGGTTGGGATGTAAGCTCATGGTGATAGATAGGAATGTTCGGGAGGAAGAGGAAGAAGATGAGGATAAGGATATAGAGAGGTAAAAGTTATAATAACAAATCAGTGTAGCTGTAACTAGTTATATTATAACCAGTCATTCCACCACCTCTATCGTATTAATACCAATTAAACATTCGTCGCGCGCGCGAGAGAGAAAGAGCGAGTGTTTATATTATAGTATTTCATTACAACACGTCCCAGTCATCAGAGACCAAGGACAACAAAACTCCATGCGTATCTACAAATCGCAACTGTCCCACAGCAATCAATGCGCGCAACCATCGGTCAAGACGACATAAACGTATAGTACAAGAAAAGCTAACCGCCAGGGGGAAAGAAAGGAAGATCCAAGCCTTTTCCAAACCGAGGAAATGAGGCAAGCACGATAGATACATCGAATAAGCGGGGTATCGTAGACAGAAAGGACTGGAGTGGAAAGTGCCACAATCGAGGGGAGGAAATCCAGTACGTGAGAATAGGAATAGAGAAAGCAAAGGGGAAAAGAGGTATCGAGCGAGCAGGAAGAAAAGGGTATCCTGAACAACCGACGACCGAAAAACAAAACATGAACTTTTCAGAGACCTTCCCCTGTTACGAAACAAACCTGGGCAAATCCATTGTTAAACCCTTTAAACCCGTTTAAGTGTAAGTTTTGCCGATATCCGCGTTCGCGTAGCGTTTGTCGGCTTCATCAACCACGCGAGTGGCCTTCTAAGACTCCGCGAGCCACTCGCGAGGTACATGCTCATAGAGCTTCATGCATCCCTTCAGCCATGGGCAAGAAAGAATGTCGTGCACTGTCCAGCGCCTCTCGACATCCAACTCTAGGCAGCCTCTAACCAAGTCAATAGCGCCTTCGGCATCTTCGCCCTGCAGAGCCTCCGAGCTTCGAAGAAGTTCAATATCGTATTGACCGCTCCGAATTTTAGTAGACGTTTTGACATCCAGGCCTTCGTTGAAAGGCAGATTCGCAGTAAGGAGGGCATATACCACCACCCCGAATGCCCATATATCGGCTGCCAGGGAGAATACCGGGCCGGGCGCGCTGAATAGTTCAGGAGCAGCGTACTGTAGGCTGCCGGCAATCGACGTGCTAGTCTCGGCGGGGCCAATGTTCTGGTTCTCGCCGATCGACTGAGGCTCGACACCGTCGCGTTGATCACTGACGACGAAGTCCGCCATGCCAAAATCGCAGAGCAGCACGTCTCCACCCTCGGTCTCAGCCTTCGGACCGGTCATGTCGAGCAAACAGTTTTCGAGTTTGATATCTCGGTGGACCACTTGCACGTCATTGTGCAGATAACGCATCGCTGACGCTAACTGGTAGATGTACCGCTTCGCGAGGTGCTCGGGCAGGCCGACGTTCTTCGACTTGCGCATATCGCGCACCAGGTCGAAGAGGGTCCCGCCCTTGTTTAGTCGTGTGATACAAAAGGTAGCGAATTCGGTTTGGTACACACAGATCAGCGGCAGGATGTAAGGATGACGCAGATACCGCCAGATCTCCACCTCGTGATCGAACTGCGTCTGGATCTGCTCATTCTCCAGCTCCGATTTGTTCCGCTGTTGCCGACGCACGACCTTGACAGCGTTCACCACTTTTTCCCCGTTTTCGATGCTCGTGACTTCCTTCACCACGCTGAATCCACCGAAGCCAATCATCTTGCCGATGATATACTCGCCAGAGTATCCGATCCCTTGGCCTTCGTCATCGGGCTCCGGCAGCTTCAACGGGGCCTCGGAAGCCTTGTATCGCGACAGGAAAGAAGCAGCTGGCGACATGGACGACAAAGAGCGGCCTGAGCGAGCAGAGGAGCGACGGCTGTTTCTACGGCTCCCGTCGCCTTCGGCTGTCTCGCGGTAGCTTCGCGAGCGCTGCGACCCAAAGCGCCGGCCCGAGAACAGAGGGAACTCGATAGGGGAGGTGCAATTCACAGGCAGCGGCGAGAGCAGATAATCGGACGGCGGGTCCAGCGGCGTGCGCACTTCATCTTGAGGCGATTCGGTTGCCTCCGAGGTCAGAGAGGCGACCTGCTCGATGTATGCTCCATTCGCCAGGTCGTCCACGGTTGCCTGGAGCAGCGGGTACCGGGACTCACCGATGCGGTGCTGCAGGCGCTCGTGACTCTCCAGAGAAAGTTCGAGGTAGGCTTCCGAGTACTCGCCATTGGAGTCGGGCCGCGAAGCCGGCTTGAACGAGGGCCTCGGCAGAGGGTGGTCGAGCGACAGGCGGTAGCCGCCGTCGAGGGTCACTTCATTGTTGAAGCTTATGGACTTGGTGCGCTGGCGAAAGCGCGCCTCGAGGCTGTCCTCCTCGCTGCCGCTGCCAATAATGACTGCGCTGCCGTCGTAGGGTCCACGACCATGTGCACCGTTCGCGCCATTGGCAACGCGCTTGATGGGGATGCTAATGCTGGCGGTCGGCTGGGACTCTGCAGCGGCATTCTGGGCGGCATGATTGTGGTGAGCGCCATTTTGCCGGGACTCGTGGCGGATCGAGGCAAAGGTCGAGGTCGCTGGCCTCTGGGCAGCGGCGGTATCGAGCTTGAGTTTCTGGAAACTATGTGAGGATCCCGAATTTGGGGCCATGTAATCGGCGGGGGTGGAATTCACGTTTGATGCAGACCTCTTGCAGCCGCGGGCGCTGTATTAATGTGCGCTGCTGGGTGGGGTGAGGTTGGGCGGAGAGGGGAGTGAGGGTAATGTCGGAAGGTAACAGAAATGTCGTTCAGCGGCGGGATGGGCAAAGGTGGTGTCACTGGTGGGGTTATAGGCTGAGCATCAACTCTGGCGAGCGCGCAGACTCGAGGCTGTGTGAGGAGGGAAGGTGGCTTATGGGCGCGCGGCTGCCGCAAAATAACAGTGAGCTGGCAGTGAAACAAGACGTGCGCGTGGGAGGAGGAGGATGAGGAGGAGGAGGCGGAGGAGCAGCGGGCGCAGAGGACGGTGAAGGCTTTGTCCGCCGCTCGCTGACCTCTCTCTTCTTCTCCCTTGGTTGAGACGCTGAGATTGCACCCCCACACATCTCGGAGTGAGCCGGAGAGAACATTTCTAGCCTGCACGTGACCCCGACACGGTCCGCCTATCACCCGGGCGCCAAACAATGTCGTGGGCGTGGAGTGATGGGCGGGCTACCTATGTGGTAGACGGTAAGCCTTCACGGCCTCTACCCCGCGCATGTGAAAAAACTGATCGAGGGACAGGTGGTGCACGCGTGGGATACTGGCGGCTATGTATTGTATTATTATGGGCTCGCCGCTCTGGGTGGGCGTAGGCAGATAGTACCTTATGGGGTTTATGCAGGGCAGATCTCGGCCCGCCAGCGCAGATGGGCAAGCTGGCAAGCCACAAGCTCATGATGGGCTCAGCACATCCGGATTCCGGGCGAGTCGACGAGACGAAAGGCCGACCAGCCTCCAGCCTCCAGCGGCCAGCCCTCCAGCCAGCTCAGCGCGGCCAGCGCAGCCAACCCGACCAGCGGCCGATGACGTCGCCGCCCTTCTCTTCCCTCCCTCCCCTCCCCTCACGCGGACAGCTGTGTCGGCGGGCGCTCTGCGGATAGCGTTACCTAGCCCGCTTAGGCCGCTTTTCGTCACCGCTTTGCTGTGTTGTTCTTCTCGCAATTTGGCAGACTTGCACCCCCCCGGCCATGAGGCCAAAAGCTGCACTTGACAGCGCCAGAACGAGGCTGCCAGGCCGTGCACGCCAAGGCGCAAAAGCGGGCCATGCCACATCCGGTTTAGCGCCCATTTGCATGTGCTGGTCGTCAGTTGGTTCGAGGTGGTGAGCGGTCGAGGACGACGACGTCGACTCCCATCTGGCCCTCAATCCGCATTCTATCGCCAGCTCCGGTGTCAACTGCAAGCGACTCGAGTTTCCCACTGCCGGCCTTCAGTATCCCATCGAGGCCCAGCGAGGCCGAGTTGCTGCCCGCCATGGGTCTATCCAGCCTCTGCACGAAGCTCTTCGGCACCTGCTGCGGCGGTAAGCTCCCCACCACCCAGTCTGCATCCGCGCCCGTTGCTAACGAGTGCCTGTCCAGGTCGCTCCAAGGACAGCATCTATGACCCAGTATTAGCCGACAGCGAGCGGGAAGCCGTGGCCGACTTGCTCGGCTTCCTCGAGAACGTCCGTCTGCTCCCGTCCCGTCCCATCGCACACTGCTGACCCTCGCAGCGAGCCGAGACCGACTTCTTCTCGGGCGACCCTCTTCGCGCATTGAGTACTCTGGTGTACTCGGACAACATCGATTTGCAGCGCTCGGCGAGCTTGACGTTTGCCGAGATCACAGAAAGAGGTACCGCCTGCCACAGAGCCATGTCTGCCACAACACGACGCTAACCTACTACACCGCCAGATGTCCGGGAAGTTGACCGCGACACCCTCGAGCCGATTCTGTTCCTGCTGCAGAACCCCGACATCGAGGTGCAGCGTGCGGCGAGTGCGGCGCTAGGCAACCTCGCAGTCAACAGTGCGTGTCAACACCCACTCCAAGGAAGAGCTTCGCTAATCGCCTGCAGCCGAGAACAAGGTCGCCATCGTTGCCCTCGGCGGCCTCGCTCCGTTGATCAAGCAGATGAACTCGCCGAACGTCGAGGTGCAGTGCAACGCCGTCGGATGCATCACCAACCTCGCGACGCACGAGGACAACAAGTCCAAGATCGCTCGCTCTGGCGCCCTGCAGCCGCTTACCAGGCTAGCCAAGTCGAAAGACATGCGCGTGCAAAGAAATGCGACGGGCGCACTGCTCAACATGACGCATTCTGGTACGTCCGACAAGAGTGGATCCCTACACTGTATGCATGAGATAGGCTAACCCTCGGCAGACGACAACCGGCAACAGCTTGTCAACGCCGGCGCTATTCCCGTCCTCGTTCAGCTGCTGAACTCGTCAGATGTGGACGTGCAGTATTACTGCACCACAGCCCTCAGCAACATTGCCGTCGATGCTGGAAACCGGGCGAAGCTCGCCCAGACGGAGAGCCGACTGGTGCAGTCGCTAGTCCACCTCATGGAGTCGTCTTCGCCGAAAGTGCAGTGCCAGGCTGCGTTGGCACTCCGGAACCTCGCTTCAGACGAGCGGTACCAGCTTGATATCGTGCGGGCCCGGGGCCTGCCTTCCCTTCTCCGACTTCTCCAATCTTCTTACCTTCCCCTTATCCTCTCCGCCGTTGCATGCATACGGAATATCTCGATCCATCCCGCGAACGAGTCTCCGATCATCGATGCTGGTTTCCTTCGACCTCTGGTCGACTTGCTCGGGTCCACCGAGAACGACGAGATCCAATGCCACGCGATCTCCACGCTCCGAAACTTGGCGGCCAGCTCCGACAAGAACAAACAGCTGGTCCTGGAAGCCGGAGCCGTGCAAAAGTGCAAGCAGCTGGTGCTGAATGTGCGCCTTCCCGTGCAGTCTGAGATGACGGCAGCGATTGCTGTTCTGGCTCTCAGCGAAGACCTGAAGCCGCATTTGCTGAAGCTGGGCGTCTTCGACGTTTTGATTCCTCTCACCGAGTCTGATAGCATCGAAGTGCAAGGAAACAGCGCCGCTGCTTTGGGCAATCTTTCATCCAAAGGTGGGTAATGCGTGTCTTCTAGTGAAGTTAATACTAATGCGAAAGCAGTGGACGACTACACTATCTTCATCCAAAACTGGACAGAACCCGCCGGCGGTATTCACGGCTACCTTCGTCGCTTCCTAGCCAGCGGAGACCCGACTTTCCAGCACATTGCCATCTGGACGCTGCTCCAGCTCCTCGAATCGGAAGATCCGTCTCTGCTCGAGCGCATATCGAAATCCACCGAGATCGTCCGGATGGTCACCGACATCGCCGAGCGTAGCATCGAATCCGATGACGAAGACAACGAAGATGGCGAGGGTGAAGTTGTCGGCCTTGCGCGACGATGCCTCGAAATTTTGGGTAAGACGCCCAAGACGCTCGTCGAGGGTTAAGCCTGCTGTCGTTTTATACCCACCATTCATCGATTGCGTATCACTCCATTATGTTTCTTGCCTTCCTTTGTCATTTCCTATCGCGCCTTCATGTTCATCTTTGTCACGATCACGCTTAGCCTGATCTCGGGCGGCCGGCGTTCTGGAGCACGTCCAACATTCATAGCGAGCATAGGCGGAGCAGGGCTTTTCATTTTGGTCACACCTCTCAGTTTTCTGTGCGTATTGATTGGGACGGAGCCGAGCATGCTGAGACTGTAATGCATAGTTTGGGTGGCGCGTCGCGGTTAGAATTCGTAGTGAGGTATGTAGAATGGGACATGAGTTATGGCACAAGTAAAAAAAATAGCAATGAAAATCACTCCGAGATCTCCCCGCGTGTGACGTTTTGATCCGAGATTTCCCCCCACTTATCGATAAGAACTCTCAAATAATGTTCTGCTGCTGCAGGTCAAGTCTCCCCGACACCGTTCACTCCCCACACTAATCACCCGCAGAATGCCGCCAAAAGCTGCAAGGGGGAGAGGAGGTACCCGCGGTGGTCGCGGAGGTGCGCGAGGGGGAGCCTCGTCGAGCCAACCAGCCCAATCTGCAGATACCCCGCAAGAGACCTCTACGGCCGGAGCTGTGGAATCCGCAGTGGTTCCCAAGCAGGAAGATGGCGCCCATACGAATATCGCTACAACCATCGAGCCGGGAGCCGCTTCATACGGGTCAACATCCACATCCACTGTCGCGGAGACTGCTGCGCGCGCCCCAAGGCAGCGCCTCGACAGCCTGAAGAGCGCCGAATCGTCCTCGCGCTCTGCCTCGCCATCCGTACGCCGCGGAACGTCTACTCGAGGCAGGAAAGCGCCTGCGCTCCCAACGTTCACCGGTCGGCGAAGCAAGGAGGAACGTGATGCGCGCACAGCGGCGACAATGGCAAGAGAGGAGGAGAGGAACAAGTATCGCGATGCCGAAGCAGCGAGGAAACAAAAACAGAAAGAAAAGGCAGAGCTACGTGCGCGCAACAGTGCTGCGAGGGGAAGAGGTGGCTATAGCGGAGCAGTCAGTGGGCCTTTCTCCATGGCTAGCGCTAGAGGTAAGCAGCTCTTGGATATACGGAGGAGTCCTACTGACATGGTGGTTAGACAAGAAAGCCAGTCGCAACTTCGCGGGCTATGGCACTGGTGGGAGTGGGGGTGGGGGTGGTTCGGGATCTCGCGCGACCCGAGTCAAGGACGAATACGATGGCGCGGGCTCATCCGGCAGATCTGGTGGTTCAGGTGTCAAGAGGGAAGATGGCGATGATGGTGGCGACGTCTCATCAGACGATGACCAGGACGCCGGCGTGCCACGCAAGGATATCGACCTCATCGAGATATCCTCCGACGAGGACGAGGCACCATCAGCCAGGCAGAGGACACAACTTCCGGTTCGCATCGGCAGAAAGGAGCACAAAGAGCGCATAATGGGCATCAACACCGACGCTAGCACAGAGTCTTCCGGCAAGCTCTTGCAAGAGGCTGAAGCGACAGGCGACTCAGCACCAGCCGAGGGCGTAGAGGGTGCATCGCGTAAGGGCAAAGGCAAGGCAAAAGACTTCGAGATCACCGGCGAGCGCAAACCGTTCAAGGGCATGTGGCAAGAGCCTGAAGACGCAGAAGCGAAGGTCAAGTCAGAGCCTGTCAGCGACGACGAGAACATGGCAATGGATGCGGAACAGGTCGGCATTGGCGCAGACGCCGAGACGCAAGAGATGCAACCGGGAGCAGAACGCAAACTCAAGCTCCGCGAACACAAGGAACCCAATCTGCAGACCGAAGAAGAGCGTGCGGAATGGGCACGGTTCCAAGCAAACCTCCGCCATGTCCGCGAAGAACTAGGCCCCGAGGACGAACCTATTGCGGATAGCTCTGGCGACGTGAAAATGGACGATAGCAATAAGCCCAACCGTCGCGACAACCACGCATATCTCTTCCAACTTCCGCCCATCATCCCCGAACTCCTCGAAAGTAAAGTCAAGAAAGAGCAATCGGATCCGCAGTCCAAAGCTCCCGACGCAGTCCAGCCCGCTCAGAATCCACCGGTCAAGCAGGAAGAAGGCGAGTTCTCGAGCACACTTCCGAAAGAGGCCGAGGGACCGCGTATTGCCAGCGGACGGGTCGGAAAACTGCGCGTTCACCAGTCGGGACGCACGACATTGGACTGGGGCGGTGTTGATTACGAGTTGACGCCTGGCAAACCTGCATCATTTTTGCAGGAGGTGGTTTCCTTGAGGATCAGGGAAGAGAAGGAGCGCGTGGTGGCGGAGATGGCGGGAGAGGCTGTGTCGCTGGGCAGAGTGAAGGGGAAGTTTGTGGTGACGCCCGACTTTTCAACCATTTTCGGATGATCGGAATCGCGGGCACGCAACAGGAAAGCTTTGACTATGTGGAGTGGATGGTCCAGATGGTGTGGTGGACATGACAGAGGCGTTTCAATCTACGTGGAAAGCGGCAATGACGTGCATTTCTCTGGCGTTGGGGCAGTCAGTGCATCAGATAACGCGTCTTGGGAACGCGTAAACACGAAAAAGTTCGATCTGATAACCAGCCTTTCACCCACGCGTTACCGTGCCAATGCGCGTAGCGTGATGGAGAATGGAGTGGAAGTGGATCGGATGGTGAAAAGTATTATCAATTCAATCTTATCTGATCCCCGATCTTCAGGGAGCTTGGAGCACGTGCTTTTTAATAGACGCGTTTATTTGACCTGTTGATGCTCATGTTCCGCGCCTGAACCCATTTGCAAGCAAGGTGGAGATCTGAATCAGCCGCCAAATGCAATAGGGGGGTTTCCGTAGTTCGATATCAGTCGTTCGATATGAGTTGAGACTAAAAATCGTCATAGTGGAGCTACTAAAAGCTACTAAAACTGACATAAGGCCCGTGCATTTGCCACAGTTGTTACAGCTCAAAAAAGTCACCTTTTTCAAAGGCTCATAACTCTACGAATACTTAGTAGAAAAGTGAGATTAAGGTATCATTTTAATCAGAAAAAGGAGCTCTACAACTTCTCTATACAAAGTTTTTTATGTCATTTAAAAACCTGTCTTATATCGGGCTCTACATTTCAATGGATTTTATCATCGAAACGTGCCAAAATAAGGTTCAATATCAGAAATCTGGCTGCTGCTTTAAGACACTAGACTGATATCGAACGACTGATATCGAAGTTACGGAAACCCCCCTAATTGTGACTCGGTTCCTGCGTCGAGATGGGATAGTGGTGGTGGGGCCAACCGGATCAGAGCGCGTTCTGCTACATTGACGCGTAGAGCACGGACTGTTTGCACCGCGAATGCCCGTGGCTGGGTGTCGCGACAAAGAACTTTGAACAGCATCAACATGAGCTTTTGGGGTGAAAGTGGTGATGGTATTGGTATTGTTGGAAAGAGCGCAGTCGAATTAGCAAGGGAAAATTGCTACGGCCCGCAGTTTGGCGGAAGGACAGCAGATTTCGATGAATGTGCGATGCGGTAGCCTGAAAAACGTCATAGCGTCAGTGGTCGGTACACGAAGGCGAGGGGCTAGCGCCTTCCCACGTGACAGCGGTGCAGCGTGTTTTTATAAGAGTCGCGTCGACTCTTTGTCTACCCATCCACAACTTCATCAATTCCTTCGCCACAGCAACACATCTATCCTTGATAATCCGTCCACATCCATAGACGCCTGTCCGTCTTCACGCCTTTACTCTTTCGAACCACATACCACACAATGTCTGCCGTCCAGATAACGCCTTCGAAAAAGGTACGCCTTGTGCATGTACCCTCAATGACTACGCGTATACTAACGCGTAATAGGCTGCTTCGGCCATTGAGTCACTCAAGATGTCCGACTCTCCCGCGAAGAAGCTCAGCTTCGAGTCGAGCGCGAACAAGGAAAACATCTACAAGCCCATCGTTGGCATCCCAGATCTGGACGCAGAGGAGGACGCGTCCAAGAAGCCTGCCACTGCCGAGACAATCAAGCCTGAAGAAGCCGACGAGCCCCTCCTACAGGAGAACCCCCACCGCTTCGTCATGTTCCCCATCAAGTACCACGATGTAAGGCGCCACAGGATCCACCTGAGCATTTTTCAGATGACTAACATTCTTATCATAGGTCTGGCAAATGTACAAGAAGGCTGAAGCTTCCTTCTGGACCGCCGAAGAGATTGATCTGTCCAAAGACCTGCACGACTGGAACAAGCGCCTGAACGATGACGAGCGCTTCTTCATCTCCCACGTCCTCGCCTTCTTCGCCGCATCGGACGGCATCGTCAACGAGAACCTGGTCGAGCGATTCAGCGGCGAGGTACAAATTCCCGAGGCCCGATGCTTCTACGGTTTCCAGATCATGATGGAGAACATCCACTCAGAGACATATTCCCTCTTGATCGACACGTACATTAGCGAGCCCAAGCAGCGCACATATCTTTTCAACGCCATCGACAACAGTACGTCATCGCGCCCAACTTATCCCACTTGATCCACCGCTAACTCTTAACAGTTCCCTGCATCCGCAAAAAGGCCGACTGGGCCCTCCGCTGGATCTCGGACAAGAACTCCACCTTTGCCACGCGCCTCGTAGCCTTCGCCGCCGTCGAGGGTATCTTCTTCAGCGGCTCCTTCGCCTCCATCTTCTGGCTCAAGAAGCGCGGTCTGATGCCCGGCCTCACCTTCTCCAACGAACTCATCTCCCGCGACGAGGGCATGCACACCGATTTCGCATGCCTCCTCTTCTCGCTGCTGAAGAACCGGCCCTCCAAGGATCTCGTCCAGAGCATCATTACCGAGGCCGTCAACATCGAGAAGGAGTTCCTCACCGAGGCACTGCCGTGCGCCCTGCTCGGTATGAATGCCGACCTCATGTGCCAGTACATCGAGTTCGTCGCCGATCGTCTCCTGCTTTCGCTGGGCAATGCCAAGTTTTACAATGCCGTTAACCCCTTCGATTTCATGGAGAACATCTCCCTGGCGGGCAAGACCAACTTCTTCGAGAAGCGTGTCGGTGACTACCAGAAGGCGGGTGTCATGGCCAGCACGAAGAAGGTTGAGGAGACGACGACGGCGGAGGATGAGGCGAATGGACAATCTGGAGACTTCAACTTTGAAGAGGACTTTTAGATTGTTGGTTCCTCTTCTCTTCCGCCTCTTCTCCTTGCTTTCTTTGCTTCCTGCATATTTGTTCCTTGTTCTCTCCCCCTTTGCATTGCATTGCCGGAGTCTCGTCTCGGTTGTCGGGCTCAGCTTGTATAAGCACACTAGCACATGCGCTTGCTTTAGTTATTCTTTGATACCTGTTGGTTTATTTTATTTTTGGAGTTGCTGTTTTGCATGTTGTATTATTGGGCGTTTGTGGCTAGTGGGATGGAATCGGTTCCTCTTGGATGAGAGACGGGGTTGGGTTGGGGTTTTGGATTGTGGAATCGGTCTTCGGGATGTATTGGATTAGGATGTGATGCGATGCGATAAGATGATTGTTAGGATAATTGATGAGAATGATATCTTGAACTGTGTATTTTATGCTACTAGGTGAGCATGTAGATGGGATGGGTTATGTATGCATGTGGGTGTGTTGTGTGGAGGTGGGGATTGATCGATTGATTAACACGCAACGCATGGCGAGCACATGGAATAATGGCGTGTCGCGCACGCACCGAGTATGTATCCAAGTCCATAAGAGTCCCACAGCACGTGCGTACTGTAGGTCTAGAACTTGCATCCTCCGCAGTCATCTTCGTAGCCTCGTTTGGTTTTCTGCTCTTGAAATACGGGCACATGATGCGCTGCGGATCGCTTCTCCCTTCCATATGCTGTCCTCCACGTTGCGCTGGCGATCCGTCGAACACGCTGGGATCGGCGTGCGATGAGTCTGTGTATGACGTCGTTGATTGACTTTTGTTTCGATGCAGGGGTTGGGATGGCGCGATTCCTATCATCTCTATCTAGTGGTATATACCTACATCTTGAGATACATACACATCACGTTGCACAACGATAACGGTACCTACAGTCTATAGATAGATAGTTCATATACCTCGGCAACCAAAACATGCCAGTCTAGACGGTGCGGTGTGAAAATTAATATTGAATTCTTTGGAGCTTCGACCGCGTTTCGTTGTGGATTTCAGGCTGCTGTTCTAGAACATGGAGATTTTCGATTATTAGCCACACGCTGTGTAAGTATGTAAGCCGCGAGCCACTTCCGCGCTCTGCCGCATCGTCGCAAATATTGTACTCGGCAGCTAGATACATGCATACATACATACATACATACATGCCCTACAACACCTTCTGAACCCTACAGCCCGTACCGTATCACATCCTACGAATAACAGCATACCTATTCACGCGAATCGTGCGCCGTACTTGCTACGATTGTAACAGAGATCGCGCGAGACGTCAGCGACTACGCCCGTGTGCCTCGAGACGAACTCACTCACTCACTCACTCACTCACTCACGATATCCCCACCCCATATCTACCTGAACAGCGCCCAACCGACCGCCTGAAGACCTCCGACCCACACCCCGCCGAGATCTGCGCACCATAGCTTTACGACCACAAACATACCCCGCGCCCAGCGACACCATCCAAGCACCGCAAGAGCAAAAGTTTCGCCGAGGAAGAAGTCCCGGCTGCTCTGCGCGATACATCTTGTAGGCCGGTAGCGTACAAGTGGTGGTCCAGACGAAGGTGCTTTCCGTGTCTACTCATGACTCTTGTTCTTCTAGATATCTGCAACAAGTCGCGGGCATGACGGATGTGTCGCTGCTTCCGAAGATTAGGGTCATGGATAGGGATGCGCAGCCAGTGAGGCCGTTGGAGCGTCAGGATACTGGGGGGAGTGTTGGGGGGAGGAAGATTGTGGGGAAGGATGGTATGTTTTGTTTTGTTTACTTGGATCGTCGAGTTTGGTCATCATACATGATGCCGTTTTTGGACATGGCGCCGCGCGCGGTTGGAGGTTCGGTGGAAGTGAAGTGGAATCGGAAAAATGCTGATTCTCGATACTGTAGGCCCGCCGCTAGCGAATGGGAAGTTTGTTGCCAAGTTGAGGAGTCCGGCAGGGAAGGAGAGGGAAATTGATGGGAGTGTGCAGAATGGCGGTGGTGGAGGGAATAGTATGTGTTCCCCTCCCATGTGCGCCAAGATGATGGTGTAATGTAGTGAGACCATGGACATTGGATGAGCCTTGCTGACTTCATGTCCTGATTAGGTGTAGAGAGCGAGCAGCCGCCGATTGATCCGCTTTCGCAAGTATGTCTACTTTAAGACGTGTCATATTGCGTGTTCGCTGTCCGCGTACTCGCGAGTCGACAACTGACGTCTAGAACATGGACTAATGCAATTCGAATAGCACATACTGAAACGAACGAATACGTCGAATCTCCAGCGGTACAAGATCCCGACCGCCGAGAATACCGGTCAGCCCACGTCACCGAATGATCCGCACACAGATACGAAGGATGGAGACAAGAAGTGAGTCTAGAGAATTTCCTTCCGTTGTGTTTACTTGCGTAATGGTGGAGGCTTAGCGCTCACCCGTTTTGTTCATCTGTAAGACTGTACGGTGCTCTCGGTACACTCCCCTGTCTGATTGGCTTCGTAACCTCGCACGTGAAAGGATGGTGTAGTTCAGGATCATTTCCCTATTCAGCATTCAAGCGTCAGCAAGGCGGCGCAGTACGCGAGGCTGACCGGTACCGCAGAAAAGGCGTGTCGTTCCTGAGTCGCTTCACCCTAATAGGCACCAAGAAAAAGGCCCCCTTGGACGACGCCCAAGACCAGAATGGCTCTGAGGCTGGCGATGACCACCGTCCCGAAGGCATGGACGCTCAACTCTTCACCCACAACGTCGACAATCTAGGCTTCAATCCAAAGTACCCGCAACCTCCCGCGTACATCAAGGTGCGGCACAAGTTCACGAAAGAGAAGGAATTTGATCACTTGTTTCTAGCGCAGGAACTGAGGAGTAGGACGGCAAAGGGCGAGGGCGCGAATCCGTCACACCAGTCAGGCTCTGCGGCCAGCCAAAACCCCGTTTGGGCGGCGGAGTTTAGTAAGGATGGGAAGTTTCTGGCCGCCGGTGGGCAGGATAAGGTGTTGAGAGTGTGGGTGGTGCTGTCGACGGCGGAGGAGAGACGTGCGCATGAGATTATCGAGGCCGAGAGGAAGGCGAGTGGAGGGGAGAGTACGCATTTGAGCGCACCGGTTTTCCAACAGAAGCCATATAGAGAGTACGTGGGGCATGAGTCTACTATTCTGGACTTGAGTTGGAGTAAGGTGAGTTTAGCCTTTCCGGGGCAGTGATGGGTGTGGAGCGCTGATAAGGACAGAACAACTTTTTGCTTTCGTCCTCGATGGATAAGACGGTGCGGCTCTGGCATCTGAGCCGGAACGAGAATCTTTGCACGTTTAAGCACTCCGACTTTGTGCCTTCGATCCAGTTCCATCCGCAAGACGATCGCTTCTTCCTCGCGGGCTCCCTGGACACGAAATTACGGCTATGGAGTATTCCTGACAAGTCGGTCGCATATTGGACGCAACTGCCTGATATGATCACCTCGGTTGCCTTTACGCCAGATGGAAAGACGTGTATAGCTGGGACATTAGGCGGTCTCTGCATGTTCTACGACACCGAAGGCTTGAAATTCCAATCGCAGATCCACGTCAAATCTACCCGCGGCCAGAACGCAAAGGGTAGTAAGATTACGGGTATCCAGACAAAGACGAGCAAAAACAAAGCGGATGTCAAGATCTTGGTCACAAGTAACGATTCAAGAGTCAGGGTATACAACATGAAGGATAAGAGCTTGGAAACGAAGCTAAGGGCGCACGCGAATACATGCAGTCAAATCCGCGCCACTTTCGCCGACGACACCACACACATCATCTGCGGAAGCGAAGACAGAAAGGCGTACATCTGGTCCACATCGACGCCAGAAGGGGAAAAAAGGACACACATCCCCGTCGAAATGTTCGAAGCCCACAGCTCCATCACCACTTGCGCCATCATGGCACCCCGAAAAACCCGCCAGCTCCTCTCCGCCTCGGAAGACCCCATCTTCGACCTCTGCAACCCTCCCCCCGTAACCCTCATGTCGCGCGAACACTCCGTAACCGGGGGCTCCAAACCCCCCACCGAAGCCGGCGGCGTCGCCACCAAAGTCGCAAAGCGAAGCCCCGCATACATCTCCCGCACCCTCCACCCGGACGGCAACATCATCGTCACCACCGACTACACCGGCAGCATCAAAGTCTTCCGCCAAGACTGCGCCTACACCAAGCGCATGCGTCTCGATAACTGGGACACGGCCTCCGTCTTCTCCAAACGCACCACTGGGTCGAAAATCAGACCTTCGAGTATCATCTCGAGGTCTGGGAGGAGTAGGAGGGATAGTACGGCTACGCAGCCGCCTGATGAACGGATTATGTCTTGGAGACAGGATTTGGCCCTGGATGGGTTTGAGGAGGCGAGGGGGGAGGGGAGTGGGGTCGTGACGCCTGTGAGGGGTGGGAGTCCGAGGAAGAGGAGGAGTCGCGTTTCTGGGGTTGGTGGGGGTGCGGAGGTGGGGTTGGGGTCGCCGGGTTTGGGGCCGGAGGGGGTGGGGCGTGAAGGTATGCGTTTGTGATGTGTTGCGTTTGGTTTGCGAGTTTTGCGTTCGTGCGTGCGTGCGTTTGTTGCTGTTTTTGGTTGTTGGTCTTTGAGCATGAGCGTGGGGTGTTCTTTCTTTTTTGGGTGGATGGGTGGATGGGTGCGTGCGTGGGTTATGAATTGTATCGCGGGGTTTCGCGTGTATGTCTTTTTTGCTTTTTTGCCTTTTTGCCTTTTTGCCTTTTTGCCTTTTTGCTTTTTGAAGTTTTTGTGTTTGCTGTTTCTGTGATTCTTGCTATCCTTTCTTTCAACCAGTCAGTCCATGCACACTAACACACCTCCAACAGGCCACCCCCAACCCCACCCCCAACTCGACACACCACCACCACCACAACCACAACCCAGAAAATCCCGCCACCACACCATCCCATCTATAACCCTCTCTACAACCGCATCGGCATCGACTTCTCCATCGACATCTCCATCCTCTCCCCCAACAGAAATAAAAACTAAAACTAAAACTAAAACAACTACTACAACACTCCTCCCTTCACAACCCCCTCCCTCTTCTTCTCCTTCTCCCCCTTCTTCCCCCCCTCCTCCTACCCCTTTCGACCCCGTCAAACCCACGAACCTAACCCACCAACCCCCGCTCTCGAACCCTTTGAATATCCACAATGGCCAGAGTTGGGCGTTTTGGAATGGGAATGGTATAGGGCGGGGTTTGGAAGAGCGTGAGAAGGAAAGGGAGAGAGAAAGGGAAAGGGAAAGGGAGAAGGAGAGCAGGAGTGCGAGTGTAGGGAGTAGAGTGACTTTAGAGATAGAGATGGATGTGTTGGGTGGCAATAGTAGTAGGGATAGAGAGGGGGAAGAGGAGAAGGAGAGTGAGAAGGCGAAGTGTAGGAAGTGTGGGGAGGTGGAGGTTAGGGGGAGGTGGAGGGGGTTGGGGGGGTTAGAGGAGAGGGTTTTGGTTTGTGGGGCTTGTGGGTTTGAGGGGCGTGATGGTGGTGGTGGTGTTGTAGGTTGATATCGGAGGTTGCTTTTGTAGTAGGTAGGGTAGGTAAGGGGAGTATTAGGGTAGGGGGTAGGTAGGTTTGTAGATGTATATTGATAGATGTGTAAATGTGCCCTGTTAGCGAGCTATCTAGTTCGTGAGAAGTGTTTAGATAGGCTCTTCTTAGTTTTGCTATTAATTGCAAGGCGTGCGAAGGATTACTTGTTTTAGATAGACTACGTCTTGTATATTAGTTATTAACCTTAGGATAAACTAAACTGTTAGATGTTATCTAGGAACAAAATAGACAATTTTATTAGGAATAACACCCCCTACTTCTTCGTACGGAGATTATATCCTACAAGTGTTAATAATAGAAATGCATAGAATCCTGCAGCTGCACTAGATAGCGGATTCTTAGCTTCTATGCTACTGTCGCTTACTCTTTCCTTTCTTTCTATCTTGCTTAGAAGGCTTTAAATCCGGGTAAATCTTTCTTTATAGTTTTATAATCTACAATAAAACGGTTAGCGCTCTGATATCTCGCTATCTCGAAGCTTTTTCTATGTTTAGGCTAGAAAAATAGGCTTACCCTACATACTTTACTGTTCGTGCCTTCGTATAAGACGAACCTCTATCTACCTATATACACTTCTAGAATATATAAAGTCTCTGTTAGAGAAAGACGTTAATATCTTCGCTGGCATGTATATAAGAGGATATAGACCTAGCAGGCGAATATATTTCTATTCAGCTTCTATGAATTGAATTTCGACATATTTCTTTTGTTGATAAAGGATGTTATTATAACGGTAACTCTAGTATGCTACATACCTCCTTCCCGTCTCTATTCCGTGCCGGCAACGTAGGGTCAGATCTTTCGTTATCATGAATGATACAAGACATAGTTTTATACCGTCTTGAGGCTGAATTTAGGGGTTCAAATATCTACAGGTCCTTTTCTCGAAGGCGAGGACGCTATGACTACCTATCGGATTTTACTTTTTCGGCGGAATCTCGAGTTAACATGACAGTATCGCTTGCTTTCGTGAGGAATTGAGTTGGTTCGGTAGTGATGATGCTGTTTTTGAGATCTTCTTTCGCGTGAGCATATAGTTGACAATTGTCGTGAAAGCTATATCGGGCTTACGCTGGATATATCCTTCGACGTTGAGAATAGGAGAATATGCTCTTAATATAACCCCTTTAGACATGATGTCCCAAGTAGGTTCATCGAGGTAGGTTAGAGGTTCTTCTTCCCTTTCTTCGTCTGCCTGTTCCAATCCATATTGGATAAAATGTATCGTAAGAGAACTAATGTCCATTGTGGGGTTTTTGGGTCTTCTGTTCTCTTTCTCGAGCGTCAATATGCGGAAAAGTAGTTGCTTGTATTCATCTCCCGTTGGGTTTGCGGGCCCGATATTCTCAAGCTCATTCGTGCCAAAGTCCACAAGGCCACGTATACTGCGCCCAGCCGCGACAGACTTGTCATGCTTGTGAAATGCTGCAAAGCTCCTCCTCGAAAACAGAGATCGTTGAGATGGTACTTGCAATTATGAAGGAACCGGGTATAATTTATATCCGTAGTCGATCATCTCTCTCTAAAGAGATTATCTAGATTCCAAGCAATGCACCACATATGGCACATTGAGTCGAGCAAACTTCGACACCTTAATTATCAGGCTCTGGGAGTGACGAGGGTTCTCGCAGCTCGCGTGGCACAGCAGTAGCGCGGCATTGTTGCCTAGCAAATCGATGTCGAAAGCCACCCCCCAAATCCCGCTGACCCCGCTCTTCACCCACATCTTTATAAAGAACGAAATTGTTCTTCACTACTTTCCAAATAACAACGCGAAGCACTGTAACAAATTCATAATGGTCATTTGTTCCTTCTTCCAGCAAGGCCGCTGTCACAAAGGCCTGGCGTGCAGATTCGAGCACGTACCCTCCTCGGCTCATGACACTACTACCACAACGCCTTTCAATGCCGGAGCCAAATCGTTCGATCTTACGAAAACTGGCGTTGGTACCGCACAGAAATCGACTCCTTGCGTGTTCTTCCGTCGAGGCACGTGCGGGAGTGGCGCCTTATGCCGGTTCAGTCACGAAAAGCAACCAGAATCTCCAGTCGTTCAAGACACAAGGTCTTTATTCATCTGCAGGTTCTTTCTGCGAAATGCGTGCACCAAAGGAGCGACTTGTCCATTTAGTCACACTCCGAGCTCGACCGGCGGCGTTACAGACGACAGAACCTTAGGCCACGAAATACCTGTCGCTGGGTTACCTATTCTAGATTCTACTTCTGGCCTAACACACGGTATCAGTGTCAGTAATTCGACAAGAAACATCGGCGGCGCAAATGTCACGTTCGATGAAGGGGCTATCGTGTCATCAATCTCGTTACCATCCGACTACTCCATCATTTCGATGACCAACATACCTGGCCATAAGACAGTCAACGATCTGTGCAGAATTCTCAAGACCTACGGTTTCCCCGACGTGTCGCGAACATCCATAGCACTCCACTCCAAATCGCCCATGTCGCCACAATCCGCCCAAATCAAGATCGCCGATCCAACATTCGCAAAGAAGTTTCTACAAGCAACAGGACCATCTTTCGACATTGACCACTCCAAAGTATCCGTTAACATTGTTCAGTTAGGCGGAGACTCAGCTGCTGGATCAAATCGCTTACATCTCACTGGAGTGACTTGTACATGGTTCCAACCATCAAAAATCGCGTACTTGCAATACACTAGTAATGCCGAAGCGAACGCCCTGGTTGGCCAGATGAAGCGGAGAACCGTTCAGCTCGATGGCCGACGACTCGAGTTCACAAAGCAAGAATTTCCCGGCATAGTGGCTGTCAGTAACATCAGTAAGGGGACGAAAGAAGAAGCTCTAAGACAAAAGTTGCCTAGAAATTCCTTGCCTAGGAAGATGAGTTTCGGCGTAGTGCCTTATATATACACTGCGGAAAGACTTGAACAACGCGTTCGAGAATCCCTCGAAGAATGCGGTACACTGTTGGAATGGAAGGCTCTTCCTCAAAGCGATGGATCGAAGATCAAAGCGACTGCGAAATTCGTCGACATCGAGGCGGCGAGAAAAGCTGTGAGTAAGTTGAATGATACGAAGCTCGATCCCTTGTCGAAAGACAAACTCCGAGTGCAGCATTTAGTCTCGATCAAGTTGTCGGTCTCGCAAAAGGTCCTCCAGGCCGTAAGACCACAGCTTGAGCTTCTTGCCACGGAGGCGCGAGAATCTAACTTCGTCACCGTCAAAGCATATGATAATCTGTTTAAACCGTATACTCAGATACGAGTCTCTGGTCAGGTACGTGGAATTCAAACAGATGTGACAAGCATTCATGACATGTGCATGTGTGGTGGAAAAAGTAATATTAGAAAGAAAGAAGCAAAAAAGGGCAGAAATAAAAACGGGTCCGCAAAGATACTTCACTGACTTCATGCAATAACATGCAGAACAAAGACTCGGTAGCCCGCGCCAAATCCTCCGTAGAAACCCTCCTCTCAGGCCACATATTCGAAGTAAACCCAAGCCGCACCTGCCGACACTACTTCTTCCAAGAAGCATCCACCCCATTCCTAACCAACCTAATGAAAACACACACCATGCACATAGTCCAAGACCGGCGAAAACTCGCCCTACGACTCTACGGGAGTCGCAGCCATCTCCAAGCCGTAGAAAAAGCGCTCCACGAAAAAGTCGCCTTCCTAAACTCACAAAGCAAGCACATAGTCCTCGACCCCACGACATTACGCATAGCGCTCCGCGGAGGGTTCCGAAAATTAGTCGAAACATTCGGCAAAGAAGCTCTAAAAATGGACATAAGCTCGAATCCAAAAACCATCATCGTGAACGGATCCGAACGCCTCTTAACCGAAGTCAACGAAAAACTCCAATCATTCCACACCACCGAAAGTCTCCACGCCGCCACATCAACCCTAACCCTAAGCCCCGAAGCGCCAGACGAGCAACTATGTCCAGTATGTCTAACACCGCCCGAAGACAGCTTCACCACGAAGTGCAGGCACACATACTGCGCGGAATGTCTCTCCTCGCAATGCACCACAACCAACACCTTCCCCCTCATCTGTCTCGGCGACTCAGCAAAATGCACACAACCACTCAGTCTCACCGATCTCGAAACCGTCCTATCCCCCACCGACTACACCACGGTCCTCCAGAACTCCTTCACGAGCTTCATAAGAAGCCACACAAGCGACTTCCAATACTGTTCCACCCCTGACTGCGACCACTGTTACCGCAGCTCTCCCCAAGACCACCCCAACGTCTTCACCTGCGATGGCTGTCTCACTTCGGTCTGCACTAGTTGCAACCAAGGCGCCCACGACGGGGTATCCTGCGAAGCTGTTAAAGCGGCGCATGACGGGACCGACGAGTTTGCGCGGTGGAAACGCGAGAATGATGTGCGGGGGTGTCCGATATGTGGGGTTCCGATTGAGAAGAATGAGGGGTGTAATCATATGGAGTGTGGATGGTGTAAGACGCATATATGTTGGTTTTGTATGAAGACGTTTGAGACGGGTGGGGAGACTTATGGACATATGCAGAGGAGTCATCAGGATGGTAGGTAGATTAGGGAGATGGATGTGTTGATTGGTCTTTACGAGATATTTATCTATCTACCTACATACCTTCTATGGTGGAATATGACAAACTACTAGACAAGTAACGCATCTTTATAATCACTCACGCTATATCACTATTCCATAACCATACCCCATATATACCCCCCACGGACTATAATGTCAAAACAAACATGCATCACACCATCGCTCAAACCCAAAACGTACAAAATACACCTAGCATTTACACATCCCCGCATCATCTAAAAGGGAACCAACCATACACAGATACATAGACGAGACGAAAGAACCCCTCAGCATCTCTGTACCCAAACGAAAAGATGCTCGGAAACCCCCCATTGTACCCTAAAACGCCAATCGCCATGCCTGCCTGCTTGCTAGGGACGAGGACAAAATCACTCCCTTAACCCACTATGCTCCGATGACGCGAGAAAAACAGGGGAGGAAAAGAGACCCGAGCCGAAGCTGAACAGCACACAACTTACATTAAACAATCCACGATGCTCAATCCCCTAGCACAGACTCATGCTCGGGTGACGTTGCAGCACCATTCTCCCCAGCATCTTCCTCTTCCTCTTCCGCTTCGCCATTAACCTGCTCGTCCTCTACATCATGCATCTCTTCATCTTCAATCTCATCGTCAACAATCTCATCCACCAGACCGATCTGGCCCCTTTCGTCCTCGCTATCATCATCCTCAACAACAATCTCCCTGCTCTTCGCCGATTTCGCAGACTCTTTAGCAGCTGCAGCATTACCCTTCTTTCCACCCTTACCCTTGGCATATTTCTGGGTATCAAGATGACCAACGACTTCCTTCCACGTAACCGTCAACTTCGCCTTATTCCTTTCAAGCCGCTTACGCACACCCTCCCCATCAGCCAAGGTGCCAGACTGGACACCGAGGACAAGACGACTGCCGTAGGTGCAGAGACGCTCTTCGGCGAGGAGGGTGCGGATCTGTTTTTGCGTCTGGGCTTGTTCGTCTTCGGCTTCGTCGTCGCTGCTTTCGGGTTCGTCGTCGGGGTCGATGGGGTCTTCGTCGACGTCGGGCTCTTCGAGACGCTTGTGGAGGCGCTTGCCCAGGTTGTTTTCGAGCGCAGTGAGGGTCTGGAGAAGGAGTTTGACGGTTGGTTCGTCAATGTCTTGACAGAGTGCTTCCCAGTCGTCGTTGGGTTCTGAGGCGCTGCGGCCGTTGGATTTTCTGGAGCCTTTGGATGCCCGGGACTTGGTTGCTTTCAGCGTGCGGAACATGTTGTACAGGTCGAGCAACAGGTTTGCGGCATCGACCCGAAGCTCGTCTGCACCTTTCCTGCTTTCAACCACCCTCATCAGTGCCGTCAAACACGCGTCTCGTCGTTCCGCAACTGCCGTGAGTTCGTCATCGGGTATCTGTGTGCCAGCCTCAATATGCGTCAAGAGATCCTTGCAATTCCACATAAAGTAGAAGAGCATGAAGGCCATGGTATGTCTGACAAGGGTGTCCTCTGCTTCATTAACTTCATCATCTAGGTCCGTATTGGGAACTCCGCGATCTAGAATCTCGAGTAGCGAGGCAATGGGTGGTGTTTTTAGAGGACCGGCCTTTTGTGCCTTGCCTCGCCCTTTGGTGGGAGGGGGGATATGATCTAGAATGGTCGGAGCTGAGGCCTTTGCCAGTTCTGCCATCTTCAAGACAATATTGGACAGACCAGAGAGTATATTGGATTCCATGTTGCCGCGGACCAAGAGATCCCTCCCTCGTCGGAGGGCATCTAGGGTACCCGATAGATCGTCCCACAGCGCCGAGGTTTTGTGTCCGACAAGCTCCTTGAGCTCGTCGTTGCCTTGGGCATGCAGTATAGAGCCGATTGCTTCCATCAGGACGCGCTCGTTGTGGTGAGTCAGGAACTGCTTGTTGATGTCGTCTATCAGAGCCGTGAGAGCAGTGTTCTGTCGCAATTCCTGGAAAACCTCGAGATTGAGCTCTCGCTCGAGACGCAAACACAGTGCCGCGGCTTCCGGCAGTGCGCCAAACTTCTTCAACAGCTGCGGAATCAGAACCGTGAGCTTCTTCGCCGTATCCTCTTGTTCTGCCTTGGTCATATCGCGTTGCGCCTTTGTCCTCTTCTTGTCTTTCTGGGTTTCGGCAAGACGCTGTAGGTGAAGTCTAACAGCCGAGTTGACAATGTCGAGCAGTGCTGTCTCCTCGTTGTCTTCCAGCTTGCAATTTTGTCGAAGTAGCGTCTCAGCATCATCACCAGGTCCGTCAGCTTCGGTCTGAGAGTGATCATACAACAGGTAGCCTGCAAGCACCTCCCAGGACCTGACCTCTGGTATCGCATCATATAATGCTTGTGCAGCTAGCGAAAACCGCGACTCGATGCCAGCTGCGACCAAGCCAAGTTCTCCGCCGTATGGAATGATGCGCTCCAGTTGTGAAGGCAGGCCAGTGTCGTCATCGTAAGAGAGTAACTGTTGAACGAGGCACTTCATCTTCAACCACTCTAGTCGGGGATTTTGATACTCTTCGTCGTCGTCTGACGGAGCCAATGCCTCGTCCAACGCTTCTTGCCCGCCCATGTCGTCGATGAGAAGATCGTAGGCAGAGTTGACGTTTTCGGCAAAGAAGCCGACGACAGCCTTGCGCACCCTGACTTCAGAGTCGAAGATCAGCTTGCCGACGGTATCAATGTCGTCGGGTTCAAGGAAGCCGGCTTCCCTCAGGATATCTAGGAGCTCTACTGCGCTAGCACGGTTGTTGGTGTTCGCGTCGCGGGTAGCAATTTCGATGATCCGTGGGCGAAAGCGCACGGTAAATGTTTTGAGGCCCGCAACCATGTCCTTGTCCCGATACATCTTTGCGAGCTGTTTGAGGACCTCCGCACGAGTGGTCTCGTTGGTGTCGGACAAGACCCAACCAAGATAACGCAGATGGGTACCGTCGAAGAACTTGTCCGGGAGCACCATGATCCACTCAGCCAACGCTCCGCAGCATTCGACCCTGACCTTCGGGTCTATGTCGCGATATCTATGGACATAGACGGTGTCGAAACAGTCATTGATGAAGGCTTTCACTTGCTCCAGCTTCTCGTTGAGTTCGGCGACTTCCTGGTCGATGGTGGCAAGACGGGACTTGTTGGCGCGCGCCTTCTTTGCCTCGGTCTCCTTCTGGCGTATCTTCTTCGCCACAGTTTCCGTCAGATCGCTCGCCACCCTGACAAGACCCGTCGCGATGCCCAGAGCAAACACGGTGCTTGTGTGGCGGAACGGGCGATTGGTCGCAGAGGACATGGTGGAGATCCACACCTGTATATTCTCCATGAGCTGGTTGTCCTGGTACATCAGGCCGGTCTGGGCGATGGTCTGGACCAGGACAATGGCGAAGTCGTGTATGGTGTTGCGGAAGGCGGCCTGTCCCCGCTTCGCGATGAGGGGGTATTCGGACACGTCCTCCTGCTGGTATTCGTCCTGGATCTCGCCCAGCCTGTTCGCGCAGTTGTCTGGGTCGCCGATGTCGTCTTCGTCGACCTTTATGCGGCAGCCGGCTGAGCGAAAGACGAAATTGACGAGGTCGACCACGGCTTTGGCCTCATGCTCGTTGAATTGGCCTATCCATTGCGCCGCAACGTCCTCCAACCGGTTCCCGCGCGCAAAGATGTCGGCTTTCGCAGTCAGCAACAGCACTATCTCACTTTACACTAGAAGAGTCAGGTTACTATCTTACCGTACAGCCCGTCTGCATCCTCGTCAGTGACTGCGCTCTTGCGGACGGCAGCTTTGCGCGGTCGGGCCGCCTTCTTCTTTGGCGCCGTCGCCGGGCGGATGGCGAGCCCCACGATTTCGCCGTTCGTCTTGGGCTTCTTCTGCGCGGGCTTCTTCACGGCGGGGCGGGTCTTCTTCGCTTTTCGGCGGGCCTTGAGCTCTTCCTCATCGGGCTCACCCTCGCTGCTCTGCGACTGCTCGTCTTCCTCGGACGGCGCATCGCCATCGACGTCGCTATCAGACCCCCCATCGTCGCCCCGTTTGCGCTTGGTGCTGCCGACTGGACTCGATTCGGGCGCGAACTTTTCGGGCTTCTTAACAACGCGTCCCGACCTGCGCCGCGGCGCCGAGGACGTCAGGTTGGCGGCGTCGGATGACAGCACGTCGCTCATGGCGTCTGTGCGGAGATGTTTACGTGTAGAAAGAAAGGCGCGCTCACGCTCGGTCGCGGGCAATTCTGGGGGAGGTTGTTTGGCAGTGCGCGGGCAGACGTGTAGCGATAGATGTGCGACGCGTTGAAGGTCGGTGCGCTAGTTCGCCAAGACAACACCTGCCCGCCCGCTGCTGCCAGGGTGAAGTGAACCCACCAGCCTTGTGCCCACCACCATCACCACGTCACTCCAAAGTTTTGTAGACGACTCCAATGGATCGTAATAGCCATTGCCGATGTCTTCGGGTCATCTAGAGCCAATCATTGCTGCCTTGGCACTCTTGAAGACGCCGCCCAAGCAGGAACTACGGGAAGAGACTTGAACTGACCTAACCTTGCATCACCAGCAGAGAAACGCATTCTGGAGTATTCGTATTGCAGCCGAGTACGTCACAGTCTAGTCCTAAATGTGGAGGATGAAAAGTCCCCATAGCGTTTTGGCAGAAGACTGTTCTTCGGGGGCTTATCAGATGCGAGATAGCAGCATCAATGTCGAAATACCTACCAACTCATCAATGTACCGCAGCTGGGAGTCCTCAAGACTGGCAGAACTACTGCTTTCACTGTAAAGCAACGTGTTAGTTACCATGGTATTGTCTTTCTAACTCCATTGTTTATCTAGTCCGAGCCGCTTTATACACAACTCCCCATTCTCTGTAAAACCAAGACCCTACCACAGTACATGCAAACCTCACGCCCCATATTAGATAACCCCACAACTCCACCAAATGCCACAGCATCTAAGAGCGGTCCCCAGCACCAACCAATCACGTCGCCCGCGCGTCCCGAATAGGAAATGGTGTACCTTACTTAGGCACATAACTAGTTTTCACCTCAACGGTCCAGAAACAGCGCACGAGCACCGCTTGCTACACCGCTTGTTCGTAGCATAACGTAGGGGTAGTGTTTTCCTTGATGGAAGTTAACTATACTTAAACTCGAGGAAGGCACCATGTCGGTGAAGGCGAACGCGTGCGCAATATGAGGACTAGAATTGCGTGATCAGGCGTGCTCGGAATGTCACTGTTCATGTACCAGTACCACGCGAAGTCTCTTTTTCGCAACTAAGTAACAAAGACAAGAACTCTTCTCTCTCTTTTGATCCTTTGAGCTCTTACTCTCATTTCTTTCTTCTGGAGGATACAATTGCATTCATTCACAGGACTACCGAGAGAAAAAAATCAGAACTCCACGGGAAAGAAGAAGAAAACGGTCGAGGAACCAAAGCATTAATCAACACAAAGATCTTCGAAACCCCTTCCGACATTCCCATACTCAAGACGTCATGGCCCCAGGAACAAACCTCTCAGTCCTAGCCCACGAGGTCGAAACCACTCCCCCATCAACCCTCCCCCACAAGTGGACCAAGCCGCTCCCCCCAATCCACCCAAGCAAAGGCGCCACGGTACTAAACCCAGCGCTCATAACGCAAGAATTCGACGGCCTGCGTTTCGAAGCCGCAGCAGCGCGGCAACTAGACCCATCCTCGCACCTCCCACCCTCCGCCCCCAAAACCCAACTCGGAGGCCCACCCCGCGAATCCTCGTTCCTTATATCCTCGCCGTACAACAACCCCGGCCACTACCTCGACCTCAGCACGCTCGACACGCCCAACCTCATCTTCGCCAAGGCACTCACGGCACTGCAACCCGTAGTCACCGACTACGCAACCGCTCCCTACATCGAGTGTCTCAACTTCCGCTCCACCGTGCTCCAACTCGTGCGCGATCTCGCGGCCGTGGAAGGGTATGAGTGGAAAACGCATACTTTCTACGTCGTCGTTTTCCGCTCGAAGCTCAAGGAGGATATCGACAATGACTTGTTGTATAAGCTGGATTACGAGAGCCATAGGGAGGCGTGCGAGAGTGGAGGGTTGTTGAAGTATTGGTTCGGGAGCCCGGACGGGGAGAGGAAGAATTTGGCGACTTGTAAGTTTCCACATGGATGGCGGTCCAAGAGCGATGAATCCGGAATACATGGACTGTAGTGGGATTGGATTGAACTGACTGGAGACAGGCTTCTGGCGCTCACGTGAGGACGCGTATAAAGGTGGTCTTGGTCCGTGGCATGCGAAGGCGAGGGCGGCAGGGAGGACGATGTATGAGCATATCAGGTTCTCGACGCATCAGTTCACGGTCCTGGATGGGGCTGAGGAGGTGAGCTTCGAGGAGTGGGTTGATTGAGCGGCTTTGGGCGATGTGTGATCAGAGTGATAGGCCTTATTTCGGTCTCAACGAGCTTCTCCCCCTGGTCGGGGCGAGTATGTGTGGGGTTTCGAGATCCAAGACCATGATAGTGGAACTCTCATTCCTGGGCGTCATAACAGGAGCATTACAGGGCTGGATGATGAAAGATTATATTTATCGACAGTGCCACCGGTAATATTACACAATCCAGTATACAAAAACTTTATAGCGACGGGCGGCCGATTTAATCCATGATTGTCGTGTTGAATGTGGTGAAGCGTCGGATCCAGTCAGTTGGGTTGCCGCCAACACCAACGGGTTCGCCAAACTCCTCAATACAGCATTCGAACGGTCTATTTTGTAACTGCAGTCGAGGGTCATCCAAGGTAAGCGGTAGCTTTATGCGATCCTCTTTCCACAATGCTACCTAGGATACCAAGTCAGCGGCGCTCGTCCAAAGGGGTCCAGTGCACGACGTCCAGGAGCTTACCTTGCGCTCCCATAGATTTCCCCAGAGGACGAAGAGCTTTTCCTCAAGCTTCTTGAGTGTTACAGGATCCCGTTTGAGACTACCACGATTAATAAATGCCTGTATTTCAAAGGATCTGTACGTACTCGCACGCATCCAACTTCAGGAGGTTCTGGCCCTGTGTATTACCGAATACAAGGACTATCCTATCGTCGGCGGTCTTGGCAGGACGTTTAGCGTCTTCCACCAGCAAAGAAAAGTTCCAGGCGAATTTGTTTTTCCTGATATTTCTCTCTTGCGGCGTGTCATGTGGGTTGAAATTCGGGTCACCCCTGCTTCGTGCAAAGTCCGAAAGTGTGGTCGGCCACATGTCGACAACACGGACGTGCGATCGGTACCTAGTTTCGGAGACATACAGTGAGCAAAGATGTTCCAGAGGGTCTTGCAGTACGTTGTCTACTTACTTGCAGTTGATAAATGGAAGTTTGACGAAAAGACCCTCCTCAGATGTAGTATTGCGGTAGGGATTATTTGCTATATCTTGCACGGAGGAGATTCCGACCTCAGGAAAACCGGCACGGACTACGCGTGTAAGAAATGGAAAGCATGGCCAAACGCTCGACAGTGGGATTTACGTACCATGGGGGTTGAGGCCAAGACGCGTATCTTTTTTCTTTTTCTCGTTTTCCAGTTCCTGATCTAGTTTTTCCTGCGCCTCGTCTCGTTCTTGCTCTCTTTTCATGCGCTGCCTATCCTTCTTATCCTGCTTCTTCTTTGCAGAAGCTTTTGCAGAAGCCTTCTTGGGGGCATTTTGGGGACCGTCAGTCTTCTTGCGGGCCTGCGTTCGCTCCCAGGCCTTTTTGTTCTCATGGAGGCCTGCAAGCTGACGAGGATCCCTACATATCATTATACAGACTTTATCTGGATACCGGAGGTCCTGGTGCAGCCTGCCCTCGAGTTTGTTGTCCTGATCGAGCTTGATACGAACATTCTGGAGGAAGACAATGTCGCCTTCTTTGACGATCTGGCGAGCACGGGAAGCATGGGGGTCCCACAGGCGTATGGGGATGGTGATTTGGCCGTACGGACCGCGCCAATTCTTAGCTGACGGGTATCCCAGGTTCTCGGGATCATCTGGATCTGTATAATTGAAGAGGCCCCTGTTTTCAGTATAGTCGGTGACGTAGAGGTCCATGGCATCATGGGTGTAAAACGTCTTGACGACCTCGGCCACCAAGTCGCCTAGTTTAGTCAGCAAACAAACCACATGCAGAGGGTGACGGTTCAGGTGGCGGCACTGACAGAACTTGTCGACCACCAGATCCTTGACGCAGGCACCTTTCTTGCCGAGCGCAGCCATAGTCTACGGAGCGGAGGCAGGACCAGCTGCAATGCGCCCTCGCGCTGTATAGAGGTCTGGCTGGCGGTTCAGTAATGGTGCTCGGCCATTGGGGGTAGGGCGGCCGGCCAAGGCGCTAGTCGGAAACATGCTAGCGTGTGCACGCTCTTGCCGCTTCCGCCTTTTCTACGCCCCTGCCCCACGACCGACCGAAGTTTACAGTCTTCCCCTCCAAAACAAGCCAACCTTCGCTTCACAACACAGCACGCAACAGTCAGCCAGCCAGTGTACAGCGATCCGCCATGGCCGACAAGTACATCCCCGAGCATCGTCGCACGACGTTCAAGGCGAAGAGCGCTTTCAAGCCTGACGAGCTCCGCCGCCGCCGCGAGGAGCAGCAGGTCGAGATTCGCCGGGCCAAGCGTGAAGAGAACCTCGCAAAGCGACGAGGCATCGCCGGTCGCGACCAGCCCGGCGCCTCTCTGGGCGCTGCGCCCGACAGCGACGATGAGGGCGGCAACATTGAGAGCCAGGTAAATGCCCCTCCTCCCTCCTCTCCCTCCCTCCTCCACTGTCGCCACTGTACAACAATGGCAGGCCCACTAACAGCAGACGCAGCTGAACGAGGAACTCCCCCAGATGGTCAAGGGCGTCTTTTCGGAACAAATCGACGAGCAGATCCAGGCGACTACCAAGTTCCGCAAGCTGCTTAGCAAAGAGCGCAATCCTCCCATTGAGCGAGTCATCGAGACGGGCGTCGTGAGCAGGTTCGTCGAGTTTCTCCGGTCGCCGCATACTCTGGTCCAGTTCGAGGCCGCATGGGCCCTTACCAACATCGCCTCCGGCTCTGCCCAGCAGACCCAGGTCGTCATCGAGGCCGGCGCCGTGCCCATCTTCGTCGAGTTGCTCAGCAGCCACGAGCCCGACGTCCGGGAGCAGGCCGTCTGGGCCCTCGGAAATATCGCCGGTGACAGCCCCGCGTGCCGTGACTTTGTTCTCCAAGCTGGTGCCCTCCGCCCGCTGCTGGCCCTCCTGGGCGATAGCCGCAAGCTTAGCATGCTGAGGAACGCTACGTGGACCCTTAGCAACTTCTGCCGTGGAAAGACGCCGCAGCCCGACTGGCAGACCGTAAGTTCAATGCATTCTGTGCACCTTTGAGAAGTCGCTGATTCGCGTAGATCCAGCCCGCCCTCCCCGTCCTCTCTAAGCTTGTCTACTCCCTCGATGACGAGGTCCTCATTGATGCCTGCTGGGCCATCTCCTATCTTTCGGATGGCTCCAACGACAAGATCCAGGCCGTCATCGAAGCCGGCATTCCCCGCCGCCTCGTAGAGCTGCTCATGCATGCGTCTACGTCCGTCCAGACCCCGGCCCTCCGCTCTGTTGGCAACATCGTCACCGGCGACGACGTGCAGACTCAGGTTATCATCAACTGCGGCGCCCTGCCTGCTCTCCTGTCGCTTCTGAGCTCAACCAAGGATGGTATTCGTAAGGAGGCATGCTGGACCATCTCCAATATCACCGCGGGCAATTCGACACAGATCCAGTCGGTCGTTGACGCCAACATCATCCCGCCGCTCATCCATTTGCTCCAGAACGGTGACTTCAAGACGAGGAAGGAGGCATGCTGGGCCATCTCCAACGCCACTTCCGGAGGTCTGCAGAAGCCTGCTCAAATTCGTTATCTCGTCTCGAGCGGCTGCATCAAGCCGCTGTGCGACCTTCTTGCGTGCCCCGACAACAAGATCATCCAGGTCGCTCTCGATGGTCTTGAGAACATCCTCAAGGTCGGCGAGATGGACAAGGAGTCGAACGCCGATGGCGCGGGAGAGCCCATCAACCGCTATGCTCTCTTCATCGAGGAAGTCGGCGGCATGGAGAAGATTCACGACTGCCAGAGCAACGCCAACGAGGAGATCTACATGAAGGCTTACAACATCATCGAGAAGTACTTCTCAGACGAGGAAGGTGATGCTGAGAACATGGCCGAGACTGGACCCCAGGTTACTCAGGACGGTCACTTTGGCTTTGGTGCCCCGCAACAACAGCAGCAGCAAAACTTCAACTTCGCCAACGGTGGTGACTCCATGGACATGTGAGCATCTTCACGCCTGTTACGCGCCACGAATAACGGCACCATACTCAAAGCCAGCGCGAGAGTCCTGCCACCCAAAAACCCCCCCACTCCAGTTCTAGACTGCAGTTACCAGGCGATTCGGTCTATATGGTACCATGTAATCAATGACCCTTTCCCAATACCAGCATGCCGTCAACACGGAGGTGCACCCCTTTTACTGCGACCCCACCGAGCCCTTCCAAGCACACATCCTATCCCCGGCTGAACGAATCCCTGTTATGTTTATTGATGAGAACATCGTACGATACACCGTCTTGTAGCCCCGAACGAACCTATCCGCATCATATCCCCGGCGTTGCGAGTTTGCTTTTTCCCTTTCCCTTATATATGGACGGCCGTATGATGGTTAAGAATGGTTGGCGGTGTGGCATAAGGAGGGG
>MU006776.1:451505-469154 GCA_010093635.1 Massarina eburnea CBS 473.64
TATGCACTTGGGCGGACTATTCGGCGAGGCGATGGGGTGATTCTTGCCTGTCCGTTTCAATGCTCCAGTGTCAGATAATTCAATGCACTTTTCAAAAGCTTCAGCCTCGTTCGATTTTTTGCTGCCCGTGATGCCCCTCGATGGACCCCGCACGTCATCCCCCGGCGCGCTTGGCGTTCCTATCAACCCCACGATGTTCGACACGCTGCGTCCGCGTGGGGGCTTTAACTTTCTTTGTCCTGAGCTTTGGCTGTGGGCATCGTGTTTATGAACACGTTGTGCAGGAGACATCGGTACAAGAAGCGCGATGACCAGGCGCGCGTTCCAGCGAGGTGGCTCACCATATCAGACATGAATGGCGCAATCTCAGCGCCCTGACCGCCCATCAATTCACATCATCCGCTGTGACTCTGTGCGATATCTTTATAGCAACAAGCCCTCGCTACCGACAACCCTAGCATATCCCTCTGAATTTATACTTTTCCACCTCATGCGACGCGACCTCGGTGGTGCCCATCATGTGTAGATTTATGGTCGGTTCTGGGCTCTGTCCAGTCACACGCAAGCTTCCACTGACAAGCATAGGTATACAAAGGTACGGATGAGATCCTCCTCTCAGAGCTCATTCTCAATCCGACCCACTCGATCCTTACACAGTCATTTGACTCACGCCTCCGCCTCGTATGTTGCTTTCGCATGGTCCATGGTCACTTTCCCCGCTCCACAAGCTCACAGTCATACCAGGACACACGACGCCCACACAACGGCGATGGCTTCGGCATCGGCTACTATACGCCCCCCTCCCTAGGCCCCGAACCCTGCGTCTTTACGTCCACGATCCCCGCCTGGAACTGCATAAACCTGTCACGGATAGCATCCAAGACCACCTCGTCGCTCATCTTCGCCCACGTGCGCGCGACCACCGAGGGCAACCTCTCCGATTCGAATTGCCACCCCTTCACCTACAAATCCCTCATGTTCATGCATAATGGTGGCATCGGGTCCTTCCGCAAGATCAAGCGCAAACTCGCTCTCTCGCTGAACGAGCAATGGTTCACATTCGTGCAGGGCTCCACCGACTCGGAATGGGCGTTTGCGACGTTCCTAGATTGTCTGGATAAGAGCGGGTGGCATCCCGATCGGGATGTGATCGGTGAGGGTGGGTTCGGGCACACGGTGTTGAGGAAGGCGCTGCTGAAGACGATCGAGCGCATCAATGCGCTGATCAAGGAGGTGGTGGGGGGAGAAAGGGTGGGCGAGGAGGATAGTAGGAGTCTACTCAATTTTGCGGTTACGGATGGCGAGAGCGTGGTGTGCTCGCGGTATGTGAGTAGTCGGACGGATGAGGCGGCGAGTTTGTTTTGGAGCAGTGGGACGAGTTGGAAGGAGAGTGCTAAGAGTGCGGGGAAGGCTTCTTCTAGCTCGTCGGATCATAGTAAGAAGGATTATGTGATGGAGAGGAGGGATAAGGGGTCGGATATTGTGCTTGTTGCTAGTGAGCCGTTGACTTTTGAAAGGGGTGCGTACACTTTTTTCCTACTCTTTTCTTTCTTCCCTTTTCCTTTTCTCTACGATGCGCTTTTCAACATCTCGACTAACATATCCATCTCACAGACAACTGGGTAACAGTCCCCACGAACTCAACCCTTACGATCCATAAACAAACCGTCATGATCCACCCCATCATCGACGAGTTCTACAGCGCAAATCCCGCACATACACGCTCTGCGGGCTTCGCGCAGGCGAAAGGACAGACCATCACCGGGCCCGATAAGCGAGTCCTGCCGCAGCGGGCGAATGGACGGAGGAATGGGAGTGGGGATCGGAGTAGTGAGGATGGCGGGGAGGGCTTGAGGAGTGAGGAGGTGGTTAGTGGGGCTATTAGTAGGTTGAGGAGGGCGTGATGATGTGGGTATGAGATGGGTATTTCTTTTTTGTGCAGGTATAATACCCCGTAGTTACGTTATGTCAAGTATTGCTCCTTCGTTTACGAAGGTAGAAAAAAGTAATTCATCGCGCCGCAAGGGTATCTAAATCCCCTTTCGAAAATTCCCGGACCCAAAGACGCCGCCTCGCTGAAATGTACGACCAGAAAAGCAAATACCACATAGCACCAAATCTTGCCCTGTCCATCTCACCCAAACGTCAACCCAGCCCTCTTCATAACACTCTCAAACTCCTCAATCCCCACGCTACCAACATCCCTCCCTTTCCCTTTCCCCTTCCCCTTCACGCCCCCATTAGCTTCCAGCATCATGTCCTTGAGCACCGAGTCCGGCACGTCTTCCTTGAGCTCCTTGGCCACTCTCCGTAGGTGCGCGAGGGTTATCGGGCCTGCGCTGCCGTGCGTGAAGAGGTGGTATGCGGCTTGGACTTCTTGCGCATTGCTTTCGTGATCGTATTCGTATTCGTCGGAGGCAGAGACAGAGTCTGCGTCATCTTCTTGGGTGTTTAGGGCGATGGCGGCGTAGGAGATGAAGGGGGAGAATTCTACGAAGCCGGTCCGCACGGGATCGATTGTCGAGAGAATCTCTGGGAGTTCGGATTTTGAGGGGGGGATGTTGAGTGAGCTGTTGTATATCTTGTCAGCTTTCTCTTCTCTTTCCGAATGTTCAAGTGATAGGGTAGGTATATGTTGATCTGTGGAAGGAGGGGTGGTCGTACATTAAACATCGCCGCACATCGTCTCTCCGCAGCACGCCTTCCTTCGATTCGGGAAACTCTGGATGCTGGACGGCGAATAGGCTGAAGGCTTCACGGATCTCAGCTTCTTGGTCGGCGGTGATGCCGTTTTCTTTGGCGAGTGCGGAGCGCCGTTTGGGTGCGAGGGCGGTTCGCGATGGTGCTGGGCGGCCTCGCTTTGGCGGCTGTTCATGGTCAGATTTTGGGGGTCGTGATTTTTTTGCGCAGGTCAGGGACCTACCATTCTGTCTCCCTGTCCACAAATATCCTTCGAATACTTTGAGCGCGCCGTCACTGGTGTCACTGGTGCCTGGTGCCACTGGCGGTTCAATGACGCGTGTGCGGTCTGTGCAGTGCCAAGAGGACACCGTGCGTTAGCGCCACGCAGTCCTTAAGCTTCAAATTTGCTACGCGAGCTCTTCCGACCTCCTCTCTCACGCACAACACACATCCCCCCCCGAGCGTATAAATACCCTCTGTCGCCCGTCTGTTTTGTTCTTTTCTTCCAGTTCCTCTTTTATATAACCTTCTCTCGTCCACTCTCGTCCACTATCATCCCCTCCCCTCCCCTCCTCCCACCCTGCCCCACCAATCGCCGCCCCTCGAGCCCGCACCGCGTCTTTTGAGCCATACTTTCTCCGCTCGCACCTCTTCATACAGTCGTTTCTTTTCTTGTTGTTGCCTTTACCTCACACCATGTGTTTACACTAGACCCGAAGTCCATCGCTCTCTGGCGACCATGACCGAAGACCCAAGCCCGTGAAGCCGGTAGTAGCATCTCCAACGATGTGAACCACATGGAACTGGACCATGGAGCCCGACGGCATACCCACAAGGCATCGTACGCAATGCATACAATGGACAAGCCTACCGAGCGCCATGGTACCCAGCCAGAATACAGCTGCCAGTTGGAACGCAGAGGATCGTCTACAACGGAAGGATCAGTGTTACCATCGACGCGTTCCCAGATATTCCAGATGTCCCTATATGTACCATGACCTTTCCTGGTCCACCGCCAGGAAATCGCGATTTGCAAAAAGACAACTTTGATGACATGGCGTAAGCCGACTCCGGAGAAGCATTCTGCCGATACTTCATGGAGACGTGCGACAAGCCTGAAAACCGAATTACCTGGAGTTCGAACGAACCTCGCATCCTGGAAGGTTGAGCGGCAAGCGCAGGATATCCAGACATCCCGCGGTCCCCTTCCATCTACGGAGCTTGATTGTCGACTCTCCACGGAAAACACGAGTACGAGTGGACCTCTGCAGTAGGGGATGTTCCCCTACCACTTCATGATACCTTCGGTGGAAGGCTGGCGCGCGCCGGCGGTACCCATCTGTTTCGGTCTTGGAGTGGGAAGAAGCCAACAGAGATTGATCTGCCTCGCGCATTTCTGACAGGTCGCAAGGCCCATGGCAATTTACTCAGAGGCAACCCACAGACGACTTGCAATTGGATGATACAAGTACGCGAAGACTACTGAATTCAGATGAGACCAAAATCTTTCTTGTGTCTTGGCCTTCCGCAGTATGGGGTCCCGGATAGATAGTCTACCCGGACTACCATCTGAGGCAACCCCGAAGCTGTGTGTCTCTGGGGGTGGATTAGGCCCCGTCCCATCGGGGCTGTTGTCCGGAACACCAGAACACGCGCTTACAGAGGCCAACAGATATGGAGCTGCCTCGTGCAGTTCTGACAGGCCGAAAGGTCCATGGCGAATATACTCGAAAGCACCCAACACTCACAAGACCGCGATTCACAAGATCCATTCGCAAAAATGTTACCACAATACGAAGGAATTCCAAAATTGGTTCACAACAACCCGTGATACCTTTCGCAGTAGGGGCTACCCCTGAGACCGGAGTTGCAAGTCCAAGAGGCTGGTCCTCGTCGCAACGCAGCGCTGGCAATCTTGGACATGCCGATGGTCGATAGAAGCCAACAGACATTGAGCTGCCTTGTGCAGCTCTGACAGGCCGCAAGGTCCATGGCGTCGTTACTCGGAAGCACCCACGAAAATCGGAACTTCATGAAAAATTGAAAAATTGAAGCACCGACCCTCGAAGACCTCTTGTGCGGCCAAAGTACGGCACGAAACGTTACGGAAACGGCTGCCATTGAGCATTCTGGGCAACGGTAATTCACCTTGCAGGCTCTGCACCCTATCATGGTGGTGAGAAGCCAGTTATTGCAACTCACCTCCCACCATCGTAGGAGCGGCCACAACGTTGAACCACTCGATTTACAGCCCAGCGCTGCTTCGAGCTGATATGTCAGGACTTGGGTGAAAGCCTAAAGTACTAAACCTTCATGGTTGAGACTGGATACGGTCTGACTGTGATTGCACCATGTCCTATGTATCCCGGTGACCTTGAAAAGGGTTGCTCACGGATGTCAGGAACAGGACTGACTCCTGTGTGCGCAAAACGTCAACCACCCGTGTTTCTTGGAACATGTGGTGAAGTCGACTCGTTCGACTCCTGTGGGATCTGGGGGATCATTGTGGGCTCCGGGGGATTCACCTCTCTACTCCTGTGTTCTGACCTTGCGCTGATGCGCGTGTCTTTGGACACGACGATGCCTTGGGCTGGCTACAGGATGGAGATTTCTGAGTGTCATCGTCTTCGCGACTTTGAACACTCTAGCTTCCAATTAAGCTAGAGCCCGCCAGTACGATAATTACCACGATGGCGAGTGTGGACAGTGAAGCAAGAGAAAACCCACACTGCTGCTCATACTTCGGAACAGCAGTGCCTCTGGACAAAATCGTCGTGCAACTTGTTTGCTCGGGGAGAGACTAGAGGGGACATACCTTTGTTTTTTGTGATGTTTTTTGTGATGTTCGATTGATGTGGTATCTGGTGTGGTGGTTTCGGGGGCTGTGTGATACAGTGAGGTTTGTTGCTGGGATATCTTTCTTCGCATCACGGCCTTTTGTTTGAGGTTGCGAATGAGATGTTCCGCCAACTTTTCTGTTAGAGTGGTTGTTTTATAGAAAGTTTGAAAGAAAATTACATCTATCTTGCTACACTTCGTTCTTAGCTGTAGTGTTTTATTTAGTAAGATGTAATGCATGTATACAATTGCATGGTAATAGTACTCTTACCTCCTAAACGGAAGGTTTATCCTTCGTGTAGCATCTATGCCCTTGGAGTATTACAATATTATTGGAGTTGCGTTATCCTGCATTCGTACTTACTCGGAGCTTGCACATGAAATAAGAACTAAGCTTTTACGAGCAATACATGTGCTTGATTTAAGAGTATGTAGTGAGTATAAAGTAAGACTACGCGAGGAGCTTTACAAAGAGTCCTTGGCTATACTTTACCGCATGTTTTCTAGACCTAGTTAATGTGACTGTTATTAGATATTAGTATGTAAAGAGTTCTGATGTCGTGGTGGCGGAAGGGATAGGGAGAAGAGAGAAGAGGCAGTAAACCTGTCGAAATAGCTGAGTACGGTGTGTATTTGCTCGGAGCTCGGATTTGCTTAGGTTAAGATATAGATAGGGGTATTGAGGTTTTTTGGGTTATGTTTGTGGGGAAGGAGGGGGGGATTTGGAAGGAAGTAGAGGGAAGGCGGAGGGAAGACGAGGTTGAGAAGATGAGGCGAGGGCGAGGCGGGTCTTTGTAAATGCAATTTTGGGGTTAGTGTCGCTTGAGCTCGTATCTTTAGATGTTGTAAATGGTATGTTAGCTTTGTCTAGAAAAGAATTAGAAAAGGCATATATGCTTTGGAAGTCTTGTGTTTCGTTACTGTATAATTAATACACCCCTTTGACAGTTAAGAAAGGTAGGGCGGACTACCTTTTACATTTGTGGGCTCTTTTTTTTCTCGATACCTTTGCCCTAATACACATAGCTAGAAGTGATAATTGATAATTAATTCTACGGCCAAATCAATTATACGTATCGCCACGAAAAAACTCCACTGATGCTCGTTCCGGGGGGTTAAGCATGGCATTTACGCGCATTGGGGAGAATAGTTTTGCCTTTTTCTTATAGAGTTACCATTCCGTCCGTGGAGCGCCCGTCATTGCGATCAAATTCCGCAAGTTTAGTGATTTAATAGCTGTGGCGTACGGTGGCTCACCGTGCAGTCCTGCGCGAGGTTAGATAATCTCCAGAGATACGTTACCTAGCTTATGTTACCCTCTACAGCAGCCTACTCTAGGGTCGTTTTGCATAATTTGTAAGATGAAATACCATGGTATCTTCCTGCTGTTCAACTACATTCCTTACCTAGCTTCCTCTAGTGTAATAGCTTAAGGCCTAAGCCATGCTATGTACCACGACCAAGACTGCCCGTTTTGACTTGGGGGCGGAGCCGTAGCGCTACACGAGTACAGCATCTTGAACCTGTACATCTGATAGGCAGCAGCCTTTGTAGGCAAAGACGACCGAAATCTATCACGTAGCGAAATTCTGAAAAGCTGCAGTGTTTAATATGGTGACTTTGTACGGCATAGCTCTCCGAGGGGCTATGCAGGCTAAACTTGAACCTTTTTAGACTCTAGCATGGTAGTTTCCCTAAATTTAAACCAACGAGTGGTCCATTTCTCCACTCTAACTTCAAGCCGCATTAAAAAGCCATAGTCGAGTTTTGAGTATGGAAATCTCTACATCACGCAATCGTCAGCCATATTTAGAGGTCAACAACAACCCCAGCTTCATCAAGCTGGTCAAACAAGAAGAGACCACATCACAATTTCTCGAGCCTCCAGAACTACAGACAGAGACGCCCCCACAAGCCTTCACGGGTTACGATCACGGCGATGTGCGTGTGCTGGGAGGGGACTATAGCGGGGGCTCTGATAGCAAAAGCAAGACCTCGACCGCTGTCTTCTGGAAGGGAAGGTCGTTCTATGCATTGACGTGGGATTTTCCGGGGATTATTCTTTCGAGCTGTTTCTTGGGTGAACCATTCCCTAGACTAAGGTATAATAGTATTATGCTAATAAGCGTAGCTCTTGGTGTCTGCGTTACATCCCTCAAAGACAAGCCGGAGAACGCTTGGTCAAATCGCATCATCGAAGCGACCCGGATTGCGCCTTCAATCTGGCCGATAATCTTCTCAAGTGTGCTGGGAAATGCGATCAGGACTCTTGCTGATTGGCAAGTTGAGAGAGGAGTATCGATTTTAGTACGAGCCACGTCTGTATTGTGTCGATGAAGATGCTAATGATGAATAGACACTCGAACAGCTATTGGGTTCCCTTACTGTACGTACATGTCCTAATACTAGGGCTAAGTAATTTCTGATGATAACATAGATGGCAAGCTCCGTCATCACTGTCTTCCGATAGTCTATTATAAGAATTTCGTCGGTTGCTTTGATCCTTCTCTGGGCATTCAATCCCCTCGGATCTCAAGCATCCTTTCGAGGCGTTTATTTACGACAAGGAACCAGTAACTCTCAAGGAAACGTCACATTCTACAATCCCGAGTTAGCTATCTAGTTAATGCTCAGTGCGTTTTGCTCAGTGAATTCACGCTTGGAGCCTACCATCCGCGCACTGTACGCTTCGACTCTTTACAATCTGGATTCAAGCATCCAGTATGTGGATCCCACCTTAAAGGCCGCCAGAGATGTAATATCAGTACTGGGTGGCGAGGTTCCTACAGGAATCCAGACATCCACTGACAATTGGGGTAACGTTCGGATACCGAATCACAGATATCTGTCTAATTACAACTCAAGTGACCGTCATAGATGGTTAGAACCCCCTTGGGATAAGAAGATCCTGAACTATTCTAGCCTATTGGATGATCGCGTTGAGGGCGTGAATCGTACTTTCACGGGGAACACATCCTTCACCATTGCTTCCAGCTACCATGACTTCAATGTGAGTCCCATCCACAAGTCTAATCTGGACTATGCTAGGTTGATTGGTTCTCTGTTTTCAAAGCTGACTGTGTCTGGTCAGTGTTCCCCGTGGTTCTATCTCAACACAATGCGTCTGAAAACTTCCAACGGCACTTATGGAGATTCTGAAGCAGACATCTAGCTCTTGGGTAATACTGGAAGCAATTTCTCGAGGAATGTGCGTCCAGACATCACTTAGTAGGGCGACCCGCGTACATCTTTGCTCGTAAATCGAATTATAAACGGGAGCGACCCGACCGGTAGATCCGAATTCGTTTTCGCCTCAGTGAATAACATAAGCGGCAATCACCACGTTATTTCAACGACCACTTGTACATCTCACATAGTGTATGTTGATGCAAATGTAACATGTGTCTCCCAGGGCACGTCGAGTAAGACAATATGTGGAGCGAGCGCACTCCGAGAGACACCAGATCTGCCCACACACAGATACAAAAGTGCGCTAGACGGTTATAGAGAATCCCACGGTTCATACCAAGCCTTTATCGACCTCCTAGACAATAACCAATTCAGCAGTGGCCAATCGTCTGATACCGAGTTCTACTTAGCTGACCCGCTGACTGGGTTCACAATGACAGGCCAAGATACTGGGAATACTGGGAGAGGGTATGCCGACCTCGGAACCCTGGATATACGAGTCTTCGAACAACGCTTTTCACTCCTCTGAAATACGCTCTGGAAGATATCTTGGGCCTGGCAGAGCGCAATGGGTGGAGAAATGCGTATCGAAAATGATGACTGGGGCCAATTGTGGTCGCTAAAAAACACCACTTCACATATTTTCTATCCCATTCCACCAACCTACGCAGTCAGCAATGTCTGGCTCACCCTCTACTTTGTCTCTGCAGACGTCATGTTACTCGCAGCCATCTTCTCCCTGGTCATGCGCGTTCGGTGTCGCGCACCCAGTGTCCTGGGTTATGTTAGCAGCTTAGCCCGGGACTCGACGTATTTTGAGGACTGTGGTCTGAGTGGAAATAGTACGGAAAAGGGTTCGGAGAAAAGTAAGAGACTGGGCGCGCTGAAGGTCATGATTGCAAATGTTGGTAGCAGCACGGATGGGATTGGAAAAATGGCGTTTGCGCCGGCTGAAATGGGGAAAAGAGTTAAGAAAGGGAAGTGGTATGTTTGAAAAGTTTGGGAGATGTATGGAAGGACTTTTCGGCTGTGGAAAGCTATATGGCATACATGTTTTAGCGTTCCGAGGCAGATTTTAACCTGATCAGGAGGAGCGATGATGCTATTGCGGTGAAATAATGAGGATGAACTTGAGATGAATTCGTTTTACTATCTGAAAGTTTGCGTAAGTATAACCAAGAATGTATTGAATTCTACTGCTAGCATTCTCTAAACCGTCGCATCTAATACATTTCGGAATTATCGTTTCATAAGAGACTTATAGCATTCACCCTCCACCTTTCTACAAACCGACCATTCCCAATCGCGTTAGCCCCACGACTCCAACATCAAGCCTCATGACCCTTCCCCGCTCACCACAGAATAAAGACACCAAGCTCCACATAATAGGCCTACAAAGCGGCCCAAGACCATCTACCCAAGCATCGCAACGTCGAAGACAAGGGAACGAACCCATCCGCATTAGTCTCATTTTTACCCTAACCCAACTTCGGACGACAAGCTCACGTGCAACGCATGCGCATCTAAACCAAAGCTCTCGCGACTTCCTTCCTAAAGTAGCCAGCCAACCAGGCTAGCTAGGAGGTGGGTAACAAGCAGTGAAAGACTTGATCTCGAATCGCTACATCGTTTCCGAATTCTACACTGGAGAGAATATGCCTCAAGATGGGCACGCATTCGTTCCGGCGCCATCGATTGGGCATGAGATGGGTGTTATGTTCGGCTTTATCGGTAGGTGTACAGTTCAACCATGCGACGTATAAACTCTGCAGAGGCACAAGGCTGAGGTTCTCTAGTTCTTATAGTGGTTTCCTCGGTCATTTACGGGATTTTCTGGCAAAAGGCGAATAAGAGGAGTCAGCGGAAAGAAGCGCAGCGGATCGAGAAGTTGAGAGCGAGTGGGTTGTTGGGTAGGGAGAAGGAGAGGAGGGGTAGGCTGTGAATTGGTAGGTAGGGGTCGTAGGGAAAAGAAATGTGCTTGTCGGGGTTGAATCATGTTGGAGTAGTGATGATGTGAGTAAAGTATGTCATCGTGGGAATGGTCTCTCACTCTCCTCGCCTCGTCGTATCAGCAACATCGATGTCTTTCCTCCCGAGACTATTCCTTATCCTCTCGTGGGTAGTATAATCTCGGGGAATAAATGAGCAACCTGTTCCAATGTAAATCCGATAAATTAACCAGTAAAGCCCTTAAATATCCCCCTCAATCTCTCCTTCTCCCCCTCTCCTCCAAAGATACACGGCACCGGCCGTTCCGCCAAGTCCCTGACCTCTCTCCGACTCAAATCAAAATGCGTAGCCGCGAGGAAATACTCCTCAGACAACGGGCTCTGGAAAACGCCTACGTCATCAGTCTATATATCGCACACATTAGCCACAGCCCATCCCATCAGAGTCATCATTTCAGCGACTCACACAGATAGCAAGCGGCAACCCCGTATGCCTCCACACCCCAAAATGATGATCGGAATACATGCCCGTAATCATCTTAGCCTTGACGTTGCAACTCAGACACAATTCCAACCCGATACCCATCTTCTCGATGCGGTCTCGGAAGATGGGGTTGACGTGGATGACATGACCAATCCGATCAGGGTTCCACGAAAGCAGGGTAGAGAGCTCGGAGTCTGTGGCCGAGGCTGCGATTTCTGCGAAATGCAGAGTCAGGCTCAGGCCCGCGGTTTTCGCGCGCGTCATTGCGGGTGTGAAGGTGGGGATTGTGCCTTTGGAGGGGTCGCCGCAGAGGTCGATACCGATGATGCCGGAGGTGGTGCTGGAGGCTTGGTGTTTGAGGGCGAGGTCGATGACTTCGTCGGCCTGGCTGGGTGTGTTGCGGCGGTCTATGGAGAGGATTAAGTGGGCTTTCATTGTGTTGTTGGGGTCATTGTTGTGGGGGTGGAGGATGTTGAGGATGGCGGTGATGTAGTCATGTTTTGTTATGTTGTGCTCTGGGATGGCGCGGGGGGTTGTGCGGAGCTCGAGGTAGACTACTCCGTCGGCTTGGAAGTCGTGGAGGACGGATTTGGTGGAGTATCTTGGGGGGTGTTAGTCACATTCTCACATCACTTTACGGACACCGAACTAGCAAAGTGTTGCAATATTTTAAGTTTGTGATCATGGACGTACTCGATGTTGGGAATGTCATTGCAGAGCTTGTAGATGTACGACGAGAACAACGGGAAGAAGCTTGAGGCGGTTGTCAGCTATCTGCCGGACCGTACATTGTATCACAGCTGGTAATGCGACGAAGGATTGGATCTTGATAGCATGTATTCTCACGGGAGGAACGCAAGCGTACGTGTTGATGTCGTGTTCCAAAGATATAGCAGTGAGCGGGTCTTCGAGGCCCAGCTCTGGCTCCCGTGCCTTCTTTGCCTTCCAAATCTCATGCAGACACGTGCGACTAATACTCCCAGTCAGATGTGCGTGAAGCTGTGGGTTGGCTCAGATTAGCCACCGTTCACGGAAGTATTGGAAGTCCATGCGCTCTTGGCGCTCCTTTACGGAGGCTGGCGGAAAGTACCTCGATCTTGGGCAGACGACGCGTAAATTCACGGTCGACGGGCGCTGAAGACGCGGCGGCCATGGTGGCCACGAACAGTGAAGTGCGGCGAAGGTTGTTGATGTCGCTGGCGATGACATACATACAGCTGAGGCGTCCACAAACGGCGGGCGGACGAACCAGCCAATGACGGCGCCCCGCTCAGGAGCGCTAGTGACAAAGCGGTGCTAGCCCGTTTCTCCCCAAAGAAGGAGAAGGAGCATAAGGGATGACAAACTGATGAAGAAGGTGCGCTTGTCAGAGCTCCAAACCGACAGCTCACACGTAATTAAATTTTTTCAGCCGCGCTGCGAGCTTTTTAAAGAGCCTCTGCCTCTTAGCGACTTTTATGTGCACTCCCGCGCTGCCGACGTCGTGATCAGTGTTGCGGGCTACGAACTGCGAACAGCGCGCGAGCCACGAAGGTCCCGTCGGTCATCTCGGCTAGCCAAGAGCTCTCCCCAGGGCCCCGTACCTCATCTCTTTCTAGCAAGACCGCCAGCCCTCCGCTCTCACAGCACCACTCACCACCACCCGCCTGTCAACCGCCGCCCGCGAGAGCAATTGCTACAGCGCGCGCCCCGTCCTCGCTGTCTTTACCCGTCTGTCGCCCGCTGCGTGTGCCGCCGTCCGCCGTTGCATCTGCTGCGACGCCCCTGGATCGCCCCCGAAGTCCAGCCCGACTACGCCCTTTTCCGCCATCCATCGCCCGTAGAGCATGGCCGACATGTCTGCCGAATCTATCCAGCAGAAGATCCAGATCGCTCGACGCGACGCGGAGGCGCTCAAGGACAGGATAAAACGGAAGAAGGACGAGCTCGCTGACACAACCCGTACGTCCGCTGATTCTAGCCGCAATGCCCCCTACTAACACACCAATGCAGTCCGCGATGTCGCGAAGCAAAGGGTCGAGGCGCTGCCGCGTCTGTCGATGAAGACCAAGCGAACCCTCAAGGGCCATCTCGCGAAGATTTACGCCATGCATTGGTCCACCGACCGGCGACATCTCGTGTCGGCCTCGCAGGACGGCAAGCTCATTATCTGGGACGCCTACACAACAAACAAGGTCCATGCCATTCCCCTGCGATCGTCATGGGTCATGACCTGCGCGTACTCACCCTCCGGCAACTACGTGGCTTGCGGCGGTCTGGACAACATCTGCTCTATCTACAACCTGTCAGCCCGGGAAGGTCCCACCCGTGTCGCGCGCGAGCTCTCCGGCCACTCTGGGTACCTGAGTTGCTGCCGCTTCATCAGTGATAAGCGCATCCTGACCTCCTCCGGCGACATGACCTGCGTGCTCTGGGATCTCGAGACCGGCTCCAAGGTGCACGAGTTTGCCGACCACTTGGGTGATGTGATGAGCTTGAGCATCAACCCGCTCGACCATAACCAGTTCGTGTCCGGTGCATGTGACGCGTTCGCGAAGCTATGGGATATCCGTCAGCAGAAGTGCGTGCAGACCTTTGCCGCACACGACTCCGACATCAACGCGATCCAATTCTTCCCCAACGGAAACGCATTCGGTACTGGCTCCGACGATGCCTCTTGCCGTCTCTTCGACATCCGTGCCGATCGCGAGCTGCAAGCATATACTGTATGTCTTGCCCATTGCTCCATGTGATTACTATTCAGCTTACTAACGCTGTCGTAGATTCCCGAGCCCATGTGCGGTATTACGTCGGTTGCTTTCTCCGTCTCAGGTCGTCTGCTGTTTGCGGGTTACGATGATTTCGAATGCAAGGTGAGTGCTATAAGGCTCAACGTGTATCGCACGAAACTGACAACGCTAGGTTTGGGACGTTCTCCGAGGCGAGCGCGTAGGCACCCTGCAAGGTCACGACAACCGTGTAAGCTGTCTCGGCGTGAGCAACGACGCACTAAGTCTCTGCACGGGTTCATGGGACTCCATGGTATGTTTGAAGTTCGTGTATGCCACGCCACACATGACTAACTTCGCACAGTTGCGCATCTGGGCATAATTGACGCTACCTTTGATAACACGCGACAAACACGAGATGATGCATCCTTGAACGACGGCGAGCGCGCTTCCTTAATCTCTGGCCCGACCACGATAAAACCCCTGTACGCTTTCTTACGCCATACCATACCCTCCGAGCTCGAATGTCCCTTGGCGCACATCTCCGTGGCGTGACCTCTCCCACCAACATAATACTACTATCTCCATGGGAAACGACACCAACAACGTGTCGCGAGGCGCTCGGGATCTTTATTCGCCATTTCTCCTCATACCACTGTTTTCTTCTAGCTTTTTCTCTTCTGTGTTATCTCGACAAAGCGGGCTTCTTCATCTCGCGCGCTTTGTGTCGGTTGTGGGACGGCTGTTTCTGCGTACACAAGGTAAGTATTAGTGTGTGCTATTACCCCCTCTTTCGCTGCCTTGCCCTTCTCTGCCCTCTGCACCATGTTATCGTACCCACCAACCAAGTGACAAAGTTCATGTCACAACCATATTTTGCCTTGTCGTCCTTTTGTCGCTTTCGCGTTCTTCGGGCAGAGATGAGGATGTGTAAGACATGTCGAAAAGCCAAACTGGGGTTCGACTGTACTTTCGGATTTATGGTAACTGGTTTTGGGGCTGGGGAGAGTGGTGGGTATGGCTAGTCTGGTGGATAGATGTACGGGTGGATGGGGGGTTTTCCTTTTCTGTATGATTCGGGTCGAGTCTATGGAGGAGAGAGGGGGTAGGCAGATATTGTGTCGGATTGTGAGACAGTAGTGATTACCTTTCTTCCCTCTTATCCTTTTGGCAGACATTGATCTTCTTTGTGAGTGTAGTGTGTAAGTTGATTCTGTTGTCTGGCGGTGTGTGTTGCATGAATAGGGAGTTCGTATTGGCTATTCCGTTGGACGTAATAAAATTCCCTTTTCCCTTATTTATTCTACTGACATCATACTTGTGTACAGAGCGATGTCGGTGTGACATGGTATCCCAAGCCTCGGAATTTTTTTATGTGTCCACCTCGTCCTGATGTGAGTGGTGGTGTGTTATGATGTGCATTATATCCAGACCCTTTTTTCCTGTCGCCCACTCCCGACAGACCAGTGAGTGGTGCGGTGGAGCAGTGCGCGACATGTGGGCATAATTGTTTTTTTTCTTCTCAGCCCTTCTTTTTTTCCTTCTAGCCGTTCATCAACTGTGGGAACGGAGGGCTAGCTACGTACTTAGGTGGTACACTAGGTACAGTATTAGTGGTGTACGATATACAACAGCAAGGTTGATCCTATCTATCTATCTGAAGCACGGAATCTAGTTCGTAAGCATGTCGGGACGACTTTTTTTCGAAGGTGGTTATCGCTATCTATCGATGTAGGTATCAGGAAGTTGGTTTTGCCGGACTTGGACGCGGTGTTAGTTTGATGAGGATGGGCGGAGTTGGATGAAGTGGCATGAGATATGAGTGGGAAACCATCGAGGGCTGAAAACTCGGTCGATTGGGGGGGACTGGAGGACCAAACACACACACACACGTCTCGAGGTCGGAGACTTTTTTTTTTCTTTCGGTTTTGTGCAGAGAATGGCGAGCGTGTACGATGAAAGGTGGCCGTGCGGACCTGCGTGCTTTTCGAGGGCGCGCGCGCGCGTGGCTAGAGACTGACTGGCGAGGCGAGATTAGGAGTACGACTTTTTTGAGGCGAGCACTGTACACCGCAACGCAACGCACCGCACCGCTGCGTAGGTACCGTAGTACGATACCGTAGGGAGGGATAACCGTGGATGTCAGAGAGCGGGAAGGACCGTTTTTTTTCTTGACGCTTGTTTTTTTTTATCGTGCCATAGGGCGTTTGCGTTGACTTGTTTATTTTAGATACGACGGCATGGATATACCCATCATTGCTTTTCCTTGCTTTTATTATTCTCTTCCCACGTGAGTAGGTCCGAATGTACAACATACTCATCTGCCTGATAATCAGGATTAATTCTTTTTGCCCTCTTTTTTTCTTTACTCTTTTCCGCCACTGCCTACTTTATACGTTATGCGGCGCTGTTTGATCTCCGTTCATGCGCGTGGGTGAAGTCCGGGCACGCATTGGCGTTAGCGCGGTACGGTAACGTCAGAGGTCGTGAAAGAAAAGGTCGAGGGAGGAGGATTTGTTTGTATTAGGGGTGTTAAGGGTATGGATGAGTGGGGGAGGATGGAGATGTCTGATGAGCAGTTCATCGTGTTAGTCCACGTGGATCATGCGGCAAGTCGGAGGGGCGTTGTTGGAGTGGGATTTGCTTGATTGCCCTCTGACCCGACGGTGAGGCGGCGTGAGCACTTGAGGCGTTGCGGCTTCGCGCGGGAGTTGTGTAACCTCTTATTTAGTCTGGAACCCACCGTACATATGTACTTCATACCAAACTCACCGCTCATCACTGATCAGCCTGGCTCAGAATGCGGTTGTCACAGCGATGGTGTACGTATCCTATGTGCCCCTCCCCCGAACGATGGGAGAACTGAGTAAGGCTATTTTCTGCAAGCAGGCGCCTTCCTAAAACGAAAGGCCGACCGGGTGCATGGCCCAGAGTGGGAGTGTACTCGTGTTGGCCGCTCATGGATCGATGTCGATTGTAGCCGTGGTAGGTATGTGCCACCGGTCGTTCTCGGAGCATCTCCACGTTCACACGAGTCACGCTGTGCGACTGATGTCATGCAAACAACGTCGAGCGCCGTGAGCGATCTAAAGTTGGATTATTCTGGATTATTGGAGCCGTATTCGTGCCGATTCCAGGCCGTTCATTATTTATCGAAAGCTTGCGCGTATGCACGTTCATAGATAGTTCACAGTGCCTGGCATCTGTGCTGACGGATTACATGGGATTTGCAGGCGAGGAGATTGGACAGAGCGGACAGGCCAATAATGCAGTGGACTGGCTGGCAGCTTCTGGAAAGACGGCTTTCGAAGCAGCTGAGACGTCTGCAGACAGCGACGGCGCGAATCCGGGGTCGGGGTCGGCGGCAGGGGATGCTGGCCCTTAGCATGTCAAACGGCCCCCTTTTCCAGCGAGAGAAAACGGCCAGGTCAATGTCCGAACTGGGAGATTGAGACTCAGGCGCATAACGTTCCTGACCCAGGACCGGCCTGGCAGCGAGTATTGAGGCGGCTCCGATGGCCATGATGTAACCAGAGCGCTTCGACACGGAGACGGTTTCAAGGCACGCACGCGCGCTGGCCGCCGGCGTGAGCATGGCCCACGAGTGGCCGGTGACGTGCGATTGGCCTGTGGATCGCACTGGATAGGCCAGGACGGCCAGGACGGCCAGGTACCGCATAGTCTCTTGCAACTGGTCTCGACTAGGCCCAGAGGAGTTTGGATTCCGTTTATCTGAGGGCCTATCGGATGGCCAGGATTGAGCCATGTGGGGCGTTTCAATATGCCTTGGCATCTCCTG
>MU006776.1:471995-813668 GCA_010093635.1 Massarina eburnea CBS 473.64
ATGGCTCAATCCTGGCCATCCGATAGGCCCTCAGATAAACGGAATCCAAACTCCTCTGGGCCTAGTCGAGACCAGTTGCAAGAGACTATGCGGTAGGCATGAATAGGACCATGTGTGGCTTCATTGTTTCGCGGACGCGTTTCGCATGCTCGGGACTCAGTCGGGCGTGCTCGCGAATCTAGCGGCCTCGTGGCAGCCAGCCAACCGTCAGCCCTAGCACGTACCTCGAGGCTCGAGCAAGAATGGTGACCATATTGTATGTGGACGGCGCCGTGGCCGGTCCCTGCAGTGTCTGCGGCACGCCAAAACACGTCTGTCGGCCTGAAACCGAGCGCAAAATAGCAATCCTCGCCCCCTGCACGGCCAAGCCACAGACGGACGCTCGGACCGCACCAGCCCACTCCACCGCTCCCCCAGTCACCAAAGCACCCGCCCAGCTGTACCGGCGCCACACACACCTACAAATACCTCTGCCCCCCGTTTGGTCCTACGCCTTTTCCACTATGACTACTGCCGCCCAGCAAGAATTTAACGAACTCCTGAGAGACAAGGACTCAGACAGCCGCCACCCAGAAGACCGCCACGACGACAGTGACCGCTCCGAGCCCGACGCCGAGCCCAAGCACTACCACGAGCACGAGGACACCGACGACGAGCTCGACCTGCCCGAAGACATGCGTTCCAACTACTACCTCCCCTCGATCCGCTCCGAGGCCAACACCGGGCCCAAGGGCGTGATCGCCGACGCACACGCCTTCGAGAAGGCGAAGAAGCAGGCCCGCCGCTTCACATGGTCGAAGAAGGCGGCGCCCGAGGGCTACTCGGTCACGGCCTACCATGAGGAGAAGATGCCCTCGTCCGACGACGACAGCGAAGAGGGCTTCATGCGCAAATGGCGCGAGGCGCGGTTGAAGGAGCTCCAGACTGCCGGCCAGCGGATACGATCGCGCACCGTCTCGCCCAGCAGGCGGATATACGGCACCATGCCCCAGGTCGACGGCGAGGGCTTCCTCGAGGCCATTGAGAAGGTGGCCCACGACGTCCCGGTCGTGGTCTTCATCTTCGACAAAGACGTACGTCACCCTCTCCCCTCCCCACTTGCCCAATGAGTCACGCACTAACCATCCACAGTCGGAAGCATCCTGTGCAGTCGAGCAATGCATGTACGAAGTTGCCAGGCGCAACGACACCATACGCTTCATCAAGCTACACTACGAAGACGCCGAGATGGAGAACGCCGGCGTGCCTGCCGTGCTCGCCTACAGGAACGGCGAGAAGTTTGCCGGCCTCGTCCCCGTCCTCGACGAGCTCCCAGAAGACTCCGATCTCAGTGCCGTGGCCCTCGAGACCGCATTCGTGAGGTAAGCTCGACCCAAGCGCTCTAGCGTAATCCCCGCTTGAAACGCACAGTAAGCTGACTATGATCTCCAGACATCGCATGCTACAGTAAATGAAAAGCTTACATGCACGCCCCTATGCATGCACCCCTTTCAGCTACGCCTGGTAAAACCACCACCAGGCCTGGCTTACACGACCACGACCTGTTTCTTATCTGCATGCACGTGCTGCACGACAAGGAAGTCTTGTCGCATCGGGCTCCGCGAGCACCCTCAGCATCGCTTTTCGGCTCCGAGTGTTCCAGCCCGCGACACAACGCGGCCACAAGGTTCACTCATCTCTCCACGAGAGCACGACTCGATCGCGAGATAGATCCCCTCCGATGGATCGTTGTCGCCTCTCTTCACGCCGTCGTACGATGCGACTTGACTCTCACACTTTGTTATCTATGGCACTCATGACCTTACTGTTTCTTATGTTTTCCGTATCTTCTTTTTTTTTATCATCATAGACTACTCTACTTATATCTTGAGGGCGGTTCTACCTCGTCTTTATGTCCATGTTTGTTTTAGCGCTGCTGCGAAGCACTGACGGCGTTTTTGCTTTTTTTATGGGCATGGCATGGCATGGAGATAGGCTTAGAATGGCCTCGTGTTTTTTTCGGGCGTTGTATTAGCATTGGCGATATGAATTTTCGCGTTGAGCACCAATTGTGTACTCTACCTACCTATTTCGCTCTTGTTTAATACACGATATGAGTACTTGTGGTCACACTTGTCATCATCCATTGTTCGTCTACGACGATTTTCCCTGAATGCTTCACCAACACACACACTCTCTCTCGCCACACATACCTCTGGGTCTTTTGATGTGATGTGATGGATTGTCTCATCTCGTCGCCCTCTGTTCCACATCAAATTGCGGTTTCCATGACATTTCACGCCACTTGACTTCATTTCATTTCACTGGTATCTAGTAGCCCTCTTTCCTTTCATCAAACCTTTCCCCCCAATAACTGACACTGACATGTTTACGCTTCGTGTGTCGACTCACCTACCTACCTACCTATGTGGCAGGGGTAGGGTAGCTCCCGTCGCATGGCCGGATACGGTAATCGATCATGGCAAATTAAGATATGCTTGGAGTGTACCGATAAGTCATTGTCCAAATCTACCTAGTCAATATTTGTCATGGCATGTCATGTCACAGCACGGTCAAGTACGATATCTACCTACCTAGTCATTGACAGTCGAATCGGGTCGAATCGAATGCGATGCGAATAATGCGATGCGGACACGTGAGACGGGCCGGTGGCTACGGACCCTTTCTTCTGTCTGACACCCTTCGCGAGGCAGGGCAGGCTAGGCATGCTTTGTTTCGTTTCAGCGGCAATTAGGATGATGATGATGATGAAACTGTATCGTGTGGTGTGGTATCAAGAGCAGTTGTAGTCCAACCCAACCCAGTCCAGTCCAGTCCAGCCCCAGTCAAGTCTAGAACTGCCGCGTTGACATGTCACAGCCTGGCATGGGCGTGCGTGTGCTTGTATTGTATCTAGGTACCTACTACCTAGATGAGGGAATATATGTAGGAGTCATCATTGGTACTTACGCGGCTGCGCCTCGATGCGGTGTGTTTGTGATGGATGGCCTGGGCAGCTTTTGTCTCACGGGTGTGTGGGTTTTGTGGGCTTTTTTCTTGGGTGGGTAGGTTGGTTGTTGCGATGACTTACTTGGTGCAGGTGGGGGAGTTTGTGGAGGCGCTTATCGATAGACTATCTACCGTGATTTGTACAATACCTGCCTGTACCATATCGATACTGTGCCGTTTGTTGGAGGAGCAGGACCTGAGTTTTGGGGTTTGGACCTCATTTCGGTGCTTTGCTGCCTTTTTGGTTCGCTTTTTGTTGCTCTTTTTCTCCCTTGGGGTTGGGGCGCGGTTCGGGCGCGCACGCACGCGCTTGGCTTGGGTTGGGTTGGGTTGTGTTGATTATGACTTGCTGTCTCGGTGTTCCTTCTCCCACTGGTTCTTGAGGCTGAGCTGGGCTGGGCGAAGCGAGAAGAAGCGAAGCAGACTCGGCTCGGCTCTTCTACGGATAGCTACATATCGTCGCTGAATTCAACGTCATATCGTAATATTAATATAAGATATTGTTATTACCTCGAAATAAACAACAATGCGTGATCTGCCCACATGAATATGCAATGCAGCGCATGCGAACACCGAGCGCTTGGGGCCTAGCCTACGATAAGTAACCTCCGATAATATATCAAGTTTTATTTAAGCCCGGAGAATTATTGGTATTGGAAGAGAAGGCTATGCATGCCTCTCATACCCGACCTATAATAGTCCCTAAATATATGGTATATGGTATGTAGTCACTGACACCGTATCGTGCCCTACCTTGCCCGATTCTATTCCCAGTCTCGCTCTTACGATACGATATGTCTTTGTTCTTTCTCAACTTGTCCCGCTCGGCCACTCTATCAGCGCGAGAATGAAGCTGAGATCAGCAGTACCATTAGCCCATGTTTCACGTCGCTTATGGTGTGGTGTTCATCATAGTTTGGGTGAGTGTGGCGGAGTGCTTGCGTAGCACGTACCAGTACGGTAACTACCGATAGGCAGGCAGGGCAAAAAGTGCGTAGGGCAGGGCAGGGCAGGGCCGATCAGAGTGGGAACTTGTGTTTGGTGTCGTGTTGGGGATTTTGTTGATCTTGTGTGGGTGCGCACTGTGAGGTGGGAACTAGAGGTGGCTGGCATCGTCTGCATATGTAAATAATAGTCACTAGTTCAAGGCCACCCATGAAGGCTTGTATGTATTACGCAAGCTGTGGAAAATGACGTATGGACTGGCTGGTATGGACCATGGTAAGGCATCCATGACCTCGGGAAACGAAACCTAAGCCACCACTTATCTGCTTAAGAAGAAACTTGACCAAACCCCCCGCGAGCCCGCATCGCATCGTGTCGCATCGCATAAACGACATGGAGATCTAGAAACACGACTCCGCCCTTGCCACCTGACTTGCGTAAGCAATTGGACAAGATGTATCTAAAATGGAGAAACGTGCAGTCATCTACTTCCTACCAAACACACGTAGCGTGTCGACCTAGCTGACACATGGCTTCAGTGTTGCGTTTATCGTGTTTGCTAGGTCTCTTCAATTCAGATCCTTTGTTACTACTATGTACGAATCACGCGTCACATATACATACCCGCTCTCCTAGCTCAGTTCTAAGTCACCATTCTACAACACTAAGAACCTAGACCAAGTCTCGCTATGGAGGGTGTGGTATGGTGAGACGTCTCCATCAGTGACCTCTTTCTCTCTACACGGAGTACTATAAGCTTGCTGTGATGTACGAAGAAGGCTTGCCAATGCGGTCTTGCCTAATTCGGTGACTGTTAGAAGGAAGGAATATAGGAACCTAATGACGTTATTTATATACGGCAGCTGGCGGCGGTGCTGCTACTGCGTAATCGCGGCGAGAATCTACATTCTAAGTTAGTTGGAGGACGGGGAAATAAGGATCTAGTACGGTAAAGTGAACGATGACTCTGCAAAGGATGCGCATTAACATCGGTATATTTACCTGTAGGAGATGCAGTCGTTTATCATATCCTATAGTACATTTTCACCTAGCACAGCTATCACACCTTCTACTACATAATCTATAACACTTCAATTCAATTCAAGTACACTAACCCCTTTCCCAATTCCTCCCCACCTATCCATTCCTTCGCCATCCCATCGCCGTGATTAAAAAAAAAAGCGAGTAATTAAGTAGCAGACATACAGATAGACAGAAGACCTAGTATATATATATATATATACATATATGCTTTACTTTCCTAGCACATATTACATCTATGTGTTAGCTACAGTAGTATCAATTTAACAGTATAACAAAAGGACGAGGTATTAACTAGACAAGTTCAACACGTCTTAGATAATATAATTATCGCAAGAAAGTTTTTCTAGCTACATATACATATACATGTACATGTACATATATATCACAAAACCGCAACCCCTACAACACCTCCTTACCTACGCGTTCTAAACCTATTCGATCTAAACACATAAACCGTCTTCAAGCCAGGACTATCAGGAACCAGAATCCAAAGCCACAATTCCGGTATCGAATCAATTATAGCGTTGCATACTAGTACCAGGGCAAAGGTATCAAAGGAGGGTAGATGGAATAGGACATAAATGTGAAAGGTATATGCAAGTGGTATACAACACTAAAAAAAAAACCATCTATACCATTCCCAACCAACCAACCAACCAACCACGCCCTCAAACCTCCAACAAAGACACCACCTCCCTAACCACCATCCTATCCTCCGCAGTCTTCCCCTCTAACCTCCGCACCGTCCCCAACGCATCCACAACCCTCCAAAGATCCCTAACCTCACCCCCCATCCCCGCCACATAAACCAACCACCCCGTACAAATAACCGCCATCTTCTTAACCTCGTTCCACTCCTCCTCCACCCCTAGTATCTCCAACAAACTCGCCAACAACTCGACTTGTTCCGCCTCATCGAGCTCCGAGCCCGGAGCAGTAGAAGGGGAAGAGAGGTTTGCGTTTGCGTGTTTCTTCATGCGTATCTTGTGATTCGAAGAGGCGATATTCATGGCCAGACTCAAAGCTGACGCTTTGAGCGCGGGATGCTTGTCGTCGAGGAGGGCCGTGGTGAGGAGGGTAATTAGGGCAGAGGAGAGTGGCGGGGAGAGAAGGTGTGGGATGAAGAGGGGGGTATTGAAGAGGTTGCATGCGAGATGTAATGTCGTGAGTCGTAACGCATACGGAGCCGTTTCTCCCAGACCGTTGACGTGGTCGAGTACATGGGATATTGTGGCCGGTGTACCCGTAGCCCCGGCATGTTCCTCGGCAAAGAATCCGGCGACGCGCACATCTGTGAGTGTGACGCGGAGTAGGTCGAGCGAGGTGAAGAGGAGGTCTGGGGGTAGTGTTGTTGTGCTTTTACGCAGGAACTCTGCGAATTTGGGGAGTTTTGTGAGCGGGGCTTCCATGGCTCCGAAACGCTCTTTGTTGTTGATGAAGGCTACGATATCGGAGACTGCGGGGTCCTTTCCTACATCGCCCATCTTTGCGACCACCTTGTCGAGTGGGGGGACTTTCGTGTATGTAATAGGCCTCTGGCTCTGTTTTAATAGCGTCGGTACGCTCTTCGAGAGATGCGGATGCGCAGGGAATGCCTCGTTGACTAGCATCTCCACATTGCTCCTTAGCTGTCGGGGATCCACTCCGCTCCACTCATCGCGCTGTTGACCCCGGATATACGTGATAAACGTCGGCGTTGCACGAACGTTGGGGTACCGAGTTCCAATAGAAGCATCCGCGAAGCTGAAATCGATCTTAAGGAAGACGCATTTGGACCCCACCTCTGCGGCCAGGTCGTCATACGGCTGGTACATGATCTTGCAAGGTCCACAGGTTGCGCTTGTGAAGAAGACGATGGCGCAACGATCCTTTGCAATGGTCAAAAGACGATCTACGTCCTGGATTTTGGTCACGCTGTTCACGTGTCCGGTAGCTTGAGCGAGCGCCGCATCTGCCGCCGAGACTGGAACTGGCTTCGGCGAAACGGTAGCAGCTGGATTCACAGCACCGCTCACCGGCGTCGGTGCCTGAACCATGGGCCTCATCATCGCCTCCAACCTCGGCTTCAACATCTGACCAAACGGCGTATTCAGCACCGTCTGCGGCAAACTCGTAATATGATCCGGGATACCCTTTCCGACCAGAAACATGGCAAAGTCGTTGGAGAAGTTGTTGCAATTGTGCAAGAACAGATCATAACTCTCGGCCGTATACACCGTCTTGAGGCTTTCGAGGTATTCGAGAATGACTTCGAGGGGGAGCTGGGTCTGGCCGAGGAGGATCTTTTCCATGGGAGCGCCGTGGTGTGTGGAGCCTGCGCGACATGTCTGTACGCCTTGGCCAAAGTAGTATTCTATGTTGTCGATGACGATGGAGGTGTGGTATACGGCGTCGATCTGCGTGCCGAGGAATTGCAGGGAGAGTGAACGTGCAAGACCCTGTGCAGGTTAGCTAGGTCTATACGCGCATAACAGCTGGAGGTTCAATGGGTCCTAAAACCTCAAGTACTTACCTGTGACAGGTCGTACACATACAATTGCACATCCATCTTAGACACTTGTTAGAAAAGAAGGAAGGCGTTCGCAGGTTGATGTAGACAACGGCTGACGTTCTAGAAAGTTCGCGGTTCACGAGAAGTGGCGGTGGCGGGGCAGTACGCGCTAGCACGTGCGGGTTCGTCCGGTTAATGACTGGAGCATATATGTAGGAAACACCAAGGAGATGCTCATTAAAGTCGACGTTGGAGTCTTCTCCACTGCGATAAAAACGGTAAAATCAATAAGCTCTATGTTCGCTATATTCGCAATAAGCTCCCGCTTATCGTACGCAAAGCCCTTCCCCCACTAAGCAATATAACTATACAAGCCATCGTCCTCCCTCTCTATAAAGTCCTTCTCAATCAAGCGATCGATATTCTTCTTAATACTACCAATGTCCAACGTGCCCCTGCTCCGCGTCGCCTTGATAGTCTCCGCTACTAACTCACTGTGCGTAATCTTCTTCCTCGCCTTCATGATACGCACAATAGCCGCCTGGGTCTCGAAGTTTCTGTCAGCAGCAACGCGTTCGTGGGTTGCCTTGTTCTCGGCAGGTGTCTCTTTGAGCTGCACGGTGTTGATCTTGATGCGGTATCTGGGATCATTGAAAGAAGGGTTGAGCGTGAATGTGTCGGTGGGGTTGATCTCGCGGCCTTTGGGGTGTTTGGTTAGGGGCTGCAGTTTGGCGCAGGCGAGAGATTGGAGGGTGCGGTTTAGTTCGGGTGGTGCTGTTTATCCATTAGCCACATTATATAACTATTAGAAAGGAAATACTTACGCAGTCCAGTGGCTGCCTTGAGGTAGTTGTAGTCGATGTGTTCATCCAGCTTCACGCCGTTGAATAGCAGAAGCACGATTGCTTGGAACGACGAGACTACCAGTTCTTTGCTGCCCCTAGGGAACTTGGCCTTGACCTGGCAATGCGCCAAGGCATGCTTCCACTCAAGCTTGCGACCAGAATGCTTTGCTTTGTAATGCTTTTCGAACTGATCAATCTCCGTCTTGATCTGCGACGGAATGATGACTGGCACGGTGGGATAAGTCGGCCATGCAGAAGAAGACAGTACGTTGACGTTGAGATCGACGGCATGTTTTTCGTTGCGCTCTTCGGAGATGGTCTTGTACGAGGTGCCTTCGTCGCGGGAAAGTTCTATGTCTTTGAACATCTGCTCCAGATTGGCAGTAAATCCAGCACCGCATTCTTACACAAAGTCAGCATATTCTCGCCTACGAGTTGCATGGCTTGGCTTACCGGTCTTCAGTCTTGACAGCATACTTCTCTCGGCATCCGCGCTGGCACTCCTGCCCATTAGCAACCGACGGGCCAGATCCTTCTTGTAGAAAGCCTCAAACACCGCCTTGCCCTGCACAAATCGGAAAAGATCCAATACTTGATCGAGTTGGTTGTTGACCTCCGAGTCCTCGTCGAACACCGCGTCTTCATTATCCTCCTCGTCATCCACCTGGGCAGGCTTTTCGGTTCTTCGAGTAAGTTGCGCAGGAATAGCCTTCGCGCCCCCTCTCAGCAGCAAATCGACGTACTTGGCAATCATCTCGCCCGGCTTTGAGTTGTTTGTATTCCACGTCGTGCTCGATTTCTTCGTCTTGTTCATGAAAGTCTCAAACGCCTCGCGTAGGCCGTGGCCCAAGTCTGGGTTGCGCCGGAATGATGTCTTCCACACAGTATCTAATTGCTGTTTGAGGGTCAACAGTTTCACCACCATGCCTTCTTGCTCTTTCTCGTTGAACACGATGGCGGTACCGGTGTCTTCGATCCATTTCATGAATGCGGGGCGTAGTTTGGCACCTAGTTTTCGGCGCTCCAAGATGGTGTACACATTGGCCAGATCTTGTATGGCGTTTTCTTCGAGCACGTCTGCGACTTCGTCCTGGTTGACCAGTCTTGCCTCCTTTCTGGATATCAAATGGTCCTCCAACAGCGTGAGCAAGTCCCTCCTCGTTGAACCATCCAATCTAAACATCTCCACCCTGGCCATCTCACTCTTCATTAGCGCCAGCGCACTCGTGACGTAATCGGACAGCGTCTTCTCTTCGCTCGCCGCATCTGACCACAGCTTGACATATGTCTGGCTCAGCTCTAGCATGCGCGGTTCGAAGTGTTTCGTGTAGACGGCCATCTTGTGGAACATTTCGATTGCCTTGGAGAACAACTCTCGATCCAGATCCTCTCCCGCGCGATCAACGGCGATCAAATCGCAGGCTCCGTCCACGATATGTTTGTTGAGTTTCACGTGTTCAAAGATGGACGAGCGAAAGAGGGCGATGGCGATGTCGTTGAGGGACTCCTGTTTCAAGAGGAGAAACGAGCGGTCGAGGTAGCAGAAGATCCAGTCGATGTATTTCTACAGTCTGTTAGCCTCTCCATATCCTCCCCATCACCATGCAACTCACCAATTGCTCGTTCCACGTTGCCCAGGCCCCCAAAGCGGCTCTCAAAACATCCACATTCTTCCTCCCCACCGTCTCCGTAACCTTTTCCCTCAGCTCCCCACCGACGTAGGCCTTGCACTTCGCCACAAGCCTGTCTTTTGCATCCTTTGCCAGCCCCTGCCGGCAAAGATTCTCCACTCCTCTGTATAGCTCCTCCAAACTGAAGTTGATTTGACCCTGCTTGAAAATGGTATCTAGCGCCGCATCCACCTTCTGCCAAGTCTGTTCCAGGAACACCTTCGGGTCGACCTTCCTCGTGGGTCTGAAGTTCTTCACCACAAGTTTCTTCGGCCCAGTAGTGGCATGCATGTTTGGCGCCACCTTCCGCATGCCGTTCTTTCGTGGCGGCGTTGCACTCGCAGTCGGCGGGCTGGAGCTTAGATCCACGACCTCCGACTGCACCGGCGCACTCGTCTTCTTGCTCGGGAAATGATACATGTTGGCGGTGCTCTCGGCGGGCACCAAAGGCGGCGCTTTCGTTCCGGTAGGCGAGCTGTCGAGCTTCGTGCGCTTGGTGGAGGGCGAGAGTGGCGCTGTGACTGACGAGTGCGGCTTCTGCTGCGTGGTGAAGAGCTCCTTGATGGTCTTACCCGAGTGCTTGCGTTTTCTATCGCCCGCACTCGAGGACATTGGAGGGTGCGGGGTGTTGAGTTTGAGGGCAAGCTTTAGCTCGGATTGATGCGCAGAGCGTCCAGATGTCGCCCGGGATGACGCGAGGCTAGCGCAAGTTGGTGGGCACCGATGACGATAAGCATGCACGGCAACATTTATTATTGTCAAGCTTCCATCGCAGCACGGGAAGGGGTGTTGGAATAGCTAGCGAGTTTCTCTTGTTGTAAACTGATCGTCGCGGTTAAACACATGCGCGCACTTCCTTCCGTGTGTCCTGCACACGCCCCATGGCCCACGGAGTTATTCGGCGTTACGTCCTTGGCAGCAAGCGGCAGTGAATAGCGTAGCTTCAAGTTGATACCACTGCGAAAACAGCATGATCCGTCTCAAGTGATCTTAAGATGAGTTGATTCACCATCGCGGTTAACAGCAGCTTTGCTCGGTCTTCCCAGGGATTACATGTACGTTCCCGCAAGACCTTGGCTGCGTAACATGAGGTATCCGAGCATCTGCCGGCGAGATCGAGAAGCATGTAGACAGTTGATTAACAATATTACAATATTATTATCGTCGTTATGGCTATGTACTGTGTAAGGGGTGACGTATAAATAAAGTACACAAAGATGAAAACCAATACTATATACATCCGACATCCCTCATTTTGAAGACCCGTAATTCATGACATCCACGCCTTCCATCAACTGTCCACATCATACCAGTGCGAATCCTGCCACCAGCCCTCCAGCAACTACCCCCACCATCTCAGATCTCATCATGCGCCCGGCGTTATTGGTATTGGTAGGAGCAGGAGGGGAAGACGAACTCGGCGAAGGACTCGGTGTTGCAGACGTAGACGGCGCAGGTGTAGTGCTCGGCGAGGCTCGTGTTGACGACGCCAGTGTCGACGATGAGCCCGTGAACGTCGGAATCGAACTCGTGATAACACTGAACGAGACCGAGACGCTCGGGGGAGGCGCCAACGAAGAAGTGTAAGAAGGTATGGGGCTGCTGCTGATATGACTGAAAGACACGGTCGGATTCGCGGGAGGCGCCAACGAAGGGGTGTAAGAAGGTATAGGGCCAGTAATATGGCTGAAAGACACAGTCGGATTCGCGGGAGGCGCCAACGAAGAAGTGCAAGAAGGTATGGGGCTGCTAATATGGCTGAAAGACACGGTTGGTTTCGCGGGAGGTGCAAGGCTTGTGTCGCTAGGCTCGCCGAACTTGGGCGCGTTGGAGGGGTTGAAGATGGGAATGGTGATGGTTTCTGGGATCTATCAGCATCGATATCTAGGGTATGGGGAATACATGGCGGGCTTACCAAAGCCGTAGGTGATTGTGATTTCCGAGCCCGTTGGCTTGAGCCTGAGGTAGTCGTCGCTTTCTGCCTGGGCGCAGCCTGTCGCTGCCAGCCCGAAGAGGATAGTTGTGCACTTCATGTTGATGTGAGGTTGCTTCTGTTGCGTAGCGTATCCGTGAGTTTAGGCGTGTCGGTGTTAGATAGCGGTGGAGGACAGGTACTCTCCGTAGATTTAGGTTCAAGTCATAAATATTCTCACAAACCCAGGGAACAAGCACTAGATGTCAGCCCCTACCGTATCGTGGCACCCAGTAGTCGCCTCCATGCCTATTGATTGGCGCGGGGCTGCCTTTTACGGAGGTCCCTTGTGCGCATTAGGGGCGGTTAGAAAATGAAACGAGGGCCATGTCGAGCACGCTGACAGGCCCGGTGTATCGCGGTCTAGAAACATGCTGATGCCCCCGCGCTTCTGGTCGTGAGATTGGGATGGAAATGTTTCTTGGAAAGACGGGTGGTGCGTTTCATCTCTACACGACGTAGCGTTATTGGTGGAGTACCCCTGACTACTTTGCTTACGGCAAGCGAAAACGACGGCGTGGATGTCATGTGGCCTGTGCAGGCTCAAATTCAACGTCGAACGAACCATCACAGGTCCTTGTCCCACCTTGCCGTCAATGTATTGTTTCCTAGGATGTTGAAATAACGACTTTGAGTTTGTCAGATAATGCTTCTTAGGTGAGATGGCTGAAAACGCAAAGGCCACGCCGGCCCAAAGAAATACATGGCCTGCTCCGTTCATCGTGGAGCCGCAGTCATCGCACACGCACACGTTCATTCTGCTCCACGGACTCGGAAGCAACGGTGAGAAGTTCGGACGCGAGCTTCTGGACACTGGCATCTCGTCGAGCCAGAAAACCCTCGTCGATGCGTTTCCGGGATCGAAGTTCATATTCCCCACAGCAAAGAAACGCAGAATAACCGCCTTGAAACGTTCGAGGATACCCGCATGGTTCGATATGTACAGTCTTACGGATCGGTCTTTGCGAGAAGATGTTCAGATTGAGGGCCTGGTCGAATCGTCCCAGTACATCCGGTCTATCATCATTCAAGAGATGGAAGTGTTGCCTGCTGAGAGCATTGTGCTTGGAGGACTGAGTAACGGGTACGCCATGAGCCTCATGACTCTGCTCAGTCTCGAGTTCCCTATCGGCGCATATATTGGAATGAGCGGTCGACTTCCGTTCCGTACAGATATCGATGATACTCTTCGCAACGCGGATGCGCCTGATGATGACATGTTCAGTGATGAGTCTACGACCGAGAAGAAGCACGCTTCGTCCCAGGCTCTTGATTTCATCCGAGACATAGTCGCTTTGGAACAAGCTGATGGGACAGGCAACTCTCTCCGCACGCCGGTCTTCCTCGGTCACGGCGCGAAAGATGATGTGGTTCCATGCCGTCTGGGGGAAGAAGCTGCGCGCACCCTCACATCGCTCGATATGGATGTGACGTGGAAGAGCTACTCTGAATTAGCACATTGGTATCAAGTACCTGAAGAGATCGACGACATACTGGCCTTCTTGTTCCATAGGTTGGCCATCGCAGAGTCTTGAGAACGAGGTGTTTGTTGATACTGCACCGACGCAGCTGCCTCTACGTCATGGCTCGCGCACGCCGCCATCAAAACACTGCAACACACTGCATTTCCCTCCCACCATACAAATTACCCCGCCATATCACCCTATATATATTTAATAAATCACAAAACATTCATCAAAATAGCATAGCTCTCAAAGCGCCTAGCTCGCATCGAATCTTGTGGCCTAGTGGTAAATCCACTAGATACCAGGTAATTTTCGGTACCGTTAGGAAATAAGGCGATGGGTTAAAAGTCTATGGTTCGAATCCAGGTGGTGACAAAGTCACAGCCCTTAAATGGAAACACAGGATTCGAACAACTACTATTTCTGATAGGACAGAAAAATACTTCTGGGCGTCAAAAGTATCTTCGGAGAGAGGCGTTTCTTTTTGCGTTTTTTTATTCCTTTTTTTTTTTTTGGTTTTTTTGTTTAAGTACGGTACCATCGTCATGAGAGAGCGACAGAGGGGGGAGAAGACTCGATTTACTAATACACCAGCACACCCACATTGCCCCTCCTCTCTCCTCATTTACCACACTCTAATGATACATGTTCTTCTCCGCATTCTCATCGTTCTCCAAAAACACCTCGATCTTGCTATTCATTTTAGGCCCAATATCATTAGTAAAGCAACACGCAACAATTGCCAGAACGCCAAAACTCAAACTACTCAACGCCGTCGTCCTCAACCCTACGACATAGCTTTTTCGGAAAGCCGCGCCGGCAGCAGCAATAATCGAGGACGTTATGCCAGGAACTCTAGCCAGTGCTTCCGCGCCGAGGGGCAGCGCAGCGAGGAGCTCCGACGCAGAAGATGGAGGAAGACCGGCGGATACAGCGGCTGCGGGGACGAGGCGCGCAGCTTGCGATGTTTGTACGTTAGTTAAGATGGTAGTATATACTATTCGATCAATTAGCCCTCCTTAAACCCTTCTCCTGCAAGCTACCTATCCAGGTGCCTAGTGAATAAACAGTGATAATAGTCAACGTACCCGAAATAGCAATCGCCCCACCCGCGAATCTCGAAACCCCAGCCAACCCCCAGAGATGCCCAACTCGAGCTGGGGAACGCCGAACTGAATAAACGCAATAGAAAAGTACTGCGCCCAACCGAACCCCGTCATTCACATGAAAACAAACGCCATCATCATGTTCTTGCGCTCCGGGGTCGCGAGAGTGAGGAGCGCGCCGAAAAATACCATTACTGTGACGGAGGCTGTGAGGGACCATTTCCAGTGGCCGATTCGAGCGCCGAAGATGGTGAGGGTGGCTCCGAAACAGAGTCCTGGAATGGTGATGTTAGGTGAGTATTGGGTGGGGGATGGAGTAGGGAATGTGATGTATGTAGGATAGGACTTACCCAAGTTCTAGAGGAGGGTAAGGAGAATGGCGTAGCGGAAGTCTGTGGTTGCGTCTGTGAATAGAATAGTAATTTGCGTGGGGTAGATGACGTTAATAGAGTAGTAAAACATAGTCACGACGAGCCCGACTATAAACAGGGCAGTAAGCTCACGGCCCTTGTCCCGCGTAAACACGTGAGGGGGCGTCAGCGGTTGTTTGAGCGGAGCGAAGGTTTCCCGGAATCCGAAGACTAGTAAACAGGCGAAGCCGCTGACGAGCGTTCCGATGACCTTCGGATCATTGGATGGAAGGGTGGTGGTGTAGACGATGCCGACGAGAATGAGTGTCGCGGAAAGAATGAATAGAATTGCGCCGACGTAGTCAAGCTCCTTGAGGGCTTGTTTTGTGGGTAGACCTGAGGAGAGGTTAATTGGGTGATGCATGTTTACATAGAGTTAGGGGAGTTACTAACCTCGTGGGTGCGCAGGGGGGACGTAATAGAAGTAGAGGCCGAGAAAGTTGAAGAATACTGCGATTGCAGGGGCGTAGAAGATCTACCTCCACTATCAAAAGTCGTTAGATAGTGATAGAATGGATGTAGGATAGGGGTGAGTTCACTGATTCGCCGTTCGCACTTGCGAATCGACCGGCGACTAGTCCTACGACTACTGAGAAGTACACTCCAGCATCTAGTCTTGTTAACAAATAGAATCGCATACCGTGTGAGGAATTTTACCGGCTAACACAATAGCAGCAGCACGCCATTTATTGGGCAATAGTTCTGGAAGTGCGAATGCGGCAAGCTATCACATTCAGTTAATCCTTTTCTTTCCATTTCCTTTCAATCACGCCCATCAATCATACATGAGCATTACCAGCACCCTATCTCAACCGTTAGCCAAAACCCAAATTCGAGATCCTCATACCCCATGATGCATATCATAAAGTATATCAAAAAAAGCTCACAAGTCCAATCAACGCCATAGCCGCCAATAACGCCATATTACTCTTCGCCGACCCACCCACAACAAACCCAACAAACATCACCGCGTTCCCGCCCACAATAAACCACCGCCGCCCAAAAAGATCGCTGTTGGCACCACACACCATGAACGCAATGGTCACGGTCATGGTGTAGAGCGCGATGTAGAAAGCAGCGGCGCTGGGGTCACCGAGTTGGGTCGCCGTGACGGTTTGGCAGGCACTGAGTGCGGGAACAATCCAGAAGCTTATGCCGTAGGAGAGGGCGAGAATCTGGGTTCAGGTGAGTTGGGCTGGACTGGGGGGTGGAGAGGGTTGGTGAGTAGGGCAGACAGGGCTTACGATAACGATACACCATGTTTTCAATGTGACGGTGTATTCTTCGTCGGTTTGGGGGGTGTATGTATTTGTAGGAGTTTCGACATCTTGCTCTTTGGGAATATTGGATGGGTTTACGGCTTCGTTGTATTTAATGGAAGAATGATGTTCAGCCACTGGTTTCTCGTTTGTCCTAGTCATTACAACGACTGTATTCCAAATCCAAATCCCGCAATGGAAAGTAAGTAAACAACACCAGAGACAACAGAAAGTGGGTGAGATGACGGGCTCGAATGAGCAGCGAAAAGTCCTCGTATTATAAATTATATATCCTGCACTCTCGAAGGAAGTACAGCATAAAGTAGAGATGACCCTAAGCTCCTCCAACGCCAATCTCCACATACAGAGCTTAGTGAGCTTATAGCCTTGTCGACATCGCCAGTCCAAGGACGCCATCTCGCAAGAACCATCATGTAAATGGGGTCTGAGTGGTCGATGTTGCCGAATGGGAAGTCGTTTTCCGGATGTATGCATCGGGTTCTGGGGTAAAGAGCTTGGGCCAACGAGGAAATCTGGGGTAGTGCAGGATTGGTGGGGAAAAGTCAGTTGACTATTGACGGTACATGGTTATGCTGTCCCGATAACTCGTCTTTACAAGTATATTTGCTGTTCGGCGATCTGAGGATCGTTAGTATCACCAGTGTGGTTTGTAGTCACATCAACGAATTCGTTGCAGGTGCTTTGAGCTTGAGATACGAGCATGTTGCGGAGTCAGCGGAGACGAAGAGATAGGGTGAAGTGACAGCTCGTAAGGAAAGAAATCCGAATTGCAATAATTAACACAGCCAAATCACAAGAAATCACCACCTAACTAGGCCAGATTGGGCGATTGATAATAAATTGGTCGTGATCGTTTCCCTCACTTGGAAGCTTTCAAGCCCTCCAGAATTTGAAGCCCTGCCGCTCCACCTGAGAAGATTGTCGACGAAACACAGCAATGGCCAAAGATAGGTAGATTGCGCCGGTGCGAAGAGGGCTATCGCGATACGACAGCAATCCATTGCGGTCAATCCATAACGCCATCCAATGCAGTACCGCCTGCTATACATGCCTCCCTAATGCCTCCCTTTCTTTATCTGAATTTCGCTTGCCCGCTTATATCCTTGACCTCCTCAAACTTGGTCCCCATCTTCACTATCGAGTACCGAATCAACCGGGGATCCAAACTCATCGTCCGTCGCAGGGAATGCTGTGTGTGTGCGCTCGCATCAAAGCGCAGGATGAAATGGTGACCGACATTGTGCGTGGTCTGCAGTTTGCGAGCCGGCTTGGGGAGGAGGAAGGTGCCCCAGTTGGTCACGCCACGGACAACGCCTTGGGCTTCCAAGACGATTTTGCCAGCGGTTTTGGCGATTCTAGACATAAAATGTTAGGGATTTGGGGAGAGCGCATCGCAGAGCTGTGGGGGGTGGTGGGACAGGTCATGGGCAAGAGGGAGGGTTTACTCTTTCACTTCGAAGAGGCGGCCGGGCCGGACCTGCGAGCATTAGCAGTGCCATCAATTGCATTTCTAGCATCTACACATACCACTCCAATCATCTCATACAGCATCTCGACGGTGTTGCGCGGTTGTCTGTCTCTCCACCATGTATCCGAAGATGGAGAAAAGATTCGGAGGCAACGCGAACCTTTTCCCGAAGCGGTCTAGCGTCCAAGCTAATCGTCATATCGCAAGTTCCGCCTAAGCTTCCAAACTGTCTTTCCCTCCATTCCTCCCACACTATTCCAACAGAACATCAAAAAAAAATGGCTGCTCGATTCTCCGTCGCACGCGCAGCGCGCCAATTGACCTCCCAGGCCGCACGCAGGCCCTCGCCTTTTGCGTGCCAGCGCTGGCAGCGCCCGCAGAGTATCGTGGAGAAGCGGCTATTTACGGTATCTGCCGCTGGTACGCTTTGCGCGCTGCTATTGTGAGGGGATTTTGATGCTGATGGGGTACAGCGAGAGAGAAGAAGTACACTGATGACCATGAGTGGATTGAGCTCTCTGACGACAAGAAGACTTGTATGTTTTCACCATCTTGGTCTATCCATTCTTTCCATGCTCAGGAAACGGCCTACCTCCGCGGCAACTCTTTTGATACGATATAGGCACCCTGGGTATCTCTACATATGCCGCCCATGCGCTGGGTGACGTAATCTACGTCGAACTCCCGAGTCCTGAAATGGAAGTCAGCGCTGGTGAAGCCATTGGCGCTGTCGAGTCTGTAAAATCTGCCTCCGATATTCTGTCCCCGGTTTCGGGGACTGTGTATGAAGTCAACAGCGCACTGGAAGACAAGCCAGGACAGATTAACATCGATCCCGAGGACGGGAGCTGGATAGCGAAGATTACTTTGAGCGAGGAGCCTGAGGGCAATCTGATGAGCGCGGAGGAGTACAAGGCATACACCGAGGATGCTTGAGCGGGGAGGAGAGGGACGAATGATACGACTTCAACATTGTGCATTTTGGAAGAATAATACCGATCTTCAACATGTCCTAATTTGCTTCTCACCTTGCACGAAAGACTTGCCAGTGCATTTTGGTGTCCCCTACCCTACCCCTCGTCCCCAGCAATCCTAATAACAACCTTCCCCCTCGCATGCCCTCCCGCCGTCCTCTCAAACGCCTTCTCAAAATCCCCAATCACCCACACCGAATCCACAGTCCCCCTAACCAGTCCTTTATCAATAAACTTCCCAATAGCTTCTAGTTCACTCCCCCTACTGTCCATGATAAACCATTTACACCTCACCGTCTCCGGTTTCCCTCCCTCAGGCTCCCTGAACCCAGGCACCACGGAGATATACGTTCCGCGAGGACGCACAGCATTCCAGCCATCCATCATACTCTCCCCGCCCACGCAGTCGAGCACGAGGTCAAATTTCCCGTTCCCATCGCCATCACCATCGCCATCAACATACTCCGCAAGGCCAGTAACATGATAATCAACAACCTCATCCGCACCATACCCCCTCACAAACGCCCCATTCCCCGCCGAACACGTCCCAACCACATACGCACCAACAAGTTTCCCAAACTGCACCGCCATCAACCCAACTCCGCCCGCCGCACCCAGCACAAGCACTCTTTTCCCTCGACCCAACGCTCCACCAATAACCTCGCCATTGTCGTCGATCCGCGGCACTATACCTCCCTTCCCTGCAAGTTCCCCGTGCTCGAATAGACCTTGCCATGCTGTCAATGCACTCATGGGTATTGCTGCTGCTTCTATCATTCCCCTCTCCCTTTCCCTTCCCCCGCCTTCTCCCAAACTCAAACTCGAGCTCGAGCTCAAGAGCTTAGGTACGAGCGCCACCTCCAAAGGCAAAACATTCCCATACTCCCTCGCGGCACCCTCGCGAGCTGCGGCTATACGCCCGTATACTCGGTCTCCGGGTGAAAAGGCCGAGGTTGCGACGCATGTGAGGATCGTGCCCGAGACGTCGTAGCAGGGGGTGTGGTGGGTCGGCCAGGGTGGCGTCATGTAGATGCCCCAGGTGAGCTCTTGGTTCGTGATTGCGGTGGCGTGGATGTGGATGAGGTGGGCGTGGGGGGTGGGGGGTGGGAGGGGGGCGGAGGGGGTTAGGGTTAGGGTGTGCGTGGTGGTGTTGAGGGTTAGGGAGGTTTGGTGGGGTGGGAGGGGGGGTGCTTGTGACATTGTTGGTGGCATTGTTGGTGGTGTGGTGGTTGGTTGATGTTAGGTTTAGAGAAGATTGTATTGTTTCTTCATCTTTCTCTCACCATCTATCCATCTATCTATCCATCCATCCATGCTACTTATATATACCCTCAGATGCACTATCTTCTATCTGCCTACCCTTGTTTTCCTACACTACTTTCCCACTACCCATACCACAATCAATCCCCATCTCCCCTTCTCCCCATCTCCTCGGAGACTCCTCTAAAAAGCTCTTACCACATACCACATACCACATACCACGTACCACGTACCACACCGATCGAAAGCATTAGTAACCCAGCCGCATCCCACCCACCCAACCCACCACACCGCCTCGTATAAAGACGGAGTCGGAGTCAGCAACACGCGACCAGCGAAGCTACGACAAGAGTAAGAAAAGAAGGCGAAAGGTGAAAGTAATGAGAAGTAAGCAAGCCTCGGCTTCGTAAGCAAAGCAGTGAGAAAGAAACAAAGGGAAGGGCGCGGCAAACTCCACAACTCCGCGGAAGAAAAGGAAAAAGAAAAGAGCAAACCGTCCCACACAAGCCATTTCAACTTCGCACGAGCAAGAAACCAAAAAAAAAAAAAAACAGGTGAGAGAATTGCAGAGATACTTTTCTTATGACGTCAGTGAACAACTAATGCTACGCACGCTCATTATTCCATGGGAATACCGAGCCGCTCCAAGGCGACCTATCAATTCAACATGCATCCGTCCATTTAGATTCAGTCCGACGCCGCTATATGCAACTTCCAACAAGCCCAGATACCACCACCGTATACTCACTCATACTCTCTCTACGAGAACATGTTCCCCCGCGCCAACTTTTGGCTGGCAGAATCTTCGTACTGCGGGCAAGAAAATTAGCACATCTCCCAGAGAACTTCGAAAGTGAGAATAACTTACCTCCAAAAACCCAGTGACGTCCACCAAAACCGTAAAACAATCAACCAACTCCCTCAAATCATCCACCAAATCCATATCCTGCCCTAACCCCGCCCCAACATTAACGCTCCTCTTGAAAATCGCCACCATACTCGGTCTGCTCTCCTTCAGAAACTCGCGGCCCTGGAAGACAGTCTGGTCATTCTGGCGGCCGCGGACGATAACCGCAGCGTTGATGACGCGGAGGACGGCGAGCATGAGTTCGTAGTACTTCTTCAGGGCCTTTGGGTTGTCGAATTCGAGGCCGATGTCGGGATCGACGGCGAAGAGGCGGGAGTCGCGGACGGCGGGGAAGAGGCTGGCGTTAAGGACGTAAGTGGCGCCGAGACGGGTCTGGCATATGCGGAGGAGGAGCGCGAGGTTGGAGTCGTAGTAGGAAAGGAGGGTGGGAATTTGTGGTGCGGAGGCGGCCTTGAGCTCGTCGGCCATGTGCTTGATGTTGTCAACGAGGACGCCGACGAAGTTGAGGGTAACGAAGGATTCGAGGATGTATTTGGATTCTTGTCGGGCGGCGACTGAGACGAGGGCGTTGAGGAGGAGAAGGGCCGAGACTTTGCCCATTCCTTCCCCACTGTACGCATCGTCGCAGATAACCTCTAGGACGTTGGTGCCGCAATTCTTAATCGTGTTGAGCGTGTGGCGTCCGAGAAGTGAGCCTTTAGTCGCCTTTTCAAAGGTGCCTTGGATGTAGCGGAAACAAATCTGATAACAGTACTCTCGCAGTTCGACTGTAGAGACTGGGCTGTAGATACCGACCAGGGCGGCGCGGAACAGCTGCGAAAGGCGATCGTTTGCAAAATCACCGTTCCTAGTCCGTTCGAAGGCTGTTGAGTCGAAGTCGATCTTTTCGATGAGAGCTTCTCCCAGGCCTGCAAGCTGCAGCGCGGTGTAGAGGTCGTTGTCATATGAAAGCTCAAGCTTGGGGAGTATGACTTGAAGGGTTTGGAGAATAAATGTAGTCTGTGAGCTGGAGTCGAACTCGCAGGCATGGAGTGCGACCATGAGCAGTTGAACCCATGATTGCAGGATGTCTTTGTGAAACCGAGCCAATTGCGCATGTCGATTACAATCCTCGAATGCTAGTAGCAAGGCTTCGGCATCTTGTGCTAGATGAGGAATCTCTGGGTTTCCCGGCTCGTATTTCTGGTAGTACTTCATCTTCAACAAGAAAAATTGTTCCAGCAAAGGTCGAGAGAATAGCTGAACGCCGTCCTTGTCCTCCTGACACGAGGCAAGGCTGATGCCCTGGAGGAGCTCGTGGTCTGGGGCGCTCATCTCGGGATAGCTCATCTCGATGAAGTCGAATAGATCAAATATGGTCGCATTCGGAACAGGATCCTCCCCGGGTCGTATCGTGGTACCTAAGAGTACGGATTGAATGCGTGACCTCATCGATGGCATACCCTCCTTGACAGTCAAACGCAGTTCTCTTGACTCGTAGTCAAGAAATGCGGCGCGCTGTTGCAAAAAGTTCTGCAATGCTTTAGCCGGAGGGCCATGAAAGAAGAACGAATGTTGTTGTGCACTAGTAAGCAGCTCGAGACCTTGCACCAGAGATAGTCCGTCCCATGGAGTTTCGGGGCTGATTGGAATCAAAGTAGGTGCATGGATGAACAGCAATTCATTGGTGCGCAATTCTTCCATGACAACATCGCGGGTCAAGGGAGACCTCCACAGCCGTTGTAAAACTTCCCAAGACTTTGTCTTGATCTCCGACATCCAAGCGGAGAAGGATTCGCCGTCGTTATCGGGATAGTTTACTGCTAGGATAAGGATGGCGTGGAAGAGAGAGTTGCCACTAGTCCATAGGCTGTCCTCTGCGATATGGACGGCTGTGCTGCCGCATGAGAAGCCGAGCAGAATGTGGGCAATCGTTGGCCGCTGGGACACTGCCGCAAGGCAGCTATTGAGGAAATCAAGGATGCGGAGTTTGATGATGTAACCTGGAGCGTCGTCCTGGGACTCTAACTCATCAGTAGAAAACTTCATCAAGCTTGAGAGTGAGCGGCCGATGCGTTCCGATTCGTTGTCCTTCTCTAGTATGCCGACAATCTTGCTGCGCCCTGAGCGTTGCCCAAAGCCAGCTGGTGATACTGCGAGTTTCCGTGACGATGCCATCTTCTCCAAAAGCTGGAGTGAGGCAATGGTGAGCGACTCATGACCAGTACCGCAGTAAAGGCCGAGATCAACAATGACCCGAAGGTTGTTTAGGATGGCGTCTTCAAAAGAGGCAAGCGAGGCGTTGGCTACTGGTGAGCTTTGTGCAAAAGTCTGTTTTCTGAGAACTGGCCGAACTATATCGAGGTAAGTAGCTTGCAGCCTCAAGATTTGGTCCATGACATCGATGCTTAAAAGTAGAGACTGGACTAATGGCGAGTCTGTTGGGGCTGCATCGACTTCGTTGACATCGTAATGAGAAGATTCGAAAAGAGCTTTCACAACCTTGTCATTGAAGAGCCATTCGATGACTCGGGTGAATGGATGCAGGGTAACGTAGATGGCGAGCGATGAGGAGTCGATGATTTCGTCCACGGGTAAGTTGGATTTATTCGCAAATACGACCAGATTCTCGTTGAAGGTGCGAAGACATGTGCCTATGAATTGCAAGCATGTCCACCGCATGACACTACGCTGCAGCGGATCTTGTACATCTGGACTGCGCTCTGCAAAGACCTGTTGCATGACAAAATCAATGTACTTTTCGATTCCAGGCATTCTCCGGGCGGAGCCAAGGCCTTCGGGAAACGGTAGCGTGTCATTGAGCCCCATGTTGGAAGCATACGGCTCGACGAGGGCTTGAAGTAAGCGGATGAATGCGATGGATTCATCATAGCCATTGGCCATGGTCGCCCATAGCTCATCGCGGGGGTAAGGGCTTGCAGTGCTACTTTGTTTTGAACCAACGTAAAAGCCGGAGATGGTCCAGTCATCGAGGTTGTTCCAGACAGCGGTTGCACGTAATACATCCTTCTCAACTAGCAAGGCAGACACAGCGTCAAATGCGGACGCACGAAGGCCACTCTCAATCTTGTCGGCACATAGGCCAAAGCAAATGCCAGCGAGATTGTATTCTTGGGAATCTAGTAGCCACAGCCGGGCAGTCCTACTCTCTCGACACAAATGAGCCAGCAATCGAAGATAGCTTTCGAGCATGATGGCACTTTCCGGCTCGACAATCTGGTCCACTGGATTTTGGTTCGGTGGATACAGCCCATGACCCCTGATTGACATCTTGGGCTCATGGATGTCGGTTTGAAATTCAATGAGCTCGTTGAAGATGTGCGTGTAGCTTAGGGAGCTTGTTCGGCGAATCCTTCCGGCCGAGGCAGCACTCTCTTCAAGCAGGAATCGATGGGCCGAGTCCGCGTTGGCGTCGCCAGTCGAGATGGCACGCAGCATTTCGCAGAACATGGCTATGCGCGGCGTAGGCTGTCGTTTTGCGGCCCACTGCAGGAAGCCGTACAGGTTGCTCTCCTTGTCCGCCCAGAAGTCCTCTGCGGCGTCCGGGAAGCCGTCGAAAGCGTAGGACACGATGACAAGAAATCGTTCCAGATGCAGGGGATACTCTCCACCGGAATGGCCAAAATGCATCTGTAGCCGTCGCCGCTGGTCGTCTTCTTCCACCTTCAGTCTCCGTAGCGTATCTGGCATGTTGGTAATGAATGAATCCACAAAGGTCTGCAGCTGCTCCATGACTAGCTCCTTGAAGAACTCCTCCGGCTGTGGTGAATCGAGGGGTAGAACGGCCGTATCCTGCAAGAGTGAAGAGATCATGCTCGTTTTTTGTGGATCATACCACCGCGTGGGGCGCACATCCTGACTGACGGAGAGCACGAAGTGATAGGCGCCATCTTCCAAGGCCCGCAGGAAAGCCTCGGATCTGGCAATGGCCTCTTCTTCGAAATTCACATTGGCCAGATCCTGATCGTGGGGGTTGGCGTCCACGTATCTCCCGCTGTACTCGGCCAGCCACCAGGTGAGAGTGGCGGCGTGCAGATTGCGCAGCACCCACTGGTCGCTATCCCGTCCGGTCATGAGGGTGTTGTGGAAGGCGCGTGCCTGGGCGATGTTGGTCATGCTGCCCTGTGCCACGTGAGAGATGAGGGCGATGAGCATTGGCACGTAATGTATGGTGATGAGGTCGTGCTTGTCAATGGACTTTGCCCTGCCGAGGAGAGCTCTGAGATTGTCCTCGCCCGCGAAGCCTGGCTTGACCATATGCGTGCAGATGGCGGCCAGGTTCTCGTGCTGGCGGGTCAGGCTCTGGCGCTGGAAGGTCATGATCTCCATGAAGCCGGGGAGCGGCACCTGGCCTACGACGTGGGCGCTCTGGATGCGCTCGGCGATGTGCTGCAGCCAACTCTCAATGGCGGCCATGCTCTCCAGGCACTTGGCCCAGAACGCGAAGGCGGCATTCAGGTTGTTTGCGCCGTGCACGCCCACGATGAGCTGCACGGCCACCTGCAGCATCGAGTAGTCCATCTCCGACTCGTCGTCGTCCAGATTCGCCTTCAGCAGCATGCGCACGCAGAGCAGCACATATTCGCGGCGGCGGTGGAAGCGGATGATGGCCGTCTGCAGCTGCGTGCGGTCCAGCTCCGTCGCCTCGGCCTGGGCCCCGATCAGGTAGGCGGCCGCCTCCATCTCGTCGAGATGCAGCGCCTCGGCCATCTCCAGGGCGAGGTGCTGGAATTCCTCATTGAGGCCAAACTCTTGCTCGCCGACGGTGATCTTGCCCTCGGCCAGCTGTTTTCGGCTGCCATCACTCTTCGGCTTCTTGTCTATCAGGGCCTGGAACTCCTGCACGTGCGCCTCTACATTGCCCAGCAGGCGGTCTAGAGTGGGCAGTCTGTGGTCGAGGAGGGCGCAGAGGTCGCGGTGGATGCCCTCGAGGGCGCGTAGAGAGTCGTCGTCAGCCATGGCGGGGTCGAAGAGGGCGATTGGGCATCATGCGCCGGCGCCGGGGCTTCGTGAGGGGGGGAGGGAGGCGTGCCGGAGGGTCGTGGTTGCTTGTTTGCTGCGGGAGGAAGCTGCAGCTCAAAGTTTCCCGGTCGCGCCTGCTGGGGGGAGCTCGGACGCGCCTTCCGCTGGACAGGACCCCTGCGGCCTTGGCGCTCGTCAGCCCGTACCGCATTATTGTTGTGCCTGCCTCCGCCGCCCTACATGATGGATGTCGACCGTGGTCACGTGACCGAGTGCCGGCGGTAGCTGCAGATGTCCGCGGCGGCATGGGATGGAAGGGACGCACTCCAGCGCGCCCACGCCATAATGGGGCCGACCAACATCCAGGACGCAAAGAGTGCGTAACGTGACACTCGCATATCCGCCGTCTGCATAGGCTGACCATCCAGTTCTCATCTCTTCGTCCAAGGTAACAGAGCGCAGTGCGGGTCTCAAGGATCTCGTGCACATCCTCCAGCACAACCGCGGCAGGCCGTCCCTCGAGGTACTCGGCAACAAGGCCTATCTTGCGCTGTGCGAGACCCTGCTACAGTGTCTGCGCGACGAACGCGCGACCTTTCTCAGGTCCAAGGTCAGGACGTCCAAGACAGCGCCGCTCCTTCCTCTCGCAGCAAAGGCCCTGCGTCATGTCATATACGCCGGCGTTCGCGCCATCAAAAGCTCCACCGTGGAGGTCATCGTGTCGGGCATCCTCGAAGTGCTGCCCGACAAGGACGGTCGTCTTCTGAGCCCGCTGCTGGAAGACCTGCCCAAGACGCTGCGGGCCTTGCTCGACTACCAGCCCCATGTCGAGCGTCTCTCCGAGGACTGCTGGCAGGAAGCAGTCGACTTTTGCCTTGCGTCATTGGCCGCCATCTTCACTGAGCCAGACGCAGATGAGCCGGCCAGCTGGAGCAGTGGCCTCTCTGGTCGAGCGCGCACGCCACAGCCATCTACTGACGGCGGCGTGCGTCCTAGCCAGCGGGCCCTATCTTCCAAAAGGGCCGTCGTCCCCAACGAGTCTGTCCACGCTGCAGAAGACCTAGTGACCTGTCTTCAGCTGCTCGTCAAAGCTTCGAATTCGCCCGTCTTAGACATGGCCGAGCCGATCTTGAAGGTGTGTATCAACTTTTTGCAGCAAAAGTCTGCGAGGGGAAAGTCAGCTGCGCTTGGTGCTATAAATTCAATTTTACCTCGCATCACTCTACACAATTCGCGCCTCACCGATCAACTTGTGCAGGATTTACTGCCACTCATGAAAACCATGTGGTCCGATCTCCTTTTGAGAGAGGAGATCCTGATTGCTCTGACGTACACTGAAGCACACGCTGCTAGTGTTCTCGCCCACAGCTGTGACGATGCCTTCAGTTTGGAGCTCGAAGCTCTTCTCGACGTTGTTTATAACGACTATCGACGTAGACAGGAGACCACTGCCCACCAATACTTGGAAGATGATCACCTTTGCTTCCGTCATCTCGGACAAGCTGGAGACGACACCCACCCGCTCACCACATGTGCCTTCTCCATGGAGCCTGAGCATGCCCGCTACGAAGGTCTGTGGTCTACCGTCGCCGTCATCGCTCGCATGTCCTTTGTTCTTGACGAGAGGAAGCGGCGACAAGCCCATGATCAAGACGATGGAGACGAAAGCATGGTGAAACGGCTCCGGATCACCCATCACTTTCAAGAGTATCTCCGCCATGTCTCTGAGATCCGGTCGAACGCCAAACGGGCTGCATTGCAAGTCCTTGCATTCATCGTACAGGAAGGTCCGTTAGGTGAGGAGGAACTCAGGTTATTACTAGAAAAACTCATTCCATGTATATCGGACGAGAATCCAGCCCACTCGTCGTGGGCGATGATTGCCCTATCAGCGTAAGTCTGTCCATCATCCCTACTTGCTACTACTAACGTCCGTTAGGGCAGCCTTCCAGCAAAATTCAAAACTGAATTCGCTATCGTTCCATTGGATATCGGTCTGGAAGACTGCTTCCCGTGTCGTTACGTCTTCTTCTTCATCTCGCGCTGCGTGTCATCTGTTAGACGTTCTCTTAAAACTAAGCATTGTTCCCTTTTCCGCCGTTTCTGAGACTGTACAGACCATGCTAGCGTCAATTGAGCTCAATGGCCCAGCTCTGCTCACAGATAGCACTTCCGCGTTGATGACGACGCTGATTCGGGAGAAGTTTGATGAGAACCCTACGCACTACAACCAAACTGCTGAGAGGGTGCTTAACTGGCTACTCAGCAAATGGACACCGAGTAAGTGAGAGTGAAGAGTATTGGGGTCATAACTGACAGAGTAAAGGTCAATGGCCTGAGAGAACATATGCAACGCTCAACGCCCATCACTGCAATGCTAGCGATGTTCTACGCGTACTTCATGCTTGCTTGGATCGCCCCTTCGTACACCTAGGTCTTCCACCATATAGGATTCTAGGGCCTATCGCGCAAGCACGCATGCGAACAAGTGAATATCGGGAGCTCTCCCATTACCTTTTACTTCTCGAGGACGAGAGTCACTTCACGCTACAAACATCACCGGTACCCAACTCTACGAACGCATCGCCCGCAAACCATGCCACCCAACTAGAGAATAGGATATCCGACTTTTGCCTGTCAGAAGTGGAAAAGACAACTCAACGATGGAAAGAATGGTCGCAGCAGCATCCCCAAAGCATTACCCCCGACATGCTCCGCATTGTTACAAACCTATGCGTTGTAGGATCGGCACTCGGTTCTCTATTGGAGCATGATTACCACAAGATATCCGATCTCGAACGTGCTGTTGACGGGCTTTCACGTTCATTTGTGCAGCTACTGGCGAAGGCCCAAACCGAACAATACAAAGTAGATGCAGTACTTGAGGCCTGTGTACAGAACCTCCCAGATATTGGCCGGCTCAAGACACTCGCAAAATCTGCTTTCGGCAACGCAGGTATCTTGTCTCTGGCGAACCATCTCCCCAGAGCTTTGGATACCCGGAAGGAGACCAAGCAATCATTCTATGTCGATGACGATGACTTTATGGAGATCGACGATGGACCTAGTTCCCAGATGACTGCAGGTACTCCTAGCATGGAAGTCGATATACCTCGACACGACATCTCCGCATCGTCGGATGCATCTGCCGTCTACTCCTGCTGCTCGAGTTACCTCCACCTGGTGTCCTATGTATCGGATATGCTTGACGGGGAAGAAGACCAGATACCTTCGGAGTTTATCGAGTACATCTCATCCATCCCAGAAGTAGAGCTTCTCCGGTCACGGCAGTTCATTCAAGCACTACTATCCACTCAGTTCAGCATATCTCAAGGCGACTCGATGCGGTTATTGGAGAGACTGAGCGACGCCCTGATCGATCCTCGCGCGAGAGAGTACAACACCTCAGAAGTTGCTAATATCATGATGGTAGAAGTGCTGATTGGGACCACTGAGGTGTGGAGCCGCGAATCCACTGACCGTGAGGCAGAAGACCTCTGTGATCACGTGGAAGCCCTTTATGCTTATTATGCAAGGGGGATGGAGAAGAACGGCGTCCGCAGATCTCCCGCTCTGCAAACGCGCATTGCTGCCTTCCTACACGGTCTTCTTAGACATCATCCGGAATTTGGAAAGAACCGCAAGATTCCATCGGCCCGCACTAGTCTTTTCGAACTCCTTTCTGAGGGCGAGATGTCAGTCAAGTATCAGATTGCGGAGCGTCTTCCCGACATTTTCGCAGACTTTATCCTGTCAAAGCATGATGAGATACTACAAGACGTCGATGGTAGCCTCCCTGGGGAAAATTCTTGGCTGGAAGGCATCGCAATGAGACTACTTGTCTTGTCTAAACTTGCATCGCGATGGCACACAATACAACGGCAGTGCATATATCGTATGTTTGCAACTGCAGGCTCTATTACAATTGCGGCCCAACACGCACGTCTTTGCATATCCAAGGTTGCATCCGCCAGAGAGATGGGTGATGCTAAGGGGCTGTTCCGACTGTTTGCCCCTCAGATATTATTCACGTGGCTCGATCGGCAACGAAGGTTTGACGAAATTCCTTTCGTCACATTTGGCTATGACACTCTCGCGGACCTTTTGCGCGACGTCGAGGCCGAAGCTGTTGGTCAGGCGATGATGCTAAGCCGCAAAGACGACGTCGACTATGTATCCGAGCAGCTCGGCCTCCGCGTACCTGAGCTGTTGGCAAGGAACATGGCCAAGGCTGCTGCTTACACAATTTCTTTTGACACCTGCATAGGGTCTGCTCGCAACAAAGCGTCCCCGAGCAGCTGCAATCTACTACGCGACCTAGTCGGAAAAGATGTGTACGTCGAAATGCATCAAAAGCAGTATCCTCAAATACTTGGCTATATTCTCCAGACGATATCCTTGGAGGAACGTGTTAGCAAACAGTTTGACAAGAAACCGCCATTTCACGATGCCTCCAAGGCTTTGTCAGAGATGACCAACATCAGTCACTCCAAACTGGAACTGGATATCGGTATAGAGCCTGCATTTTCGGCATATTACCTCAGTGACCAGTTAGAACGCCTCTGCCGCCGCACGGGTGAGGCATATGGTAGTATTTGGACTTCGAGCACATACACGCTAGTCATGCGTATGCTTTTGGATCGCATCCACCCAACTCTGGGCTCTCTTTACGCCAGTTCGATTATCCGCAAAATAAGGATCCTCGTTGCTCTTGCCGGGCCTGTGGCATACTCTGGATATCCTCTTCAGATGACTCTTCAGTCTCTCAGGCCCTTTCTCACCGATATACAATGTGCTGAAGACGTCGTGGGTATCATGCAATACCTATTCGAGCATGGTGTCCTGTACTTGAGAAGTCATCTTAGCTTTGTCACCGGGGTCGGCCTTTCGGTCTTGATTTCTATTCGCGAGTTCCTCGGTTCCTCACAGGAAAGCACGACGCAACAATCACAGTTCCTCGCGACCATCAACACAGCGACAAAGTTCCACGGATGGTTCACGAAGTACCTTGAGTCGTATGCCGACAGCATGTCAGGAAATGAGAGCAGATCAGCTATCAAAGCTTTTAGACTTATTACCATGGCTGCGTCCAAGGTTCGCATCGAAGGCAATTCGATTCAAGGCAGCGAAGAAAGCAAACTTCTGTTGGAGATTCTGGAAGACGTCCGATCTGGACGCAAGCTTCTCAACAACACATCCCGCGAGGTCGCCCTTGATCTACTTTGCCAGAATTTCCAGCCAGCTCCAACTGCACGAGACGACGTACTTGGTTCGGACTTTGAAGCAGCTAGATACGCCCCCCATGTCTGGGATTCATGCCTTAGAGGTAAGGTGGGAGACGGCTACCTGCTTTGGGCGGCTCGAGTTCTCGGACGAGCCTTTGGAGCTTACGGAGAAGTTAAACGAAGCACAACCCACACTCGCCCATGGTTGATCCACAACAACTCCAACAAAGACTCTCTTGGTCGTTCATCACGTGAGGCCATCGTCAAGGAGATAACCGATGTATTCTACAGCGATGATCGCAGCGAAGTTAGTCTTGCGGAAGAGGCAATACGACTTGCCCTTTCTCGTCTTGCTTATGCTCAATCGAGTCTTAAAGCAGAGCTCAACGAGATTATTCCGGAATCGATCACCAAAGCGTTGGATGTATCCGTCATTCCGGACGGAGAGTCAAGCCTGCCACCGGTGACCGATTCAATCGAACTTTGTGCCGGACTTGTTGACGACAAATCAGCATCCTGTTGGGTCAGAGATCTTACTATTTCGCTGTGCCGCGTCGCGTCACATGAACCACTACTAGGTGCGCTTCCAAAACTACTACTAGGCTTCAGTCATGTCGCCGAACGACTTTTCCCCTATATCTTGCATTTGGCTCTCATCGGAGAATTCGAAGGCGAGCATATCGTTCGACAAACGATATCCTCAGCTATGAAGGCTTGGTTCACGGATTGTAATGCACGGCATGCCCCCCACGCACGGATCCTCATTCAGGCAATGTTATACCTACGGAGTCGGCCTTTTCCAAGAGAAGTTACTAGAGTTGATCGCGATCGGTGGCTCGAAATCGACTATATACAAGTGGCTCGTACGGCATGTCTTTGCGGCATGTACCGCAGCGCTTTGCTCTTTGCGGAGACATCAGGACAGCCTGTAGCCAAGGTTTCACGGAGAAGTTTGAGTGTACTAGAGACCCCTAAGAAACTGCCAGTTGACTTGCAGCTCTCAATATTCAAGAATCTCGATGAACCCGATTCTTTCTATGGTGTGGATAGAGGATATAGCCTAGCGTCTGTCATGGATCGCGTAGACTACGAAGGTGATGGAGTAAAGAGCTTATTGTTTCGAGGAGCCCGCTTGGACAGCCAAATCCGACGGTCGAACGCATTGGAAGCAGGTGACTCGCGCGGCATGGTCAAAAGTCTCATCATGCTCAACATGAATACTATCACACACTCCTTGCTTTCAAACGATCAGTTCCGTGAGATGGGCGACGAGGCAGTCGAGAACACACTTCACACGGCACGAAAGCTTGGGCAATGGGATATCAAGGCCCCAGAAACAAATCACTCGGAGCCAAGCATATTGTTCAAGGCCTTTCAGGGACTTCATTATGCTACAGACGCCATTTCTGCTAGGAGCACCTTCAACCAGCAATTTTTGGCGACCATGGAATCCCTTTCTGGCCGAAACACCTCTTCGACGTCCACGAAATCTCGTTTACGAACACTAGCGGTGCTCACCGAAGCGGACGAAGTTATTAGTTGCCATCCCAGTAACCTACTTGACGTGTGGGACCGCATGAAGGGGCGCGAGTCATGGATGCGCGCTGGGGAGTAAGTTACCGTCGGAAATATCCCGATATCGATCCTTGAGCTGACTCTGCACAGATTCGAAGATGTGCGACAGCTATTGTCCTGCCGCGAAACTCTTTTTGGCGTTTTGGGCTCGAACGAGCTACTGTTGGAATCCCTGCGAGCGACAACTCCCACTGTGCGTCACATGGAGGTCGAAGCTCTGGTCTCTTCGTCTACAATCTGCAGGAAACATGGAGCTCTTCAAGAATCTCTAGCACGCGTCACGTATCTCGCAGACATTGTGCAGCAATGTAAAGCTGTTGGCTTCGATATCGAAGCGATTGCTCAGCACGAGATTGCCTGTGTATTGTGGGAACAAGGAGAGGCTGAGACCTCCACCGGAATGAGAGAGCATCTCATCCAGTACGCCAATTTCGGTTCTCAGGGCACCGACATCAGCCTACCGGTCTTGTTGGCGAAGCTTGTGGGTAACTCTATCTGAAAGACCATCCATTATGCTAACCTTGATAGGGCCACCATCTTGCAGAGGCTCGCCTCAAGAAACCTGACGTCATAATCCAAGACTACCTCGAGCCAGCCATTAGAGAGCTCAAAGGGCAGACGAACGGCTCGGGACCCGGTCAGGTATTCCATGAGTTCGCGCTATTCTGCGACAAACAGCTACAGAGTCCAGAGGCCCTCGAAGATATGGAACGCGCCAAGCTTGGTGTAGAACGAAGGCTTCAAGAATGGCAAGAATTCCAAAAACTGTCGAATTCAGACAAGAGCAAGAGTATGAAAGACACGTACAGACGAAATGCACAGAGGGCAAAGAATTGGTACAATCTCGACAATGCCGAATACCAGCGACTGCTCCAGGGTCGCGAGATATTCCTTCGACAGTGCTTGGAGAATTACTTACTCTCACTACAAGCAAGCGACGAATTCAACAACGACGCCCTTCGAGTGTTCTCACTATGGCTGGAATATTCTGACTTGCCCCTTGCAAATGAGGCGGTTCGCCTTTATCTCCATCGGGTGCCAAGTGGGAAATTCGCTCTGCTGATGAACCAGCTTTCATCACGTCTCCAGAACGAACAGACAGATTTCCAGCAACACCTTTTGAGTCTAGTCTTCCGCATATGTAAAGATCATCCATACCATGGGATGCATCAGATCTTTGCAATTCAAACGAAGGTCGGCAACTACACCAAGGAAGATATTGTGAGATCCAAGGACGAATCTGCGAGGTCTCGACAAAAGGCTGCCCACAATATTGCCCAGCTGCTAGACAAAGACAGGAGCTCACAAGCTATCTGGAGGATCATCTACGCAGCGGATGAGATCTACCACGCGCTAGCCATGTTCAAAGACGAACGAGACAGGCAGGGACGAGAAATTCCACTTGACAGGTATCAGGAGTCGAGAGATTTAGTCAACAAGGTACCCGGGCTGAGAGTTCCTCCACCCACCATGCAGATCGAGGTTCGGGCCAATATGGACTATAGCGACTTGCCTAAAATCGCTGGCTTTTCCTCGAGGATGGGTATTGCCAACGGTCTTAGCGCCCCGAAAGTCATCACAGCCAAGGGCTCTGATGGAAAGCCATACAAGATTCTGTTCAAATCCGGGAACGACGATATGCGCCAAGACGCCATCATGGAACAGGTCTTCGATCAGGTTTCCCGATTGCTGAAGAACCATACCGCGACACGCCTTCGAAATCTGGGCATCAGAACCTACCAAGTGGTTCCCCTCTCCACCCGATCAGGCCTCATGGAATTTGTACAAGATACCACCCCACTTCATCTGTGGGTGATGCCCGCCCACGAACGGTACTATCCAAACGACATCAAACCAGACCAGTGCCGAAAACAGATAGGAGCAGTGCAGCAAGAATCAATGGCCAAACGCGTCAAAACATGGCAGAACATCGCCAACAACTTCCACCCCGTGATGCGCTACTTCCTCCTCGAGCTCTTCCAGGACCCCGACGAGTGGTTCGAAAAGCGCCTCGCATACACACGCTCCACGGCCGCCATCTCCATCCTCGGCCACGTACTCGGACTCGGCGATCGCCACTGCCACAACATTCTCCTCGACAAGAAGAGCGGAGAAGTAGTACACATCGATCTCGGCGTCAGTTTCGAAGCCGGCCGCGTCCTTCCCGTTCCGGAAGTCGTCCCCTTCCGACTCACGCGCGACCTCGTCGACGCAATGGGCTACACCAAAACCGAAGGCGTGTTCCGCCGCTGCTGCGAATTCACAATGGACACCCTCCGCGAAGAACGCGAATCCATCATGACGCTCCTCAACGTACTCCGCTACGACCCGCTCGTGAACTGGAGCGTCAATCCCACTAAAGCGAAGCGCATGCAAGAAGGCCAAGATACCAATGCCAATGGCAACGGCCCTGGGTCGCGTGCGGGTACCGCTGCTCCCGGCGGTGGAACGCCCGCGCCCTCGGGTCTCGCTCATCATATGTTGCCGCCGGATCTGGAGGTCCAGGAAAGTAATAAGAAGAAGGAGGAACAGGCTGGGGAGGCGGGGAGGGCGTTGGCGGTTGTCGAGAAGAAACTTAGTAAGATGCTGAGTACTAAGGCTACTGTTAATGAGTTGATTCAGACGGCGACTGATGAGAGGAATTTGGCTGTGTTGTATCAGGGGTGGGCGAGTTATGCGTGAGGTGGGTTCTGTTTTCTTTTGTGTGTGTGTTTATTGGGTGAGAGTTGGTTGTGTAGGGAAAAGGATTCGGGTATGTGTGTGTATGAGACTGGGTATGTTGGGTACTAATAACAAGTACGTATATAGAACGAAAATATGCGGACCTGATTCATTCTGTTCACTTTCTTTCTTCTTGCTCATGACTTATCCATCTAATTTGGCATATATATATATATATATTATATACACACATACACACCACATATCATCCATCCATCCATCTACCCATCCATCTACCCATCACCCTCACCACCACCCCAGATAAATAAAACTAAAACTAAAATAAACTAATTACAATAAAAGACATAGACATATATACCTAAGAGAGCAAGAAAGAAAAGGAGGGGGAAAAAAAAAAGGCCGTTGGAACGAAAGAAATAAAAATTGCCAACCCAACCTTACCACCGTGCCTGTGTGATAGGTGTGCCCAAGTCCGAAGCGTGGTATCAGAGAGAAAGAAGGAGAAGAAAGGGAAAAAAAAAAGGAAAGAAATCATATGGCACGGAACTCGCTAACCGCTTACATATATCGCTTCGCTTCGTAGGCATGTAGTAAAGAAAGGAAGAAAGGAAGAAAGAAAGAAAAAACAGGAGAAAAAGGAAGAGGAAAAGGAAGAGGAAAAGGAGAAGCACAACCCAACCCTCCCCAACCCACTCACGCACTCACACCTTCCTCACCCTCCCAAACCCGCGACTAAGAATATTCTCCACATCCTCCCTCCCCAAGCCCTCGGCACCACCCTCCTTCCTATTCCTCAACAACTCGACGACCTCGCCCTCCCTCCTCTCCGCGTCCCCCCTCCCCTCCCTCTCCCAACCCAACTGCAACTCCTCACAAGCGGCCTCCTCAAACCTCCTCTTAACCGCGACATCCTTTTCCAAGTGTTGAAAAACGGCAACATCGGTCGGAAAAAAGGCAGTCCGAACGGCGGCGACACCGAGCTCCAAAACGAGGACAGAGGAGAGGATGAGGAGGAGAGAAAGCCACCAAGAGAGCGAGCGACCAAAGGTGGCGAAGAGGGAGTTGTGGACGTGGTAGATAGGGGTGGAAGGGGAGTAACGGAGGGCTAGGATGGAGTTCCAGAGGAACCATCCCCCAATGGAGATGAAGAGCGCGAGGGCGTTTGTCCAGGTTTTGGAGTGGGTTTCTATGAATTGGATTTTCACGTTGATGACGATGACGGCGGCGGTGAAGGTCATGGTGCTTAGGGCGTAGACGGAATTGTCTTCGTTGAAGGGCATTTGGGCGTAGAGGCCTAGCATGCAAAAGTACACTACCATTGCTTCGGCGCTGGCCATGAACATCCAGGCTAGGTAGACGAGGACGTTGAAGCCGCCGTTGTCTTGGCCTTTGGTGTAGAGTTCTGGGACGGCGAGGAGGGTCGAGGCTGAGAGGTCTTTTTCGAAGATTCCCATGAAGATTACGGGGAGGGAGGTGAAGAGGGTGTTGAACATGGAGAGGGACCAGGATTCGTAGAGCGAGGTTCCTGTGTAGCCGACTGAGCGTTGGTAGAGGGCTTGCGTGAGGTAGAAGAGCTATGGTAAGTTAGTTTTTTGGTTCTTCTAGTTGCATACAGACGACGATGACTCACCATTTCCTTCCAGAACGTGGCAACGGTGTATTTGCACGTTCGGATGTAGTTCCACCTTCCATGCACAAGCAGCAACTTCGTCAAGAACCTGAACTGCGCGATCGAGTAATCGCTCGTCCTCGCCGCTTGGAGTCCTTCTTTCCCCGTGATCCCGATTCCCACATGCGCCTCCTGAATCATCGCGATATCGTTCGCTCCGTCACCAATAGCGAGCGTAATACTCTTCTTGACCCTTTTACGGATGTTCTTGACGAGACTCGCTTTCTGCGCAGGGGAGGCGCGGCAGCAGATAACCGAGTCGGCGAGGATAGCGAGATCGTAGAAGAGAATCTCGAGGGGTTCGATGTCGCTGATTTGGGCAAGAGTAGGGCCATCGATTACAATGACGGCGTGGGGGACTGTGCCGGAGTTGATAGCCAGGACAGCTGCGGCGATGCTTTGTTCGACTTCACCAGACTCGTGATCAAGGACTGTGACTGCGGAGTAGTCTTTGATGAGACGGCATGAGTATCCAATGTTAATGGCAGTCTCCCGCTTGTCGCCTGTGAGCATCCACATCTTGATCTTTGCTCTCCGGAGCTTGTCGATGGCTTCTGGAACACCTTTTTGTAGTTTGTCTTCGATGGCTGTCGCGGCACACAGTTCTAGTTCTTGCTCGATGAGATCGCCAGCTTCCTCGATCAGCCGGGCTCGGTCGACTAAACTGGTCGTGGCATTCAAGTATCCCTTCTTCCATGTTGCATACTCCTCATCATCAAGGAAGCGATGTCCGTACAGCAACGTTCGCAAGCCCTCTGTAGCGAAGTCATTGATATGCTGAAGACAGCGCTCGATTACAGCAGACTCATCAGCGGCAACGTTCTCGTCTACCATCTCATCCATCTCTTCAACCTGCAACGAGCTCCTTGCCTCGGAGAAAGCCATCGAAAGTCGCTCCAGGTTTGAAGGCCTCGGTGTCTGTACCGGCGTATCTTCACCAATAGATTCAATCTCGAAACCATTCTCACGTCGTCGCAACCACTGGTCCACTTCGTCTCGCCCTGGCTGATGCGACCTCCCACCAATACTTGGTCGACCAATACCACTAACACTGCCGGCTCCAAGCGATGGTCTTCCGAGAGTAAAACTTGCACGAGCGGCCTGACTAAGACTAAAACTCTTCCTACCCCCGACGCTGCTCTTCCGCTCCGTATGTTCGCTCTTGCGGGCGATCGCGTGCTGTGCTTCCATGCTCTTGCGCATGTTGGCTCTTCGCTCGATCTCCACCATCTTCTTGTTCGCCAACGTAGCCAGCTTAAGGCGTTCCAGGATAATAGAATCAGCACCCTTGCAAATGATGCATATCCGACGATCGGGAAAGCGAACAACGATAGACATCCTCTTCCGTTTGCTCGAGAACTCGATAACATCAAGAATTTCGTATGTTTCCGATACTGGCTCGGCTCCCGCTCCTGGCATTATCTTGAGCACAATAGTATGGACATCGCGGTTGATGACAAGGAAGCCCATATCTTGCGCAGCTTCCACAAGTGCAAGCTCATCCGGCGAGGAAGCCATGAACTGCGTCTTCCCATCCTCTTGAATTTCGGGGAGACAGGTATGACACAATGCTAGCGAGAGTAAGAACATTCTCGCTTTCTTCGAAAAGGGAGTGTGGGGCCGACGCTGCATGTACCGCAGCATGTCCCAGGTAAGAAGTTCTCGTTGCAATTTGCCAGGCCTCGCCGTAGACTTCCACTTTGTATCTTGCGCATCATCCGGTGTACTTTCAGCCTGTTCGACGTCAACTGCCGGCTCGATCGGCGATTGTACATCTTTCACCGATCGATGGCTCTTTCGAACAGGTTGTTTCCCCTTCTTCCTCTTTTTGTGCATGAGCTTCTTCTTCTGCTTCCCCTTCAGGTCTGCATCATGCAACCAAGAAGCCCCACCTACGCTCATTTTCCTGAACTTCATCGAATTATCCGTGAGCGTGCCCGTTTTGTCGGAGAAAATGTAGCTGATTTGGCCCAACTCTTCATTGATGGTCGAAGTACGCGGTTCACACGGCGTGTCGGATTTCGGGTCGTACATGTCGATGTCCGTATGTAGAAAAAACATCTGCGCCAGCTTGATGATCTCCAAGCTGACGTAGAGGGACAGCGGAATCATAGTATTGAACATGATGATGAAGGAGGTCAAGCTGGGGAAGAAAGCGACGGATGTTCCTGAAAGGTAGAACATGTTGTCTTCCTCCCTCCGCCATATTCGATATGCGATCGTGTTGAAGAAAGCGAGTAGAATGACAAAGACGACGATGAGAATGACAATCCGATTGACCAAAAATTGGAGGGCAGGAGCTTTTATACGGGGGTTCTTGTTCGCATTCATTCGGATACGGCACTCCTCCCCAGAGTAGATGACCAACCCCACAGCATCTGGCGTGTTCCTGAGGATACTTCCACGGAATATGATTTCGTTCAGGGTCAACGGCGCATTCTTTCCATCCACGGCAACGCGTCCTTCGAAGCTGTATAGGTCCTGGTTGGGATCTTCGACGACGACTTCAGCCTGACAGGCGAGAATGTCTTCCTGGCTCTCGATGGCTTTGGACATTGACGCAGTCGTTTGCTTGCTCTTCAAATTTGTCTCTCCGTCTAGCGCCATGGTCTCCACGTAGGCGACACTATTCTCTCCGTGGGTATGCAGAAGTGCCAGATCTGCCGGTGCAGCCTCGTTTCTCCCCAACTTGACAACATCACCGACATCGATGTCTTGCCACTTGACCGTCTCCCAATCCATTTCATCCACCGATGGCGCTCCTCCCTCCGAACCTTGTCCATAATCACTCGGTCGTCTCGCGGCTTTCAATACCTTGGTCTCGCGATTGTTCTCCGCCTTGTCCAGTCTATACCGCCGCAAATCGTCATAACCTTCCTTTGTAATAGACACGGTGACAAAGAACATCAACGGCACTATGGTCGTATACATCCCAGTCGTGCTAAGTCCGGGTATCATTTGTAGAATAGAAATGCACAAGAAATAGAAGTTGGCCAGTTTGGAGAACTGAGCGATGAGTTGTCGCGGGACGAAGTTCCAGGCCGAGTATCGCGTTGAGCGTATCCAGTTGCTGACATAGGGTTGGTTGGTTCGTTCGTCTGTCAACGGTTCCTGTCGGGAGGGGTCCAGGTAGATGTGTCGTCCGTCTTTGCTCGGCGGTATGTCCTTGATGCGGAGAAGGAATTTCTGTGCCCGAATGCCCCAGTCGCGTGCCCGTTCCAGGCATCCCGTCTTCTTCTTCGTCTGCCACCAAGTATCGTAGTTCCTGAGCGCAATCGGGCCCTTTCCCAGCCTTGTCTTCATCGGATCCGAAGGAGACAAGGCATCAGCCGGCGAAATGGTAATACTCGCAGTCTCGGTCTTGTCCACGCCCACCTCTTGCTCTGTACCGTCCAGGCCTCCCTGTGGCCTCGAAGATCCGGCCCTTCCCTCCAACTCAATGTGCGGGTCCGGCGTCTGGGCCTGATCATAGACATTTTTCCTGAACAGCGCGCTACGTAGCGAATATCCGCGATTTCTACTCGACGGTGGAAGCTGTCCCGGCGCATGGCGTTCGACATCGGAAGAAAAGCGCACCCGCGGCGGCGCATCGGTAGAGGCAAAGTCTCGTTGGGCGGTGCCCATGTCGTCGTCGTGACGGGACTGGCGTCTACGAATTCCTCCAGTCGGGGGCTCTCCGCCAGAAGAAGACATGGTGTTTGCACATTCGAGGACGCATGCGGGAGTCTACCTATTCCTATTATTCACACCATCAGACGGCTGGACCCAAGCATACGGAATCGCTCCACGAGGACGAAAAGCGTGTACGTGGACTCGGCATGGACTCGACGTGGTCTCGACGTGGACTCGACCACCAGCCTGTCGAGCTATCTTTCTCGGGCCCTGTACTAACCTCTTGGTTACGCCTGTCTTTCACAAGCACAGACCGCGTTCCCCGTGCTAGTTAGCCCCACATGATCAGTCCTCGAAGCCACGGACGGAAGCCAATATATGCAGCCAGCAATAATAATAATAACAACAAGAGTCAAAGAGCGCCCCGTTGCTCCTGGCGGTGCTCTCTCAGTGGCAGGTCAATGGGCAGGTCAATGGGCAGGATTTCATGCAGCAGCCAGCCACATGATGCGAACGACTGCATTTCTCCACCACTCTATTTTAGCAGCTCTGCCCGTCTGACGTAATCCACTTTGATTGCCGCCGCCATAATCTCCATCAGACAACGCATGCTCGGACTTTCCTCGCAGCTTCCTCTCGACGACAACAGGCGGTGAAGTGGATAAATGACACATCTCCAGGATTCCAAATTGGCCTCGGCCAGTTTGTCAATGCTACGATACAACAAGCTACGCTACGCATGCTATGAATGCTGCAATCGACACAGAACGCCGTTCGTAATGACGAGTATCCACTCAGTCTGCCCAATTTGTAAACATAGAAACACAGAGCTCGCAAGAGCTGATGGTGATGGACTAGACAATGGAAAACTAAAAAAATGAAAGTGGTTTTCGAGCGCACAAAGGAAAGACAAGCAGAGTCTGACGAGGCAGAAAACGTTCCATTCGCACCCGTCTCCCTGCTCCATCAACCGCTTAGCAATATGGTATAATGAACACCGCGAGACAGTGAAGCCCGCGTCATGTGGATTAATCGCAGATGACATCCTCCTATTTCCAAAAGTAAAAAAAAAAAAGACCCCTTGTGAAAGAAACACCTTTACACACTCGCACTACCCCTTGGTCAACTCCAGTATAGATCTCGTGCTTCCTTTCCAAAAGCCAACCGTAAGCAGTCTGAATGTATTGTTTGGTATCCCGAGTCGTGTCGATTCATTAAGTATGATATTCTTTCGAGTGAAAATGAGCCCAGCGCCATGCAGTATGCGGCAATAGATAAATGGTGCACCCAATGATGATGACCTGAAAGAGAAAAACCATGCGCGTCGCTCGCTAACTCGCTGCCACGCACCAGTGTCGGTGGTAAACCCATGCGCTCTTCTGGCACTCTTTGCTACAGTATTTGGTGCGCCGGCAGCGTCGACACTTGGCGAATTGCCGTGGGTATTCTTCCCACTTGCCGCATTGGTAGTATGCACATTGCCGGATGCCGCCCCGGGAGTCGTCTTTCCGGCACAGGTTGCGCATCACCACGCTGGCCCAGTACTGCATATCAGATGTGTGGTGCCGCACAGTAAACTTCTCTACAAGCGGGAAGATGTTGTAGTCATCCGGGAGCTCGTACTCCTCCAACTCCTCGTCTTCGTCTTCGATCATCGGTATGGGGCTCGATGTCTCACCGTCTAGCAGGTGCAGGTCGTTACCGATCTTGAGCTTGGGAACAAGGTGGGATTGCTGAAAGTACGACCTCAGGTTGCAGTATTTGGACACATAGGCGAGGAGCTGAAGCGACATGAGCACATCCTCGTCACGGGGCATGGCTGCAAGCGCGCCAGCTGTGGCAGAGCGGTCCTGGTTGTAACGAGGATACCAAGGAGGGGGAGGGTTCGTATTAACAGCATTAATGGCGGGCTGGGAGGGGGAGAAGCCGCCGATGGGAACGGTAGTCTGGGTATTAGTGGCATTGATTAGACTTCCATCCAAAGCGGGCCGATGGGTGATGTTGAATGTATCGTGGCTTCCGTCTGTGGTCTCAGAGGGCGCCGTGATAGGTACGGGCGTCGCACCCGCCTCCATCATCTCGGTATTATCGACAATGTCGGACATATTAATATCGTTATTTTGGATGCCCACAATCGGCTCGTTCACAGCGGTACCAGCCGTTGTGGGTGCCTCTACCGACATGTCATCCTGTTGTGCATCAAGGTCCGACTCCCCAGACATGGACAGCTGATGCCGAATCGAAGGGCGACGGCGTACGCGACCAGCTGCTGCACGCGGGCTGCCCTGCCGTGCTTGCGGTGCGTTCGGTGTCGTGGGAGACTCGGGTTGGGAAGTCATCTCACCCTGCAAGGTTGGAAGCATTGAAGGCAGACGATCGGCATCTCGCACGGGCCTCAATGTAAAGCCTTCACCTGTCTCCATGGTCGGCAGAGCAGATACCAAGGGCTGGCCGATGGTACGTGTATTTGTGCCAACAGGTGCAAATAACTGGCTCCTGTTCTCGTGACTGCGGTGGTGATGGTGTAGAGGAGGTCGGCCACGGGTGAAAGAGGTTCTTTCGGGCGGAGAGCTCAAAGAAAAGACAGGGGTGGGGGTAGTGTCTCCCGCTTGTGACTCCAGCGGCGTTGGGACGAAAGGCTGAGGTATCTCGATGGGAGGAGGGATGGCGCGGCGCGCGGAGCGTTCAGCCCTGTGACTTGAGCTGGACGCAACCTCGCTGGAGCGCGATGAATGGTGACGGCTTCCGGGACCAAGCCTGGCATTTCTCCGCAACTCAGCCTCGGCGCGCTCCCTGCATTTGTCCACGACTTTGATGTAGTTGTCCAGTATGGTGGCAATGACGGGCACCATGTCGGCCTCTACCACACGTGTCCTCACATTCTCGGAACCCCGCACACCTATGTTAAAGATGCACTGGAAGGCGAGATTCCACTTCCACATGTCCATCATATCCTTGCTCCTCCCCTCCTTGAGAATGCATATCAGGCGCTCGATGCCGCCATCGACGGTGAGAATGTCGCGTATACGGGCCGAGGAGGTGGTGAGATATGCGAGATGGTTCAGCGAATTGATGAGCGGGAGGGTCGAGGTGCAGTCGAGGGCGCGGCGGTCGTAGAGGGCGGTGGTGATGCCGACCGAAGCCTTGTTGGCATTCGGGATGCTGAAATTGACCTCACGCATGTTTGTGCCGACGTGGGAGTGCTGTCGTGGACGGAAGAGAAGGCGTGGGTGATTGCAGCACTAGTGTTGCATGTGGTTCCAGGCGGTGGACGACTGGCTGCGGTTGGGCAGCAAACTCGACGTGCACTCGGACGGGGCGCGGTGAAAGGAGAGCGATGGGCGGATGAGGGCGACGACAGCCGGACTCCGTCGGGGCAGAAGTACTGATGGTGTCTCTGGCGCAGAAAGGGGTGTCGAGATGGCTGGGGGCGGGGAGATGAGGATGTTTGCTATGCGTTAGGGGTGTCCTGGGAGTCTCAGAACTAGGCCACGGCAAGAGCGTGTGGCGATCAAGCGGAACGCTCGAGTCTCGGCAGAGTGGAGGCAGAGTCTCGGCAGAAGAGGGTGGGCGCAGGCAGCGGACGGGAGTCTCACACTGCGTGCGGGACGGCGGCGCGAGGCAGGCGGAGTATCTATGTTCGCGATGAGGCTGCTTGGGGAGGAATGGGGGAGGGGGGGGGAGTCTGCTGGTTGGCGGCTGTGAGGTGTGAATCGTCTGATGGCAGAGTGGAGAAGGCCCAGGGAAGAGGCTTGGTGGGTCGGGAGCCAATCAGGGGCATGTCTAATTTTATGCGGCCATTCTAAGGGAAACACCTGGACTAGATACTACTGCGGCATTCACCTTGCTGGAGGTCTCGTTCTTGTTCTACAGTACATATATATTATACCTAGATGATGATATGTAGATGGGTGCCGACTATCTCGCCCTCTGCCTGTGGGAGGGTGCCAGGCGCTCAGGCTGGCATCAGGACGCCGTCCATGGCCGTCCATCCATCGCCGTGGCACAATGCTACTCGTTTGGAACCCTGGCAGGCGTCGTGCTGACAGCTCACCCAAAGTGCTGGCTGCGAGTCCGGCGGCGCGGGTTATTAGACGCAGTGTCGTCAGCCAGGTCGGGCCGTGAGTTCTCGAACGTGCCGTGGAGTTTTCGCGCGTTAGGCCTAGCCAGCTCCCAGGCGCGGGTCAAGCCAGTGCCCTAACCGACATGCCTGCGCGGGCTGAACATAAATTTAGGAGTCGGTAGGTATGTACTCTGCTCCCACTAGATACGATACAATGCGCCCCCACATATACTACTCCTGGCCTTTGGGGGGTGGTGGTGCTCAATGCTCAATGGCGGTGGCGCTTTCCTCGCCCCTCTGCGCTGCTGCCATAATATAACTGACCTGGCCACTACTGCCCACATGCACCTTCCGTCGCCGTTGCCGTTGCCGTCGCCGTCGCCGTAGCCAGCAACCACGACCCTTCCGCCGGCAGGCACAACCCTTCCACCAGCAACCACGACCCTCCCACCGGCAGGCAGGCACGACCCTTCCACCTGCCGCCACCATGACCTCCCCTGACGCGACCAATGCCGACGCGACGCGGGTTGTTGATTTCGGTGCGGCGCCGCAAGCCCCGCAGCCCCCTAGCCCCCATCCAGAGGCCAGCAATGGCAGCCATGGCAGCCATGAACCGCTTCGCATCGAGACACACATGGGCGCGCATGCCGAGGAGAGGGGCCGCTCTACCAGCGAGGTTTCGGCGACAGCAGCCCGTGCCGGTGCCGAGGGCAACAACCTGCTCTCGCCCGAGCGCGGGTCCATGGAGTCTTTCCTGCGCCGACGTCCGACACGGTCCAACACCGTTCGCCACTACCAGGACCCCATCCGCCAGGACTGGGAACAGCCTGGCGCCGAGCCGGGTGTGGACACCACCAAGGAGAACTACGCCGCGGACTACAACCTCCAGGACACCTGCGAGATCAGCGCCGTGGACTTTTCGCCGAATAGGGTCGAGACCGTCTACATGGAGAACGGCGACCTCGAGGAATACCTTGCCAAACCCAAAGAGGACTGGGTGGAATGTCGCTGGATCAGCGTGAACGGCCTAAGCTGGGACGTAATCCAGAAACTGGGCAACTACAAAAGTCTGCATAGACTAGCCATTGAGGACTTGATGAACACGCGGGGGCGCACAAAGGCAGACTGGTACCCGGACCATGCTTTCTTGCTGCTGACCCTCTCCAAGCTGGTCCGCGTTCCAGACGACGATTCCGACAGCGACTCCGACTCCGACGAGGATGAGCCGCCGAAGAAGCGGTCCCGGAAGCAGACCGAGAAGAAGCCGTGGCTCAAAAACCTGTTCGGCTCAGATTCCGCGCCGTCTCGTGATCCCCAGGACTATCAGGAGAAGGGCTACGAGCTCGACGGTGCCATCACGTCCCGTATGCAGGACATGCGAGCCCCCGGCCAGCATGCGCCTGAGATTCGCACCTTGCAACGCTTCCGCGGCGGCCCAAACATGAGTAGGACCATCTACATGGAACAGAACTCTGCGCTAGCAAGCCGAAAGCTCGCCGTCAGCGTCGAACAGGTCTGTATCTTTGTCTGCTCCGACAACACCGTCATTTCCTTCTTCGAACACTCTGCCCCGGAGATTGAGGAGCCTATCATGAAGCGTCTGAACTCCAAGGACACGGTTGTTCGCAACAGCGGCGAGGCGAGCATGGTCGTGCAAGCCATCATAGACGCCATCATCGATCTGGCCATTCCCGTCGTGGCGGCGTACGAAGATGTGATGGGCGAACTGGAACTCGATGTTCTTCGCAGCCCAAACATCCGTCATTCTCAATCCCTCTACATTTTAACCTCCGAGATCGCCATCCTGCGCAACACTATACAGCCCATTATTTCTCTCATCAACGCCTTGCGGGACCACAAACCAACCATGGTCCTCCAGAAAGTGGATGAGCCCCCTAAACTGCCTCACGACGCAACCGAGGCGCAAAAGGCCGAGTACACACAACATATGGAGCAGTACAGAAACCAAAACAGGGCAAAACACACCCTCACTCGCGACAGCATCTCATCCATCAGCATCTCGCCCCTCACCCTCACCTATCTCGGGGACGTAGAAGACCACTGCCTGATGATCACCGCCTCCCTCGACCAAATGCGGCGCGCAGCCGACAATCTCATTGAGCTAATCTTCAACATGATGGGTGCCTTCCAAAACGAAACCATGAAAATCCTCACCGCGGTGACAATCTTCTTCCTCCCCCTCACTTTCCTCGTCGGATACTTTGGCCAGAATTTCGACCGCATGCCCTCGGTGCAGACGCACTCGGAACTCTACTTCTGGATCATCGCCGTGCCCGTCTGCGCCGTGACCATGCTCGGGCTGCTGCAGGGCCCGATCCGCAGGAAGTGGCGCAAGGTCAGCGAGAGCTGGGATCTTAACAAGGCGAAGAAGAAGGCGGGGCCGCTGAAGGATGATCGAAAGGGTGTGTCGCATGGTATGGCGCTTGCTATGGGGCTGAATCGCGATCCGAGGATGAACAATGATGGGAGGAAACATGCGCAGTCGCAGCAGCAGCATAGAGGTCCTGCTCAGCACCACACCCCTCATACTAATAGTTATGGGAGTTCGGCTACGCGGAAGAGGAGGAACACGCTGTATACCAAGAACAACACTATTGGATCTTTCTAGACCGGAGATGCGGGACATTTTGTTAATCATTGGTTCGGTACTGATGATGGTGGATGGATCCTTGGAGACGGGCGGATGTGTGTCATTATTTCCTCTACGGTGGCTACACTATTGTAATTATCTAGTGCTTCGGTATTGTATTTGCTAGACTTACACTTTTTTTTTTTTTTTTTGCTTAGATCATATGCGGCTTTGGCGCGTTTATGTACTGCGCTGCAATATACCCCCTAAGATTTGTTCTAGAGCATGTTCACTTTCGGTACTTGAGTATCCGCGACGCTGAAGAGAGAGAGAGAGAGAGTGTGTGTGTGTGTGTGTGTGTGTGTGTGTTGTGGAAGAAGTTTAACAAAACATCATCTCCTCCACATCATAATAATCCCCAAAGAAAGAAAACCCAGATAAACCAACCCCCTTTCCTGCATACATACCAACAGCAATAAAGGCTCAAGTAGTAACTAGACATATAATAAGGATCCAAGTATCTAAGTGCTATCCACCACCCCCCCAGAAACAACCCCATCTACCCCAAACAACAAATTCTGCGCAAAGGCGATAACGAGATAAACAATATAATCTACCTAACAAACAAAGCTACACAAAGTCTAGCAATTCAAAAAAAAACCAGTCTCTCAAAATACAATAAATAACACTACACTCCAAAGTAACATAACACCCACCCAGTCCCCGCAACAACCACACCACAAACGACCCCATCCGAATCAATCCAAACCACACGGTGAAGTAAAATGTATCCGAGTATTCTGTATTCTGTATTCTATTCCATTGACCATCTACCCCAAGAGAGAGACCAAGTCGAACATATTACCATTCCTTCCTTCTTCTTTCTACACTACATAAAAGGACCAGATAAATATCACATACACACACACTCACACACACACACAGAGCGAAGACACCGAAGAAAGAAAAAGAAAAAGAAGAAGAAGAAAAAAAACGCCTATGAATGCTAATCCAACAGTTATAGGATAAGTCTCTAATAGGTCATCACAACATCGCCACCATAAAACATACGGCACGAGTCCACAAAACCTACCAAACATGCCACCATATACGCGAAACTACGAGACCTGCTTAATCTTGCACTGCCAACCCGAGCCCTTCTCGAGTAGCGGAAGACTGTACAAACATTAGCATCGGTACCAAAACCAAAGGGGGGAAAGGAAGAAAAAAAACATACCTAGCACCCAAACACCAACCCAACTCATTACCCTTGATCTTCTTCGCGATCTTGACCTCGCGCTCAATAGGCATATCATACCCAGTATGCAGCAACGCGAGCATGAAATTCAGATCGAGACAGTACTCCGGACGGCCCTTGAGTTCGTCGTACGCGCCTTCGACGCTGTGGAACACATCCCATGCCTCCTCGCCCTTGCACACGCGGTTCGCCATATCGCGCAGCTCGAAAAGCGAGAAAGACTCCGGCATACCGAGCGGCTGGGTACGGTCGTAAAAGTAGGAGAAAAGGTACACGTCTTCGCGCGAGAAGGTCTTTTCGAAAGAGGGCTGATGCACGCCGCGGAAGGCGCAAGGCGCGAGAGAGCATTCTTGGTCTTTGTGTAGGGTCTTTTCCGCGATACCGCGGCAGGTGGAAGCGGCGAAGGTGGATGGTCCGGTCATGTTGACGGTCACGGTGGAACCTAGGGCGTGGTCTTTCGGTAGGTGGACTTCGATCTTTTTGCTCATTCCGGGAGCGATGCATGGGTTCACAATGGGTTTCTTCAACCACTCCTTGCTTCCCACATCCTTGTTCTCCTGGTACACGGCGTCAACGATGGCACTGTGAAGGTTGTTGCGCGCCTCCATCAGTCCATATCCAAGGTATGAGTGCTGGTAGAGTTCGAAATCGCGGCCGCCGAACTTGAGTGCGTACTTGTGGTCGCCGTCGGCGAGTTTCTGGGGCATGCCACCGCCGGGGGCTTCAGGGAAGGTGGGTTGGAAGACAATTTGGGTAGAGCCACCGCCGAGATCGAGTACGGCTGCTGTGGGTGTCTTGTCGGGACCGCCAATCTTGCCCAGGAGATAGTTGGCGGTGATCCAAGCGTAGACACCTTCTTGTTCTCCGGGCATCACTTGTACGCCGCCCTGCTCTTCAGAGACAACGGGGAAGGGGTACTGCGTCTCGAGCCTTGCGCGCACAGCCTTCAGGATCTTCTCGCTCATCTCGTCGCCTAGTTTCCTCAAACCAGCAGTCGCTTTTACAGCAACAGGCGTGCACGATTGGTACGACTGGGGTACGTTCTTGACGGCTACGTCCATGAGGACATCGAGACTCTTCGCCGCGCCTTCGGCATCTTCGCGATAAATAGACAGACCAGAGCCGCCGGCCTTCTTCTCTGTTTGTTCGAAGATTTCGGATTCGAGCTCGGGGGTTGGGCCGCAGTTGTTGAACTTGTAGACGTGAATGCGCGAGCCGGTGCTGCCAGCATCGATCATAAGGGCGTATTGGATGAGAGGCTTGTCTTTCGAGTAGGACTTTAGGCATTTCGCATCGCTGCCGGCGGATGCAGTGTTGCCTTGGCCGCCTTTGATGGCGTCTGTTCAGTTGTCAGCATTGTCTCCTGCCTCTAGTCTTTACTATATTTCGGCAAAGAAACACACCTCCTGCCTTGGCCAATCCATCGCTGGGCGCAATATACCACAGCAACAGCACAATAAATGCGATGATGCCGCCCGTCTTCAAGAATCTAGCGCGCTGACCGCCATTCATATTGTTGCCCTTGTAGTCCATAGAGCTGACTGAAGGAATAGGGCGGTGGCCGCGTTGCGAATGCCTGTCCGGCTTCTCGTAGGGGTCGTCGTTGATGTTCGCGTCGTTGATGCTGCGAGGAAGGGATACGGAGGTGCGTCGTCGGGGGCCGCCGGGGAAGCTGAAATAGGACCAGATGCCGGGACGTCGTTGGACGTCAACGCCGCTTGACATAGGGGGGTGCAAGAGGTTCTAGGGCAATTGGGAGAGCATTGACGGAGAGGGAGGGCGCTGCGAAGTGGTGTTAGTTGGGAACACTAGAAGAGGGATGATTGCGATGTCCGCAGGGTTGAGCAAGTCATGCTCCGGAGTATTGTAGAGGGAAGAGGATGTGTTGCTTGGATTCGAGGAATTGGACACGTACGGGGCTTTCGTCTGAGCAACGGTTCGCAAGAAGCGTTGCGCAAGGTGATGTACACGGAAGACGGCTCTATGTGTTCATTTCTCAGGGCCTTGGCCTTGGCAGCGGCGATGCATGAAGTTCGATTGGTGCGGGGGATTATGACTTCGCCGTCCTATTTCTGCCATCACTTTATTCTGACACTACTTTATCCTAGCATTACTTTAATTCCTCTGCATCAATAACGAACCAAGTGCCTGCCCTTTGCCTCATCGCGCTCCAATAGACTTCCAACTCAGGCGGCGGATCACTCAACGACAGACTCCGCACAGGCATAGGGGGAGCCGGCACCGACATCGACGCATCGTTCCGCGAATCGTCAGTGTCAAGTGGAGCCATGTTACTCACAATACTGTCTAGTCGCTGCCGTTGTGCTCGAACAGGCGGCGTGTCTTTGTATGAGCGAGGCCAAGAGGAAAGCGATGTGTTGCTCACATGTCGAAAACGGGCGCTGTTGGCGGGGTTGAAGAGTGATGTGAGGAAGGGTATGTTTGCGTATGCTATCAGGCTTGATGTTTCGGCCATGTACCATGGGAGATATACCGGCGACGAGGGGTCGCTAAGGATGTAATAGCGTCCGAAGACCCCGGTGACGAGTGCTGCGATGCCGAGGAAGAGAAGGGTGAAGAGGAGGTATTTTCGGGGCGTTGGGATGAAGGGGATCGGGAGTATGAGAACGAGGAGGGTGGTTAGAGTTTCGAGAGCCATGGTTGTGATTGCGTGGTTTCGGTAGGCTGTGCACTGCGCTGTATCAACATCAGTTTCACGAGGGTCAGCATGTTCGGCCAGTTTACTGACCACCAGGTTTCCAGTATCCTGAGAATGGGCGGCACCACACAGGCAACAGGAGCTGTATTAGGAGGTAGGCGACGAGGCAGCAGGCCGATGTATAGGTAAAATACCGTCTTTTTCTCTTATTCGTCGAAGTCGGACTGGTACAAGTCAGATTCATATTCGAAACCCTCGCACACGAACTCAGCCAAGCGATACGTACAATATCCGTTGATACAGTACCAGAAGACACGCCTTTATCAACCAGTTCGTAGTGATCTGAAGCTCCTCGAGCGCGAACCTTATCTTCAACCCCCGTACAGTGTCGATATCAAGTTGGTCTGTAGCGAATGCTTGGTTTGCGCATACTACCGTCGCAGTAAATGGCATCTTCGAAACAATCAGCACTGCTTAAATCGAAGAAGCCATACCAGGAATCGACATACCAGGACAAGAATCATCACCCAGTCATCACACTGAAGCTTCAATGGAGACCCGAGTGTCAAAAGACGAGAACCCCTTGTATCATGAGCATGTCATAACTATCAGAGAAAAGGGGTCATTTGGACGTACATCCGTATAAGTACCAAACAAACGCCCACCGCGTACAGCGTCCATGACTCCGCCTTCATCCCCATCTCGGTAACCCGAATATCCATAATGCCCCCTAAAGACGGATTCCAGCAACAGCTATAACAGCAATAACGATAATAATATTCACGAACCCCAAAAACGAGAAGACGGAGGCTCAACCCACTACATCTGGTATCTCAGTCAATCGTCGGAAGCACTCCGTTCTTCAGGCATGGACATCTTCTGGAATGTATATGCATGGGCTCCAAATAAGATCGGCATCGTCAAGCTTGACGAGAGTCAAAAGTAAGACATCGCGTCGGGACTGGTTTCGTGTAACCTTGGTACACGAATAGAGCACGTCCTCTGTCCCCTTCGGTTCCTTGGAAGAACAAAAAAAGAAAGGAAAGAAGATGGAAAGGGAGAGAGGTCTACGCGCTCGGGATTTGCAATGTGCATGTGTACATAGATAGGGCATTGTCCAATACCCCTCTTTCATCTAATCACGGCTCGGCTTCCCAAGCTCTTATGGCTGGAAACGCATCCACAACCCCCTAGGCTCGCTTCCTTCCAGAAACCTCTTCAATAGTATAACTCACAACATACTCACCCTCACCCAGCTCTACCATATCGGAACCGAGGCCTAGCAGCTGAGATTCCCAGTGGCGTAGCGTCTCAGCTCAAAGAATCCAATCCACTCACCTTATTCCTACTTCGCCGACCTTTCCTTCCCCGTCACTATTAGAATCTGGTGCCCGAGATGAAGCGAACTGGCGCAGAGGCTGGCCTAATCTCGCGGCTGAGTTTCATGGATATATTCACGCAGCAAAGCGGGCGTTCGCAAAAAAAAAAGCAAATCCCCAGCACGCGCGCTCCCAGACCCGAGAGGAGATCAACATGTTCCCCGACCCGCGGTCTTGGTTATGTGGCTTCTAATCGAGGATCCTGATGCTGTGACGATGATAGAGGTGCAGAGGTTCTCGACCAACCAATGTTGTCCCGCCAACACTCGGACCACCACTGTTTACCCGCGTCATCAATCCCCAGCCACCTCTCCCAGCCACTCAAAGAAAGCACCTTCGAAACCCACCACGGCCACCGCCGTCCTCCACCTAACCATCCCCATCCCTATCCCCATATTTCAATCATTAAAAAACACCCATTCGATAACTGCCCTACACTACATTCGTCTCTTGCCGGCACACCATGGCGCCCTACAACGTCGACCCCTCCGCGGGCTCGCGACCGGCCGACGCCTTCAACAATGTCGGCGTACAAGCTGTCTTCGCGCTCTTGGGCCTCGGAATGGTATGTTCCGCGCTCTGGTTCTTCTTCTGGGCCAAGAACGGCGGATTCAAGTGGAACGGCAAGGACGACTGGGAAGACTACAAGTCGACGGTACTCCGCAGGAAAGGCCCAGACGGCAAAACATTGAGCAATGCGACCAAGAGTACCAGGCTGGGCGGCGGTAGTGTAATCACTGGCTTTACCGACGACAACGACAACTACAAGTACCAGTACAACGACGATGACAACGACGACTACAGCAGGGCCGAGAAAGGCAAGTCGGAGAAAGGCAAGCCAGAGAAAAACAAGGCAGTGAAAAGCAAGACAGAGAAAAACAAGACAGAGAAAAACAAGACAGAGAAAAACAAGACAGAGAAAAGCAAGTCGGACAAGGGCAAATCAGAGAAGAGCAAACCAGAGAAAGGCACGGCCGAGAAATCGCGCCCCAAGCCCCGCGACCGCGAACACGACTACAACCGTCACGACCCCGAACTGCGCGAGTACAAAAAGGAACGTCCCGCGCGCGTCGGTGGTCTCAATCGCATTCCCGATGGCACGTACACGGAGAGCAGTATCCACTCGGTAACAGACGTCTCCTCCCACACCGCCGGCTCCCAAACCATCGTCTCGGAAAGCAATGTCGCCCCCGTACCAGAATCGACCTACTACTCCGACTACCGACCCAACGGCCGCGCCCAATCCACCTCCCGACCCCGCAAATCGCAATCCCAGACACGCTCGCAGTCCCAGACACGTTCGCAGTCCCAAACCCGCAAATCGAACACAAGCGTAAACGCAAAGCCGCACTCGCAGTCGCAGCCACAACTACAGTCCCAAACACGCGGCTCACAGGCCCGTCGTTCCTCAACCCGTAAATCCAAATCCGGTCCCGGTGCCGGCAAATCCGGAAGTGTCCCGTCTGCTCCATCTACCGCTCCGACCACTACTACCCGCTCCGCTCCTTCGGATATCTTCACCGCTGCGAACGGTCCCGCTTCGGGTAATATGTCGTATCCGTGCCATATCCCCGGCTTGAGCACCGCGGGCAGTGTCGCTGTGAGTGATAGCGTGAGTCAGGCGGGTCGCAAGCAGTCGAGGAGGCAGAGGGATGTTATGTCTGGGTATCGTCGTGGTGGGGGTGTTAGGGCCGTGAGGCGGGATTCTTTGAGTGAGAGTGATTAGTTAAGCTTGATTGAGGTGTTTTATGCTTTCTTTCGTGCTGTGGATGGTGGGGGGAGAATGAGCGGATGAGCGGATTATTAGGCGTTTTTTTGTTTTTGCTTTTGTTTGGGGTTGTTTTCGTTTATTGGGATGATTGGATTGCAAGTGATGAGTATGATTAGGTATGGGAATGAGAATGAATGGGCATGTATGTAGTTATAGACCAAACCAATCAATGGATATCGTCAAGGGCCGATTGATCTCGGGTGCAACGTATCAGTATACTGGTTTATTCGTGAGAATGCTTTTTGCGACTGTCTGCACAAGTTCACCTAGCCAAAGCCAAGCCAAAGCAAGCTAAACCACACATACACACACCAACATCCCCTAAAAAGCCACCACAGAGCAGAGCAGCGTGAAGAAAAGCAGCAAGCACTCCAAAGACAGGAAAAATGACATGAAAACCTCATTACACAGCATTCATTTCATTAACATTCGTCCCTATCCCATCCCATCCCATCCCATCCCATCCCTAACCTATTCCATCCTTCATAACCCTTCCTAACCTAACCCATCCCATCCTCCCTATCCATCCTTTCCTTTCCTTCCAATTCATTTCCTTTCCTAAAGATACCCAGCACAGCGGGACAAAATGTCAGATGGGGGAATAGAGCGAAAAAGGACCGCCAGAAAAGAAGAAAAGAAAAAAAAAGAAAAACCGATCAAGACGAAAAGAAGCGACGCTCGCTTGCATAGGCTAAGGGGGGGAAGAGTTGTGTGAAGCATGAGTGAAGCATGAAGCAAATGGGTACATGATAATGGTACATGGATCGTATGCGGGGGGTTCCGTTCGTTACAAAGAGGGTGGATATGTAGTGTTCATTCATACAATTTTGGTGGGGTCGGAGGATGAATGATGGTGATAATAGAGATCGGTGTCGCTGAGGCGACGGTAGTCATGAGCCGGCGTTTCGTAGCCCGGCGATGTTGGTTCTGCGGTGATTGGAATGTGAGCCTATAGCTCGTCTTTGACACGTTGGGTGGCCGCTGAAGCAGCACTGCCAGCCTTGTCCGCTGCGCCTTCTGCATTCTTCGAAGCAGCGGAATAGATATCGGCGATCCTCGAATTGGCCGCCTCAACCGCTGACGCAAGCTTAATGCTCGCGCTCTCGACAGCGCCTTGTTCCGGGCCGTAGAGAGCTGAGCTGACCGCAGAGCTAACAGCTGACGCTGCACTTTCCGCCTTCTCGCTGGCGACGGAAGAGATCGAACTGTGGGCGCTTGAGGCCCCGCTAGTAGCGGATGCGGCGTAACCGGAAGCTGTTGGTGTACCATAAATGGCCTCACTAATGGCGGCCTGCGCGCTAGATGCTACGAGACGGAAGTTGTCTTGGGCTTGCTGGGTGCCATATATCGCTTCGCTAGCCTTGGACTGGACAGAAGAATACGCACTGGCGACTGACTCGCTAGCTTGCTCGACGTTGCCCTTCTGTGTGCCTAGATTGTTGCAATATCATATTAGCAAGGTTCATCAAAGGTACTGACCAAACAAGGTATATGCAGTCTGCGGGAAGGAATTACATACCATAGACGGCGACCGAGGCGCTTTCCACGGCGGCGTTGAGTTGCTCGTTCGCCTGGCTCAAAATGGTCTCGATGGCCGCTGGTGGGGTGAAAATGGAGCTGACGACAGAGGAAGCAGAAGCATAAGCATCTGCAGCATATTCGCTCGCAGCTTCATAACCTTCATCAGCGTATGAGCTAGCGGCGTCGTAGTTTTCAGAGGCATAAGAGTTGACTGATGATACAGCAGCCGGAATGCCTGTGTAGTAAGCAGACGCGAAGCGTTGCATGACACTTTCGGTAAAGTCCGGCTCTTTTCCAACTACCAGCTCTGAGATCAAGGCTTGAACAGAAGAGTACTGTGCCGCAGCTTGTGCCGTAGCTTGGGCAGCGTATGCTCCAGCATTTGAGTACACAGAGGTTGGCCAAGGGGTAGGTGCTCCGTAGACTTGGTTAGATGCGTCTGCAATAAGAGCTTCCCAGTTCTGACTTGCTTGAGAAGCCACAGACTCTGCCCACGGTGTCTCGGAGCCAATGACAGAAGAGCTGACCTGAGAGGCCACTGAATCGGCAGCTCCACCAGCTTTCGATGCGGCGGATTTGGCTGAAGCCGATGCGTCTGAAGCGACAGATTGCGCAGTTTTGGAAGCTGCGGAAGCTGCGGAAGCGAGGGACGCCACCGTTCCTTGCTCGGGTCCATAGAGAGCGCCGGAAGCAGCGCCGACGAAATCGGAGTATCGGGCATGAGCGAGACCAACTGCTTCATAATATTGACGTCGAGCACCGTCAAGAGCGGGAGTGGGTTCAGCTGTGAATTGAGCAGAAGCGGCGCTGAGGCCCTCGGAGAGCCTGGACGATGCGATGGACGATACAGACTCAAAGTATCCTTGGGTAGACCCTGTCGCATAACTCTTTACAGAGTCCGTGTATTGCAGAGCAACCTGCAATCTTTCGCTGGCAACGGCGAGAGAGTCCGAGTAAGCCTTATCAATCATAGAGAGCATGGTCTCGTGGGGAGGTTTAGGCGTCCCAGAGACCAGTGCTGAAAATTGTGATTTTGCGTTTGAATATTGCTCGTTGGCAACGCTGACTGCATCGTTGTAGCGCGAACTGGCTTGGGCCTGCGCGGTTTTGAAAACTGCGGTTGGTGTTGGCGTTCCGTAAACAGCATGTGAAGCTGCTGTAACGGCCTCAGCAAATCGCTCCGATGCAACACTAGTCGCGCTCTCGACAGACTTCTGCTCAGGACCGTAGAGGACGCTAGACGCGGCAGCGAGAGCCTTCAGATATTGGGCACTAGCCAATGAAGTGAAAGACTCCATAGATCCTTGCGTCTTCTTTTGTCCGAGAGCTTCGTTGACAGCCTTGGTCAAATCAGTTGCGCGATCGCCAGCGCCGGCGAACAAGCTCTGGGCCTTCTGAGAATATGTGTCCTCGTCATCATCGTCGATCACATCGTCGAAGATGATTTGCTTGGCTTCAACAAAAACTTGAGCGTTCACACCGCCCATGACCTTCTTTGGGGCGGAAGAAGCGGCGGAAGCAGCTTGTTCGGTTGACTCCTTCGCAGACTCGGTTGACTCCTTCACAGACTCAATGTCACTGCTTGCACTAGACTCCGCCTGTAAAGCAGCCTGCGATGCTTTTGATGAAGCACGCGAGACTTGAGACTTAAGCTCGGACGCTAGGCTTTCGGTGGCAGTATCAGCACCATCCAACACCTCAGAGGCATCACTGCTAGCACTAGACTCAGCCGGTGCAACAGCCTCAGATGCTTTGGATGAGGCCTGCGAGACTTGGGACTTGAGCTCGGACGCTAGGCTTTCAGCGGCAGTCTCAGCACCATTCAACACTTCGGAGGCATCACTGCCAGCACTAGACTCAGCCGGTGCAACGGCCTGGGATGCTTTGGATGAGACCTGCGAGGCTTGGGACTTGAACTCGGATGCTAGGCTTTCGGTGGCAGGAGTTTCGGATCCGATAACTGAGCTCGAAACTTCGGTGGCGGCGGTAGATGCCGATTCCGAGATCTTCGACGATACGATCGAAGCGGATTCTTTGATGACAGAGGCAATGCTTTCGGTAGCCGGTGTCTCTGAGCCGAGAATGGCTTCCGACGCCTTTGAGGAGACGTCTTGCGCATTCTCAAGCACCTGCTGGGCAGCGTTGAACACGCGCGCAGGAACCTAAGCAGAGAAAATCAGCAACGCTTGTGTAGTCTGTCAAAGGCTTATACATACCTTCTTGCTTGTGAAGTCATCTGTCGCATCCTCTGCCCATATCTTCCACTTGGAAACATCCTTCAGTCGGACTAACTCGTTGACCGAAGTTGATACGGTAGCCATGGCCTTCTCTTCAAGCTTGTTACCCTCTTCGTGTGCGACGCGCAGACCTTCATGTTTGGAGCCGACGGCTTCGACTTCTGCTTGCCACTCTGTAAGGGTATTTCTTAGCTTATGATAGTTTTGCCAGTCTTTGTATGTCACACCATCAAGCCATGCCCAGCGCATACCCACTTCTTGCAAGCCTAATCCGTGGATCTTCTCGAGAACCTCGACGGTGCTTGCAACCGCAGACTGGATGAGAGTATCAGTCTCCAGGTCGTACGAACCCTTCCAGGCTCGGACGGCCTCCGCCCTCTTTTTGATACCAATACCGAGATCGCGGGTCTTGAAGTTGCATTCTTCAAAGGCCAAATCCAAGTCCTTCTCGGTCGGGTTCTCAGGAAGACTCTTGACAGTCTTGATGATGAACTTCTTGAGGGCGGAAATGGCCGACTCGGCGGTTTCTTCCAGCTGTACGACCAGAGCCGCACCGTGTCCGTTGACGCTATTCTCGACCTGGCGTTTTGTGATCTCGGCGACACGCGTTTCTAAATCCTCGGCGCCTTTATCGGCGGCTGTGGCGAATTTAGTCTGCCAGTTGCGGAGGTCCTCGGTGAGTTTCTCCCGAAGCTCCTCGCCCGTGGGTTGTGGCCTCCGTGATTCGGTGCTAGTAGAGAGCGTCTGCGTGTCGCTGCTAGATGTGCTTGACTCTCCGAAGAAATCGTCGAGAACCTTCCAGCCAGACCCGGGGGTTGTTGAAGCAGAGCTGGAGATGGAGCCAGTGTTGGAGGAAACAGCGTCAGTGGTGCTGTAGAGAGTGCTGGACTCACTATCCGCTGCTTCTATGACAGACTCAACCTTCTGTTGGTCCTTGTATCGGCCAAGACGTTCACGGATGCGAACCAGCTGGGGCTCGACGTTGTCGCCATAGAGCACTCGCACCTGCGGCCACAGGGTGCGGGAGATGAACTTCCAGGCCGCATCCTTGGCGACTAGCACATTGGGGAAGATGATGTGAGATACAACGTGGTGGCCGTGGGCATAGCCTTGGCGCGCATACGGGAGCGTAGCCTCATAGGCGGGGTAAAGGCTCAAGTGGTATATTTCGACTAGGCTTCCTATGGTCTGCTGGTAGAACGGGGCGGTGGCTTCTAGTGCCTGGTCTACGTGCGGCGCCAAGACCTTGTTGTATTGGGATTTTGCCTGCGCCTGGACATTCTCGAGCTGGGGAAGCACCGTCCTGGACCACTCCGCTCTAGCGTACTTTTGGGCCTGCTCAACGCGGTGGGCGCCGTGTACTGCGTACTTGTCCTTGGTAAATGTAGAGAGCGGCGTGTATACTTGCTGGTCCAGGCGGTCCACGTATGGCTTCACCTTGTCGACCTGGGGAGCGACATATGTCTGATAGTAGGGATCGAGATACGGGGCGGCGTACAGGCGGGTGTGCAGGTAGGGCGTGCAGACTTTTGGAGAAGTCTCGGACAGCTTGGTGATGGAGGACGGGCACCGGAAGAGGAAGGTGGCGATGAGATACCACGATAGCAGTCTGCGGAGGCGTCAGCATCTTGTATCTTGTATACAGGTGGCATGTTCATGCTCGCTTAGCTAACGCAACGTACCTTCCAATCACGCTTGTCAGCCTGCCCGAAGCACTTCTCCTCGGCCTGCCTGTCTTTGACGACGACGACGACGACGACGACGACGACGGCACCACGCTGGAGCCGTTCATTTTTGATTTAGTGGTGTGGCCGTTGAGGTGGCCGTTCAGATGACCGTTAGCCGAGCCGTTGGGCGCGGGCGTCTTGCCCTTCTTCGCACGGTTGTTGCTGGGGGCAGCCATGGCTGCGGCACCGAAGACTGCGTCTGGCGGTCAGAGTCGCTGTCGTGGTGTGGGCGGTGGGCGGCGTTGTTCGTGTGCAGACGGACGGGGTGGGCACGTCTATGGGCAATGGGAGACGGCCTCTGCCCTGGATGTGGTCGAGGGCTACAATGGAGAGAAAGCGACAGCGTACTGCACACTCTCGAATAATGGAGCTGGTGATGGATGGACGTGGATGGCCGCCAGGATCCTCCACCGTTACCGAGCTTGAGCACAGGAGCAGCACAGGGATGATGTCAGAGCACGTGAAAGCGCGGGAAGCCAGCCACGACAAGCAGGTCAAGAGGTTGTGGGCAATGGGGGCAGAGGGGCGGGGGGCAGGCGCGTCATTCGCTGGGCCGTGTCGATCCGAGGAGGTGAAGACAAAGGAAAGGCAGGGTGGCAGGGCCGGGCAGGACGACCTGTCTTTGTTCCGACGACACGGCTGTAGCGTCTGTCTGGTCTGTCTGTAGGGTCTACTGTCTGCAATGCCATCATCGTTCCGTACTCGACAGCCAGCCGTACCTAATTGTGATTGTTGTGCATGTCGTCGCGGAGGCTGCGGTTCGCCGCTGCGGGTCTAAGCTCCGACTGCTCCAGTTCATTGACACTCCCCACCCCGCCCGCCCATATCCCGTTCACCCTACAAACCTCTCCGATGCCCTCAACCGCGCCTGCCTTGAGTGCGCTGTCGACCGCCTGGATCCACCATACCGACTAGACGCCCGCGCAGAGCAGAATGGACGCCATCGCAACCTCCCCAGGCCCCGCCCAGGAACCACCCAGCGACAGACAAGAGGACGCCGACACCTGTCGAATATGCCGCGGCGAGGGCTCGGCGGATGAGCCGCTGTTCTACCCGTGCAAATGCAGCGGCAGCATCAAGTTCGTCCACCAGGAGTGCCTCATGGAGTGGCTCTCGCACTCCCAGAAGAAGTACTGCGAGCTCTGCAAGACGTCGTACCGCTTCACGAAGCTCTACCACCCCGGCATGCCGTCCCGTATACCCACCTCCATCTTCGTGCGCCGCGCCGCCATACACGTCGTCAAGCTGTTCATGACCTGGTGCCGCGCCGTGCTGGTGGCGACCGTCTGGCTGCTCCTATTGCCATGGTATGTACACGCAGCGCCGCCGCCGTCTGGTCCGGTGATGCTGATGACTTCCCCAGGTGCATGCGCGTAGTGTGGAGAAGCCTCTTCTGGGTCGGCGACGGGGGATGGATCCCCGACGAGCCCAGGCCTCAACTGTTGCCCACGTCGGCGCTGTCGCCCTTGCCAGAAGACCCCACCTTCTGGTCGCTCTACGTCGAACGATTCTTCCTCGGTGCCCAACACGCACCGCTATCCAACGTCTCCTCCAATGCCACCATCGACTACCTGGGCCCGAGGAGTCCCTCCCTGCTTTCCGATATATCTTTCTTCAACTGGTTCCCTTCACAGGCCGCAAACCGGTTCCTACTAGACGTACTCGAGGGTCAGATCATAACTCTACTGGTTGTGGTCGCCTTCATTCTAATATTCCTAATACGGGAATGGGTGGTACAGCAGCAGCCCGTCATTAACATGGTCGCGCTGGGCGACAACGGCGCGGCCCAGCGAGCACAAGAACACGCCGTTGACATAGAACTGGACGACGATGGCGCAGGAGACGAGGAAGAGGAGGAAGAAGAAGAAGAAGAAGAGGAAGAGGAAGAGGAAGAGGAAGAGGATACACCAGAGGAAGAAGTAGCAGAGGGCGACCAAGTCGCAGAGGACTCGCTCCACGAGTACCATCCAATCGTTGGGGGCGAACATGACGGCCCATATCTAGCCGCGGACCCACGAGCGTCAACCGCGCGCTTCGCCGAATCCTCTAGGCATGTCCACCAGGCCTTTGACGACGAAGATACCTCCGATTCCTCGTCTTCGCAGAGGCCCCACATGCCGGCGCGCGATCAGTCTTCGGTTGCCACCGAGATTCGACGCGGCTTAGAAGAGAACTCTACTTGGTCCTTCTCCGACATACCTGAGCCTCTGAACATTCGCAAACGTAAGACAAATGATGTTCCTGAATCATGGGAAGATGAAGAGACGGGACACGCGCCAGGCGACAGCCATCACGACCAACGCGCTATCGACCAAGATCTGAGCGACAATAGTAGCGAGAGCTGGCAACAGATTTCCGACTCCGCCGTGGACAGCACCCTGCAGGAGCCTTCTATAGATAAAGGCAAGTCGCCTGCGCAGGACCAAGTCGTAGAAGAGCCTGTGGTTGGCTTAGAGTACGACCCTTCGAGAAGCAAAGGCAAAGCTAAGATGGCGGACCGGGAATCAGATTTACCCCAAGAGTCCCTGCCTACTAGCCCCGTGGAAGAATACGAACAACCGGCTTTCCCTTCGGCAGGCTCAGCAGTAGCCGAGAGTGATGTTGCTGCTGTTACAAACGCATCTACTTGCGGTTCGGATTCATACCGTGATGGGTTCGAGTCAGAGGCGGAAGCGGAAACGCATCCAGCTGAGACGGCAGAGGAGCCATCGGCGGAGCGTGTCGACGAGAATCAAAATAATCCCCCGCAACCCGTCCGAGGTCTCAAGGAACGCATCCTAGATTGGGTGTACCAAGACGTCGGTCCGGGAGCCCAAGCACCCGAGGACGTTGCGGACGACGAGCTTGTTGTACAAGCCCTGGCTGATTTTGAACAATTCGACCAAATTGCTGCGCGGGGTAACGACCGGGCAGCAAATGCCCCTCCTCAAGACCCGGAGGTGGCAGCCGCAGCCGCACAAGCGGGTATCGATGTCAACGATCAAGACGCGATCGATGACGCCGAAGACCTAGAAGGCATCATGGAGCTCATCGGGATGCAGGGCCCTCTCACTGGCCTCTTCCAAAACGCCATGTTCAGTGCCGTTCTCATATCGGCAACGCTGGCTTGCGCAATCTGGCTCCCGTACCTATGGGGCAAGGTCGTCATTCTCTTCATGGGCAGTCCTGTCGCCCTTTTCATCAAGCTCCCGCTTCAGATCGTCGCTACGCTAGCGGACCTCTTCGTTGATGGTGCCCTTTGCATAGCTGCTGGACTGGTCTACTGGATACTACAAACTTTCTGCTTAGTCATTAGAATCGGTAGTCTCGATCTTTTGAACAAAGTCATAGAACGTCCTATCAACGTTGTGGCCGGTCCAGCTTATACAATTGCTACCAGTGCTGCGGACCGACTGGGCAAGCTCGTTGCTGAATCGCCTCTGCTACCACCGCCGACCTCCTTCCGCCTCTCCATGAACTCGCATGTAGCACTTCGATCGATTCAAAACACTACATCTCACACTCTTAATCAGACTACTGCATTGGTTGCCAACCTCTGCGACGATTTCCCAGTAGAGTCGGCTTCAAGGGCCACGCTTCAGGCCCTTCGTCAAGTGCCTTCAGCAGTCATAGCCGCCTACAGCAAGTCAGCTGCACTAATCTCTTGGCTTCTCACTACAAAGTCGTACAAGATCACCCTTAATCTTGACTTGGGCCGTAACGTCGGCTTTGCATATGCAGCTTTAGAGCAATGGACTTCGACCGATCGCTTCATTGCCATATTCGCCGGCTATGGCTTCTTTGCTATCGCTGGTGCCATCTATTTGAGGCGTGGTAGGCCGCTCACTTCATCGCCGGAAGGCCAGAAGATCGAACGAGTAATAGCGGAGCTTCTTCAGCAAGCCGGCGGCGTTCTCAAAGTCATCCTCATCATCTCGATTGAGATGCTCGTTTTCCCCCTATACTGCGGACTGTTACTCGACATGGCACTTCTACCCCTCTTCAAAGACGCAAGTCTATACACGCGATGGCAGTTCACCCGAGAAAGCCCATGGACGTCCGGATTTGTGCATTGGTTCATTGGCACATGCTACATGTTCCACTTTGCTCTCTTCGTCTCCATGTGCCGCAAGATTCTGCGCAAAGGTGTCCTCTACTTCATCCGCGATCCCGATGACCCAACCTTCCATCCAGTCCGCGACGTTCTCGAGCGTAGCGTCACCACCCAACTGCGTAAGATCGCTTTCAGTGGGTTGGTGTACGGCGGATTAGTCATTGTCTGCCTTGGCGGTGTGGTGTGGAGTCTAAATCAAATCACGGTCGGCGTCCTCCCAATCCATTGGGTATCTCATGCACCATCATTGGAATTCCCTCTGGATCTACTCTTCTACAACTTCCTCACTCCGGTCGTTATCAAAATCTACAACCCTAGCGATGGCCTCCATGGCGTATCCAAATGGTGGTTCAAGCTCTGCGCGCGCGGTCTACGCATGTCCAACTTCCTCTTCGGCGACAAGAACGAAGACGAGGAAACGCGAAAAGTCAACGGCGAAATGGTATTCGATGGAAAATACGTGCGAGCGCCTGCCTCGGACCAAGTCAGGATCCCCAAGGGCGATCCGGTCTTTGTTGAGGTGAACGACAAAAACGTGCGCATAGACGGGGACACTGAAGGTAGCGGCGTGCACAACTCCACCACTTTGGTCTCCAAGGTGTACATACCGCCATGGTTCCGTGTCCGCATTGCTCTCTTCGTCTTCACGATATGGATCTTTGCCGCCTTCGCTGGAATCAGTATGACCATTATCCCCCTCATCTTCGGCCGCTACCTTTTCTCCCTCTTCCTACCCAAGCACGTCGAAATGAACGATATCCACGCCTTTTCCTTGGGTATTTACACTCTTGGCAGGTACGTACCCATCCCTACCCAGCTTTCCCCTCCAAATCGCTAACTATTCTCAGCATCGCGTACACGGGATACCAAGGCTGCAAATTCACCCGGGCCCTCCGACCCATTCCCTCCCCCCTAACAACTCTCTACAACATCGCCTCCACCACAGCCCGAATCAGCCTCCGCGTCGCCCGCTTCATCTACGTATGGTGGAACCTCGTCGCCGTAGTTCCCTTCCTCTTCGCCATCCTCATAGAACTGTACTTCCTGATGCCATTGCACGCTTACCTCGGACCAAGGGAACCGCACGTCGTCTACCTGATACAAGACTGGACCCTCGGCTTCCTCTACGCCCGTCTCGCCGCCCGCATCATCTTCTCTAACCGCGCTTCGCGTCCCGCTCGCGCCTTCTCAGCCGTCATCGCCGATGGCTATCTGAATCCTAATGCGAAGATCGCTACGCGATGTTTCCTTCTCCCGGCCCTCACCTTCTTCACCATAGCTATGGCGGTCCCTGCACTCTTCGCTAAAACTATGCTGGAAACGGTCCTGAAGGAGACGAGTGAGGAGGATAAGGCCCGCGTTTGGAGATTTGTTTACCCGTACGTCGGGCTTGCCGTTGTAGCTGTTTGGGCTGCGAAGGAGGGTGTGAGTGTCCTGGGTAGATGGAGGTTGGTGGTTAGGGATGAGGTTTATCTTATTGGGGAACGGTTGCATAATTTTGGAGAGAGGAGGGCTAGGGGCAGGGCGAGGACGATTTAGTATCTTTTTTTGTACTGAGGGGAGGGAGTATGATAGGGCGTGGTAAGGTGTGGTGTGGTATGGTATGGTATGAGTGTGTTTGTATGTGTATAAGGGATTGGGTACTGCTGTCTAACCCTACCTAGTTTTTGTGTGAATAGGAATACGTTTATTGTTGATTTTTTTTTAATCTAGTCTTTATACTACCTGAGTGCTGCATTTCAAGTCAGCAACGTCAACCAGAGCTGTCAGCACGTGATACACACCTCCAACTATGCTCTTCTCAATGACCAATCTGCCCGGCTACAGGTAGGCACGTCTAGCTTCTTGAATGCTTGATTCGATGGCGCTCTTCGTGCGGCACTGCGTCAGAGAAACTTTTTTGCCGCCGCCCCAACCCGCGCCCTGAACACCGGGCTCTTGACAATATCCCCATTCCCGGCATGGAAGAACGGATTCATAACGGTCTTGACCCAGATCTCATACACGTCGACGAAGAAGTTCTTGACAGCCTCCTCGGTCGCCGGCGCCGAAGGATTGTACAGTCCCGCGCTCGTCAGACCCGACCTTCCGCCCGCCAGACTCCCTCTGCTCCCCCCGGTAGTGCCGCTCAGACCCAGGGCTTCATCGCGCGGCCGCGTGAGCAGCAGGAAGCGCACGTTTGCGCCGGTGATCCAGCATGACACGAAGTTGTTGGCGTACTTGTCGATGTGCTTGAGGTACATGGGCGCGGAGCCCGAGGATGTCGAGGCGCCCCATTGCACCTCTTCGACGATGTCGAGCGCAGAGTGCAGTATAAAGGGTGCGAGGGCGCGCTCGGAGGAGGTGAAGTGCGGGATGCCGTCGCCGCCGCTACGGGAGGTGCCGAAGTCGTGTGTGTAGAGGGGTGTGTCGGTGGGTGAGAAGATGGTGAAGTAGTAGGACATTTTATCTGCATAGCCTTACTTTGTTCTTCTTCTTCTTCTTCTTCTTCTTCTTCTTCTTCTTCTTCTTTATACACTATCTGGATATGGTACGGAGCTCTCGCGCTGGGATGACGGGCTCACGGGGACTCGGAGGTGCTGCGGAGGCGGAGGCGGAGGGGAAAGCTCCCGCTAGCAGGGATTCGCGCGCCAAGCCATCTTTTCAGATTCACGACCTCATTCACGGCGTGTCCGCAAGACCACAGCACCGCACATCACCATGTTCGGCCCCTTCCGTCTTACGAACCCGCTATCGGGCGGTCTTTTGTGGTATGTGTGAATTGGAGCCCCCCCCCCCCACGACCGACCCACCCCGTGAACTACCATACGTGGGACTCACGCTCTCACTTCAGATACTAATGAGGCTAGGAAAATCCCCTGGCGCCTCTCTAGCCACCAGAAGTACCGACATCGCAATCGTCTCCGGGCTGTCGACTCCGTGGTTTCTACGCTAGATAGAGCCCTTGCGCGCCAGGGTGAGAGCATGAAGAAGATGGATAGATGGAAAGTTGAGATGCCGACTGAGCAGGAAATGCTGCCAAAGGACAAGTACACTGTGTTCGACCGGAAAGTGAAGAGGTACCGGAAGGGAATTCACAGTGAGATTTCTCCCTTGATTTGTTCCTAGGAGATGGGGTTCGAAGATGGTGGTGTGGTATGGCATGGAGACTGACAAGTTATAGAAGTACCGAAGTGGACGAAAGTGAGTCAGAGATTGAATCCGCCGGGTTTTTAGACTATGTGTGGTTGTGGTGTGTGGAATACGGTGTACTATATTCGGAATATCTTCTATACTCATTCACTTGTGTTGTCGGTTCTATAGCATCTTTGATTTGCTCTATAGTCCGCACTTCAATTCGTTGGCACCGTGTTCCTTAATGTACTGCTTCTGCCTTCACTTTCGTTTGTCACTTTCACCTCGTCCGTCTTCGCTGCGTTTTCTAGCATGTCGCTTCTGTGTTCACCTTGATTAGCCGCTCTGTACCAAGTGATTGTTTTTTTCTCACTCTCACTCTCACTCTCACCTCGTCCGTCTTCGCCATGCTTTCCAGTCTGTCGCTTCTGTGTTCACCTTAATTAGCCGCTCTTTACCAAGTGCCCTTTTTTCCTCACGCACTCTCACACTCCTCTCAATATACCCCGCTTCCCCAACCATACGCGTCCAACAAGCCCACCATGACACCCCCACCCACGACGACAACGCCAATGCCAGCGCCCGATCAAGTCCCACCAGCCCTGGCAGAAAAGTACTGTTTATTACGCTTACAGCAGAAGAAGGAAGAGACTACCTTGCAGCAAAGAGTTGCGACTGCGCAGTTCAACCTGATGGAGAAGCACGCGCGGGAGCAAGATCAGTTTTGGACTGACTCTGCTCCTCAACTCCAGAACAGCGGGCATCCGTCGAACCCTCGAGGCAAGCCTGACTCGCAAACTACTCGAGGTCGACACGCGGCTCTGCCTGCAGAAGTTGAGGTTATTGATCTGGTAAGTATAAGTAATCCATGGACATGGGGTAGATTGTCGATGATGGCGAGGTGGTTTTGAGGCAACAGTCCATTGCAGTGCAAGACTACGCGCACAAACGCGTTATGTGTGAACTTTTCTAACTCTACACTCTCCACTCTAGGTGTCTTCCGATGATGATGAGCCGTTGGCTAAATCCAACTCTTTGGCAAAAACGACGCCGAAGAAGTCCTGGCCTCAAGTCAAGCATAGCCCCGCCTCGGGGAAGAAATCTATCCCGCCGGACTTCCTGCGTCAGATTCCTATGTCGACTTTCAGACAGCAACAGAGGGATCGGTCGACTACGATGAGTAATAAACCTTCGATACTGCCAAAGGACCCGAATCTGCTCTCGCTTCAACGGCAGAAGGAGAGCGGTGGGTTTGTGAGTAGCATACTAGATAACGGTAGGAGCAGGAATTGGACTCGAGGTCTAGGTAAGGTACTTGATAAGTATGATGAGGATGCTATTACAGAGGATGTTGTGATGGGAGATGCGGAGTCGATGAAGAAGCATGAAACGCCACGAAAGAAACCCCGACATATATTCCGTTCCGACCTATCCCCTACAACTCCGCCAACTCGCAAGCGCAAGGAGCAATCGACAAGCAGCGACTCGGGAACAGACTTCCTACCCTCATCGCCAACGACGCCATGCCCCCGAGGACCAAAGAAATCTCTAGCAAAAGCCCCAGCGCCGAAGAAAGGGAGGTATTCAAAGTCAGCATATGGCTTCAAGACTGTGTCTAGCGTACCGAATAAGAAAGGTCCATTGACACCGCCGCCATCCGCTGCCACCCCGGTCTCTGCAACCTATAGTCATCCCTTTACCCCTACACAACCCATTCAACACCCAACACCAAATGCGCCCCGCGGCCATCGCGTCACCGCAAGGTCCCTGGTCGATATAGACACCCCCTTCATTTCGACGCTAGGACGCGGAAGTGCGAGCGGGAGCGGTCGAGCTGCTGCCAAACAAGCGAATAACCGTATCAGTCGATACGCGCAGGGCGGTGAAGGGGTTGGGGATGTGCATGTTTTAGGTGAGTGTCATACGCGGAAGCTTGTGTGAATTTAGGCTGCTTCTTGGGGGGGGGGTTCTGGTTGTGGGTTGGATCGATGTGTGTATGGTTATTACACATACACGGAGAGATTCTCTCTTTAGTTGCGCTTTTTACTAACTTCCCATCCCCCCTGGGGAATTATAGATGTTATTATGAGCGACTTGAAACAAACGGCTCGTGAAGAAACTGCAAAGGCAACGACAACGACAACGACAACAACTCCTCCGGATCTAATCGAAATGGGCATGGGTATGAGCATCCCTCCCACCCCATCGCACGTCATCGCAAAAGAGGGGGAGCGTGAAGAAAGTATTTACACGAGCGAGAAATGGAACAAGGATCGTCTCAAAGGTGATCGGTATGTTGCGAAGAACAAACTCTGTGTCCATGAGCCTGCGGCGGATGCGGATGGGTGTGGTGGTTTCGTTAAGGTGGGAGAGAGGATTGTGGGGACTTTGGATGGGGTTGGGGATGGTGATGGGGTGGTGGTGAGGGATGGGTGAGAGGGTTGGTTGGTGTTGGTTTTTGTGCTCTTGTTCTTGTTCTTGTTCTTGTTCTTCTTCTTCTTCTTCTTCTGAGAGAAGGAGAAGGAGAAGAAGGATGGTTTGTGGTATCGTGGATTGGGTTGATGGAGGATTGATGGCGAGGCGATGGCGCTACGCGGGGAAAAGAATCTTTCTCTGATGGGGAGATGCTGGATAATGAATGCGATGGACGCGGATCTCATGGCATGGTGTTTGGGATAACGTATGCCCGTTGTACCTTTAGGTGGGCTTGGCGAAGCTCTACTTTGGTCGCTTAGGTGCTGCGCGATCCTTTTTCTTCTTTTCGAGGTCGAGGTCGATGCAGCATGTGGGTGTTCTTGGGTAGCTTTACTTCTTCGCACATGTGGCGTTTAGGATGGGGTTACCAATTCAATGTACTTTTATACAGCTATGACTAGGGTGTTCTTTCGTCGCGTTTTTTTCTTGCGATGGCTTCGATGTCCATGTGTGGTTCTGCCAACGCGAAGTAGGGATTTGAAGTATGCCTGTGTATGGCGCGTGTGGTAACCAATGATCGTAGTATCGGTCGGTCCTCTAGTGTTTTTCTTATACCTACCAATCGCGTTCTATAGCGATGAGGATGCTTTTTGGGGATTTGGGCTTACTATACTATACATAGTAGAGTTGCATAGGCCTAGTATCGTCATCTATTTAATGTACGCATGAATATCTCTCTCCCTTCTACGTCGGTCGCCCTTGTTTATGTTGGTATCTGTATCTAGCTTGCTCTATTTGTGGCACTGACTGTGCTTCACTCGTATCTAGGGATATTGTGGAAACGCTCGGGTATTGGTTGGTAGAGGAGTGTTTGAGGGGAGGAGCGGTGGATGGATAGAGGAGGAGTGGAGTAGAGTAGAGTGTCGATGCTTCGAGTTTGCTTGGTATGGGTGGGTTTGGCGTGTGGCGGAGTCTGTTGATGCTGTGAGCAGTAGAACTAGATAGTGACCAAGAGAGAGAGAGAGAGAGAGAGAGCCTGCGAAGATTAGTCATCTTAGTTAGTGGAGAAAGGGTCGTGTTGCGTGATGTGTGGTATACGTCACAGTATGTGTGTGCGTGTATCTGTAGTGTGAACGATATTGTATAGTATAGTAGTTTTTCCACAAACCGCGCACAAGTAGAAATTTCCAAACGCGAAAGAAAAATCCTAAATCTCGCCCACTCAACACCGAACTTCTCCTCTCATTGCCGGAGGGTATGAAACGGACACACAGCTGCAGTTCAGACACACACACACACACACACACACACACACCCAAACAAATACTCCTGAACAACGTCATAAAAGCGAAAAGACTCTCGGAGAGCACGAAAGTGAGGCGATCGCGGGGGTTCCGCACAGCGATAAGAAAGAATACCAGCATAGATAGGATAGGGAGAAGAGGAAAAAAAAGGCGAAAAGTGGTGTGTGTGTGGAGAGAGTTTGAGCAATGTTTTGGAAGGAAATTTCAATACATCCAATGCGCAAGAAGTCGAAATAATAATAGATAGATAGACAACGTATGTAGTAAGTGGGAGTGAGTGAGAATGAGTGAGCACGATCTTTCTATACCCATGTAGCCCAAAAAATAAAAATCCAAAGATAAGAAGCAAGCCGATAAAGGAAGGCTTCGAGACCTTCCCAGCGCCCAGCGCCCATCAGCGGCAGCAGCCCTCGAGCTCTCGATCCCATGTCCAGGATCCCCCCAGGGACCCTGTCGATACTCTCTCTCTCACACACACACACCCTGCGCCCATCGCTCATGCGAAAGAAGGTCCTGATCCCACACTACTGACCTCATCCCCATCCCATCCCATCCCAGCCCATCCGCATTCCAACATAATCCAATCCTACCGCACCATACACGACCCGATTCCGTCTCTGGCATAAGCACAAGCAGAAAGCACAAGCAGAAGCGCTCTAAACGCGCCTCCCCATCCATCCACCAATCCATCTATCTATCCATTATTACTCTCCCCCAACGCGCCCACCGAATCACAATACCATAATAATACCCATCCCAACCCAACACAACCCCTCACGGCAATAAGTCCCCCTCCACTCACAGCCTATCTAGCGCACACGACGCGCGCAACCTCACCTCACCTCACCTCACCTACATAGCCCCAGGGCCACTCCCTGTGTGCAGCCAGCAGCGGCGAGCAGTCGCGGCAACTTGCCATGCCTTGCCATGCCTTGCCATGCCATGCCATGCTGTACAACATGACGCAGTAGACAGCCCAGCCAGCCAGCTGCAGCCTTTTCGACGCCGGGACCGGGGGGCACCTTCCCCACTCGTAGGTCGCGTTCCGCTCCTTCCTACAGGCTGAACTCTGTGGTCGTGGACAACGCATCGCTAAGGTAGGTGGGCTTTAGGGCATCGCTGAGCGGTATCGAGTAGTAGGTAAGTAAGTAAGTGGTGGGGTGGGGTGGGGGTAGCAGTAGTGTGATTGATGGGGGGAGAGTTTAGGTATGGGGTGGATTTGGGATTTGGGTGGGTGACTTGGCTGGATTGGGGATCGCGGGGAGGGGGGGTTGGATTATGATGGTAGGTAGGGTAGGTAGGTAGGGAGGTTTGTCTGGGCGTGTTTGTGATGGGTGCAGAGCAGAGAGGGAAAGCTTGGGGTGTGGTGTGTCGGTGATGGTGATAGGGGGAGGAGGACCGCTGGCCAAGTAAAGTGTACTAAGGTGGGATAGTGGGAGCAATGGTTGAAGCTTGAGTAGACTGGACACTGGGTTGGAGAGAGCTTGTCCGTTTATGGTATAATATGTGATGATGGGATGGGATGGGTGGAAGTGTATGTACATACAACACAACACATGACAGTAGTAGTAAGTAGTAGTAGTATGTGAAGTGAATACCTACCTATCAAAGACGCCGAAATTTAGCAACTAGACTCATCATGTGAACGAGAAGTGATGCTGTCCACGACGAGACGACGAACCACCGAAGCATTTCCATAGCGGGAAAGTTTGAAGGCCAAATACTCCATACCTACTCAACCCCTTTAACCCGTTTTGGCGAGAAACGTCGAGCGTGCATGTGGACACGGTGCATTCAACGCATGATAACCACGCTCTTTCAAGCATGGTCACTAGAATAACTACCTTTGAATGGTACCGAGAGCAAGGAACTTGGCTTCGAAGACCGCGAGAAGGCACCGGCTGGAAAGGCTGCATGTACAGAGTTTGAGAGACAAAAAAAAAAGAAGAATCTGTCAGTCCAACTCTATCTGTTTCGGGGAAAAACAACGAGGAAAGGTGAAGGTCTGACGGGTTATACCGACCCGTCGTTTCCGAGCTGCGAGATACTTTCGAAGACGGGGCGCGTTGATCAGGGAGGAATTTGAGTGTGGGCAGCGAATAGAGTAGCTAGCTTCCGACATATCGGTGCCGGATATAGAAGCAGGTCGGCGACACCAACCATCAACACCAAACAAGGATCCTCGAGCAAGTTTCGAGGCCTACTGGCAAAGCTCTCTTGCTCTGAGATGAAAAGCACACTTGTTCACATGGAACTGTGTCACAAAACCCCCTCTCAGCCCTGTCCTTATGCGCGCACAATCTTCGAGGTCGCACCATAAACATCAACGACAGGCGCGCTGCCATTCAGACTCAATCAACGCTTGACATGTCTGACTGACCAGCGCATCCAGTCTGCGCGAGCATAGCTCACAGGCCCAATCCTGCCCACGTCATTGTCGCACCAGCATTCACGGTTCTGCGGGCGCTGGACCGTCGACGTCAGTCAACGATGGCGGTCGCGAATGATCCTTGATCCAGACCAGGGCGGGTGCTTGGGCAGGGGAACGTTGATTTGTGTTTGTGAGGCTGTCTTTGTTTATGCGCTGCTGGACTTTTGAAACGGAGCATGCTCGCTAGAACGTTGACGGGTGTGGTGAAACCTGGGTGCTTTGGGAGACCCTGCTGCAACGGTCGACAAGCTGCTAGTCTACATGGCATGTATAATATGAAATATTGTGCTTTGAAGTTTGGACATGTGTTGTTGGTTGGATGATCGGTTTTGGCGGCGGCAGGATTTGTAAAGTTTGTAACGCGCACACAGACTGCGCAGAGCAATGGAGAAACGGGTTTCGGCGTGGTTCGAGTATGTGTACGTACCTGAGCCGGCGGCGTGGGAGCTGCAGAGGACGGTCGGTACCAGATACCTTTCTGACGGACAATGGTTCCCATCAATGAGTATTATGTTTGGAGTGCTACAAGGCTACACAAGCCACGCGAGGGTGTGGTCGAACGAGAAGGACGATCTTCCATTCCATTCCAGCGTCCCGGGCGATCAACACACCAATGACCCCCTCTGGCGGCAGTCTAGATTTCGCAGGAAGCGCACACGGACCCCGTGATTCATGAGACAGCGTGTGCAGCACTTCACCACCCTCTCTCGCTTGGCAGCTTCCACCTGACCGACCGGTGTATGTGGATATCGGCAAAGAAGCGCCGCATGCCGGCGGAGCTGTCTAGCAGTGTTGCGTGGACGGAAGGGCTAGCGGTGTACGGCCATAACGCATGAATTTCTCCAACTCCAGAGGAAGGTCAAGAGAGGGCAGCACCACGCGTCGTAACCAATTGATACGGCAGCAGATCTGTGAAACAAGGTGCAGGAGGGGTGGTACGGGTAGGCCGACGAGAATAGAAGCGGTGGTAGCAGAGGGCAGAGGCTAGCGAGATGAAAAGGGCATGGGCGAGTAGGGCTGACCTAGCACGACTTGCGCGATCGGTTGACTCCAAGTGAGCACCCGCGTCGAGTATGTAGAGGCGACTACCGCATAGTCTCTTGCAACTGGTCTCGACTAGGCCCAGAGAAGTTTAGGGTATAATCGTCTAGAGGCCTATCAGATAGCCAGGATTGAGCTATGTGGGGCGTTGCCGTTAACCTTAAGCCTTCGTACAGATGCTAAGGCATATGAAAACGCCCCACATAGCTCAATCCTAGCTATCTGATAGGCCTCTAGACGATTATACCCTAAACTTCTCTGGGCCTAGTCGAGACCAGTTGCAAGAGACTATGCGGTAGAAGGGTGTGAAGGGTGTGAATTCGAGGCCTCCTTTCCCGTGCATGTGATGCTTGGCCGCAGGCTGCGGATGTAGGTACCGATAGCTGTATTGCTATTCTTGGGAATATGGGAGGAAGCCGTGAAACTCGGGTTTGGGGGCCACTTAAATTGTGACAGTCGCGGCTGGCGATTGCAGACGGCCATGGCTCGATTGCAGCCTGAATCGTCGGCGGCGATGACGGAATGGGCGGCCGTGTGGGCTGGCACTCGCATTCGTTTTTCGATCACGAGACGACGGCCATGATGCGAACAGCCGGTCGTGCAACTGCTCTGGAGTGGAATCGTGCTCGCTTCGGTGCCACGTCAGCTTCAGCAGAGTCTGCAACGAGCCATAGAAATTAATTGCATTACGGGCTTGTCCGGGTGTAGCTCTTTGCTCAATAAGTAACTCGCCGAGTTGCGACGATTCTTACCGCAAGCGATGGTGCTGGATACTGGCATTCGCCGTCTGCTCTGTGGTTTCTTGCGCGCCGCAGCAGGATAATCCACCTGTTCCTGCCCATATCCACAAGTTCACAACGATCCACGCGTGCCTTGTCTGAAGTTCGAGATGTGATGCCCAACGATGGCCTGTGCAGGCTCTCATGGCGGAAGATGACACGGCTGGCCACCCGACGCAGTGGTTCGAGTCTCCTGAAATCCGAGCGTGGCCAATCACAGAATCCATGGGGCGGGGAGACGTCTTCAGGACAGCCTTGGAACTGGGAAGGAAGTTGGAAGTTGGAACAGCCAGCCGAGTCTGCATCAGGGCAAAAGGCCGACGTTGTTGTCGACACCCTTCACCCAGCTCCCGTGCGAATCATCATCGCCAGCAGGCCTCTCCACTGACCAGGAAAAGGCGGGAGACAGGCCGTCCTGGTCGGCTCCTTGCGCCTTGGTATGGCCAGGGATGTGTCGTGCTATTGCCGCGACAAGAGCCGGCAGAAGGAAAAGGCCCGGCATTGGCCAATCAGCGCCGCGTCTCGGCCTGCCCAAACAGCGCTTATGCAGAGGCGTTGAGTTCTGAGCGCTCGGTTAGAGCGCCGTGCAATGCCATTTCAAACCAGAGCCCGAAGGCGACATGTCCGGAATATGGAATAATGCAGCCAGATGCGCTGGACGTCGAGCGAATGCTGCGCCATGTGCATTTCGGATCGGCGTCTGCGTTTCAATCGTTCTGGCGATTGCCGGCCCTGGTCGACCGGCGGACGCATGCCCAGCTGGCCAGCCCAGCCAGGTGCGGGAGAATCTGTCCAAAAGGCAGCAACCCTCAAGGGCGCGCGGGAAGCAAGGTCGAGGGCCCCCCGAGGGCGATCTCCGTACGCCTGTCAGTCCTCGAGGCCTGAACAGCTTGTTCCAACGTGCTGCCGACCCTCAACCAGGCGGAGGGAAACACTGGAGTGGACGCCCGCGGAGCACCATGGCATGAATCACGGCCAACAGAAAAGCGTCCAAAACCGTCCAAAACCGTCCAAAGCCGTCGCTTTCTTCTACGTACGTACACACCACAATAACAATAGCTGCCGATCGCACTTCAGCCGTTATTGCCAAAACTGCCATCCGGTGAGCACCATGTGCGTGTGTGCGTGTGTGCGTACCGTAGCCGTTCTTCTTTGGCGCTGGAAAAACACGGGAATACATGGCTCCCCGCCAATCAGCCATTTTGTCTTTTTGTCTGGACTTCTGCCTCGAGAGGGCCTGTCCGTAATCTCTCGCCGGGGCTAACGTTACGGGACGAGTCGCGACATGGGCGGACGGCAGCCAGCCACACTGCCCTTGGGATCGTCGACCGTTGTGGTCAAGAGACGCTATCCCTGCGCCTGGCCAAGCCGCGGCCATTATTGCTGGCGTGCAGCTTGACATTGAACCACCTCAACTCTCCGCTCGACGCATGCACGTCGCTTGCGATCCTTCGGCACAGAGCCGGAGCACAGCACTGAAATGGCCATCTTCTTTATCGGCCTTTGAAGTCCTCTTCGGCCGTGCTGCGACATCGCAGTGCGAGTGCTGACCGCTGCTCCTACTAAATGGAGCCGCTCAGCTGACTTTCGCCATGCACGTCGCCGTCGGATGAGTCCTCGACTGATAGCGCGGTGAAGCTGATCGCCATGTGCGTTCCCATCTTGTACTACCGCGAACGTGTGCAAAGGCATGGGACATCGCGTCAGTTGACCACACTTTGCTGCGGGAAGGAAGTGTTGCGTAACATCGGGGGGTGGCAACGATAATGGCTTTGTGGCCGGCAGTTCGCTGTCCAGACACCAGGACACCGTGTGTGTGGTTGGCGGCATATCTTCTTATCTTCAGCGCCTCCGTCTTGCCTCCCTTCGCACCGTACTGCGGCCGGTCGAGAAGCGTCGCTGATGGCGAGCCGTTCGTTTAGAGTTGATGCTCGCTCGGTACCTGACTTCTCGCCCTGGTCACCGAACAGGCCAACGCGATGCTCCCAGGGGCTTCTCCGCATCCCACTGCCCTCGGAACATTACTTAATCATATCCCATGTCACGATCGGCCCAGGGCGCAACGGCATCAGCTTCAACATGTTTCTGTCGCACATGCTTCTGGAAAGCTGTCAACCGGGCCCTCTCTCTCTGAGGACGGGACCGCGCGGCTTGTTTCAAGAGGGAGCTCCATGGGGCACGCATGGCAGGCATGGCTCACGCATCGACGGCCAGAGCACGCGTCTGAGACGGCGCCCGTGGTTGCAGCGCTACAGAGGTCGGCAATGCATGAGAGAGTCGGCACTGGAGTCATCTATTATTGTTATTGTTATTATTGTTATTGTTATTTGTTGTATCTACATGTTGCGACGCGTGCGCTCGAGTCGCGTCTTGGGCATAAGGCAATTTCACTTATTATAGCCATCTAGCACCGGCTAGGCCCCGGGGAATGGTTTAAACATGAATATCTGCCGGAACGGCGAAACGCTCACCCTGACGCACGGCTCGAATTCACATTGCATCGCATGAAGCTGGCGTGGACCCCTGAGGCCGCCATGAGCCACCCGGGTTGGGACGCCGCTTCACGATCTGGTCTGACTGACAGCGCCGGGCCGATCAATGCGATTTTCGAGGCTACAGGCACTTTCCGTGAGCCATTTCCGAGGCGCGCATCGCGTGGCCCGCCGCCCTCCATCTGGACGAGTCGGCCGTTGGGCGCCATGACGAAAGGCGCGGCCAATCGCAGGCGGGCGCTGGTGCGACTGCACAACGGTCGTCTACGCATACGTATTATTATTGTTATCTATCCATGAGTGCGGTCTTGCGGTCTTCGACTCTTGCGGTATGACATCAAGCTGTATGTAGGTACTGTATGTAAGTAGGCGCAGGCAGGTCTAGGCAGGCGTTTGCAAGCAGGCATGCGAATGCGATGGTCCGACGGGTCGCCCGGCGCTCTGTGGGCAGCATGATACTGGCAGGGGCATGACGGAAGCAGAAGGTGCAGAAGGACAGGGATCGCGACTGCCCGTAGCGTGTATTTACCCGAGCTGGATGGGAAGCCGCGACCGCTGGTGCCTGCTTTCCCAGAAGAAGGCTGCTGCTGCGGTGGTGCTGATGGGTGATGGGTGATTCTGCTGCCGCCGCTGCTGCTGCTGCTCCTCTTGCTGCTGCATGTATGTATGTATGTATGTATGTATGTATGTACGTACGTACGTCACCGCTCTTTCGCGTTTACACTTGGTTAGCCCACGTGCCTACATAAACTATCATCTCGGCACCACCATACTCCACCCTGCGCCCACCTCTACCCCCCCGTCCCCGCCTCTCTGCCTTTTGCCTCTGCGATATTCACGGCGATTACCACTGCCACTACCTTCTGCATCCCATTTTCAATACGCCCCGGCCAGCCCAACCAACAACGGCCTCTCTCTGTCAGCGCGCGCCGGCCAGCCTCACCCCTGCCATCCTGGATCCCGGCTGCGTGCGCCCAAAGTAGTGCATCGTCCGGGCCTGCAGCACGAACAGGGAGGTGGCTGGACTTGGGAGGCGTTAGTTGTTTGACGTTTATTTCACGCCTGCTCCACCTCGGCGCACCCACCGCCCGCTCCTCCATTTGCACGCCGCTGTCCTTGCACTCGTCTCTAGCGGGTCTGCTCCGTGTGCGTGTGAAATTGCGCAGGCTGCGCTACTGCATCCCGACCCCATCCTCGTCGCCCGCGCACGGCCGCAAAGACCGGTTCCTCGACGCTCTCCAGAGCAGTAATCACAACAATGTCCCAGTCGCGTGCGCCAGATAGGCCCCGGAAGTATAAGGAAGAGCCGGCTCCTGTAGCGCAACTGAAGATGGTGAGTTGCTTCTGCTTCTGACGCCCTGTCCTCACGTCTCCGTGTTTTCTATTTGCATTCACTCGCTTCCCCTTCCCTCTGCGCCGCACCACCCTGAGCACGCCCATTCGCGCGTCACCTTCGACCGTTGGAGTTTGAGTTGCGCCTACCAGGCCATCTGCGCTGTCACCGCCGACCAGCGTCCTCCTCGTTCAGTTGCATGTTGCTGCAGCCTCTGCAAGCCGCACCCTCGCTCAAAGAGCTACCCCAGCCAGCGCGCGTGAAGGCCTACATGGTATGCCTCCCCCGCCAAGCACCTGCTACCCAAACCTCTCTCCCCTGCACCTGCGTTGTTGCACCTCGCGCCATGAAGCTGCCCTCTCCGCCGCGACTTGTCACCACCCCGAGCAGGCGCATCCCGGCGACGCCATGAGCTCCCACCGCCGTCTGCTAGCCTGCCCGCTGTGTTGTCAAAGTCGCCAAAACTCGCGCCTCGCTTTCTTTAGTCTGCCATTCCCATCCTATAAACGACGTCCTATCTGTCGTCCAGTCTCCTAGCCCTGCCCTCGCATATCTCTGTTGCAGCACCAAGCGATCGATCCCGAGGCGAACATCGCTGACCGCCCCTCCCACCCCGCCACATCTGCCTACTATCCCCTGCACATTGTCTATCTTTCTGCCACCATTGTCCTTTTTTTTTCCACCCCCCTCCATCGCCATCACAGCCAGCCTGCTCCCACGGCATTTTTTTTTTTGCTAACTTGCTTTGCGCCTTCCAGCATCACCCCCACCCCACCCAGGGCTTGCCACCGCCAACCCACCATCCGCAACACCACCCGCGGCCCGGCGTTCTTCACCATCAACACCATCAACAACATCACCAGCCGCACCCTGACTCTCCACATCAGTCACAACCCGCCCAGTCGCCGGCCCAGGCTCACTATCCGTCTCCTCACCCAGCCAACCCGCAAGCTCAGCCGCCGCACCAGTCGCCGTACGTGCAGCAGATTCCAGGTCCGCCCGGACCGCAGCAGCAGCAACAAGAGGTCCCCTACTACTCTGCGCATCCAAGCCCGTACAGCACGAACAGTGCGCCGAGCAACTACTCATCTTCAGGTACGTGAATCTCCCCCGTTGCGGAGCTGGGCGACGCGTCGTAAACGCTGTAGAACGCGCCGTTGAAATTTCGGATGCCGCGCGCCGTCCCCAGCCGACAGGTAGCCCCGCGAGCGCGTTTGAAAATCATCTGACTCCCCCCCAACAGAGACACCAGAACTCATGGCTGCCGCAACTATGAACAGGCCGGGGTACCCGCCCATGCCCTACCACACGCCTCAGTCTAATTCGCCCGCCTCTGTTCAATCACCGCAGCATGACCAGCACGGAAGGCCCATCTACGGCCAACCGCCCAGCCAAATGCCGCAGTCCATGTACTACACGCCGTATGGATCGTCTGGAGTGCCGCAACAGTCGCCCTACCCCCAACATCCTTCTACACAGCAGCAGCAACCAATGGCGACGAACTCGCTGCTCATGTCCCACCAACAAGGCCAGCAGATGCACCACCCGCACCAACCCCACCCGCAGCAGGCGCAAGCCATGACTGGGAGCCCAAAGTCTAGGATGCCGCAGACTCCTCTCCAGCGACCGCCTTCAGGTCTTGGTCCCCCGCAACCTCCGCCACAAGCGCCCCAAGTTGGGACGCCTGGTATGCACACTGGACCTCCGAACGCAGCAAACATAAACCCCAATGCTGCACCCGGACCCATCCCCGCAACCACGCCTCTAGTCGTTAGGCAGGACCAGAATGGAGTGCAGTGGATCGCTTTCGAGTACTCGCGAGACAGAGTGAAGATGGAGTATACCATCCGTTGTGACGTAGAGTCGATTAGCGTTGACGATCTTCCCTCGGACTTTAAGACGGAGAACTGTGTCTACCCCCGCGCTTGCTGCCACAAGGATCAGTACAAAGGGAACAGGTTGCACTACGAGACCGAGTGTAACACTGTAGGCTGGGCGCTTGCACAGCTCAACCCGTGCCTGCGCGGCAAGCGTGGCCTGATCCAGCGAGCAGTCGATAGCTGGCGAAACAGCAACCAAGACCCTCGCCTAAGGAGTCGACGAGTACGGAGGATGGCGAAAATGAACAACCGCAAGTCTGTCCAAGCGACGCACGGTAATCACATGGCTGGGCCAGGCCCCGCTACACCTGGGGTTCCAAATTCAGCAGGTATGCCAGCACCAGGTCCCCCGCAACAGAGCTTGAGCATGGGGGCACCCCAGATGCATCATCACCATGAACACCCTGGAGGACCTCAAGGAGGAAGTAATGACGTTAGCGGTATGTTTCACCAGATGTGATTTGATGCGGTCGAAACACGCGCGCATTTTTGTTGGATTTTTGAATGATACCTACCTTCTGTCGTTTCTGCACTGCATGTACATTACACTCCTTGGCTGTAATTCCCCCTTTGATACCACTGCCCCAAGCACTTGCAGAACCGACACATTGTCCTGCGTTATTTGTACTGTACATGTTTGATTTGCCTCCCCAAAAGTCCCATGCGTTGTTTGCTCGTGCGAAGATTTTCCTATGTTCAATGCTAACTTGCGCCCAGAGTCAAATACTCATCACCACCAAGCTCCAAACGGACAGCAATCGTCACCTAGCGATGTGCGGCACACTCAAAACTTTTATCCTTCATTTCCCTCAAGCGATTCTGTCGCAGGGTCAAGCGGAATGCCGCCGATTCACGATGGATTGAGCCACCATCCCCCCTCCCATTCCTCTAGTGTCGCGGCCTCCAAACAAGAGCAAGACGAAGAGGAACGCAAAGTGGCCATGTTTGGTGACCTACCTGAGGCTAAGCGCCGTAAATTTATCCTAGTCGACGATGCCCAGCGGGGCACGCGAGTGAGGGTACGCGTCACTCTCGACAGTGTCAAGATGGAGGAGATGCCCGACTCTTATCGCAAGATCAACTCTGTGTTCCCACGCAGCTACTTTGCCATGCAAATGACATCCCCACCAGCTAGTCCACGTGGCAGCAACGTCTTTGATGACGAGCCCGACAATGAGAGCGATCCAAGCTTCCCATGCGCCGGTCGAACCTCTGTGCCTGTGCCAACTCTTGACGGCGATGTCAACGTTCCCAAGCCGCGCCTGACGCGGGCGAAGCGGTCCAAGGAGATTACACTCAATGATCTCGGCTACCGTATGAGCTGGAGTCAGAGCCGAGTGTTTGCGGGACGAACATTGTTCCTGCAGAAGTCTTGTGAGTAACGCGGCCTTGCCTACGATATAGAGAGTTTACTAACCTTTGTCAGTGGATGCCTACCGCAATAAGATGCGAAGCAGCATCATGGGCGCCGGACAAGACGTGACCGCAGTGGCACCTCACTTTGAAACCCGCGTTGGAAAGCGTAGGTGGAACGAGAGGATCGAGAAGAACAAGAAGAGAGGGCGCGAGGGGTCGCCTTAAGAATGCTTCCCGAAAAACGTGGCCGAGTGCAATTCCCTAGTCAGGTCCCCACTTTTCCGAACCATGCAAGGGCCCCTCACGACTCGGCCGGGGATGTTTACCTCTTTGGTCACGGAACATCAACACAAGCGGCTACCCCCACCTGTTGGTAGTCAGCACCGTGGACCTAGTTTCACGATTTCTCTATGTTTCAGGATTGCGATGCTCACTTGTCCTTACCGGTAACGACGACATGGAACCACCCTCGATACCAACGACTGGGCACGCAAACCTTCATGTAACTGGCATTCGATACCCTGCCTCTGCAAGTTATGATCTCTTGCCGGGGGCTTTTTTTGCGTCCACTGTCCTACCCTTCATACACATACATACTCTCCTTCGGCTCATGTTCTATATCCTGTGTGCAGGCCCTCATAATCAGTCATAGCGATCTCGGCGCCGGGATAATTGGGGTTATGATCAGCAAGCTTTCTTTCAATTTTTCTTCTCCGTCGGTCAGGGTGCAAAAGTGTAACTTGAGCGGGGGTGTTTTTTTGTTACCGGGGTGTTATTTTACAAGGGGGGGACCGGGGATGTACGACATTATCATGAGGGTCGTTGAGTTTCTCAACCTGGGTTTCTTCTTGTTTATCGTCGGGTAGACTCGGGATGAATGGGATATGAATGGGATATGACCCTGGTTCCTGGAGAAAGGATGGGAATTGGATTGGATTGGGAATGGCAATTACATAACTTACTTCTATGCAATCATCTCGGTATCTTTTTCTTGTTGGGCTATAGAATGAATGCTACTACTACTACTACTATATCACATGTACCCTCCTCCTTCTTCCTCGCTTTGCTTTGCTTTGCTTGCTTTACTTTGCTTTGCTTGCTTTACTTTGCTTTGCTTGCTTTACTTTGCTTTGCTTGCTTTACTTTGCTTTGCTTTGCGGTTTCACATGTGTGATATGGCTTGCTTGCGAGTCGTTTTGAACGGAGGGAGGGGGGGGGGGAGTCATCACACCAACCCAACCCAACCCAACCCAACCAACCAACCAACCCAAGCGCTTGAACCCGGCCGACATCGTACCCGTATGTAATGTAATGTTACCTGCACAATTCCTCGTACAAGCAACATCCCTCGAAGCCCCGACTCATGGGGGGGGGGGGTCCTCATGACACGAGGCGATACGATAGGTACATCACATCACACATCACACCTTCTCTCCCTGCCTCTCTCTCTCTCTCTCTCTCTCTCTCCCCTCCCTCGAGAAAAAAAGGGAATCGTTTCGTAGCTGCGCGTAAGCTGGTGAAGAAGGGGAGGGGTGCGGAGGGGATTTTTGTCTGTCTGTCTAGATGGTGTGTTTGTGTGTTGGTGGGTGGGTGGGTGGGTGGTTTCTTGCTTTTACGATACGATACGATACGATACGATACGATTTCTTTATTCTTGCATCTTCCTAGCGCTAGCGATTATTCTGGATTTGTTTTTTTTGGTTGTTGGTTGGGAAATTGGATGATCGGTGGGGGGGGGTTTGGCGGAGCTTGGGATCTGGGTATGTACTCTGAATCGGAATCTGAATCTGAATCTGAATCGGAATCGGAATCGGAATCTGAATCTGAATCTGGCGCTTTTTTTGTACATATGTCGGGCACGCATTATTATTTACTAGGTACCTACAATAATAGATGCTTTACTTATGGGGGCTGACTCGTGTGAGGGTGGGTGTGGCGCTTGTGCGCCTTTTTTTTCTTCTTTTTTTTTTTTTTTTTTTTTTTTTTTTTTTTTTTTTTTTTTTTTTTTTTTTTTTTTTCTCTCTCTCTCTCTCTCTCTCTCTCTCTCTTGGGATGCTGGGATATAGGTGAATGCATAACATGTTATAAGTATTTACCTAGATCCTAGATCTCTCTCTCCTGAGAGAGGGGGGGCTAGATGGCGATGATAAGGCCATTATTGTGTCTTTTGTGAAGCATGAGAAGAAGTGCCGAATTAATATTATTAGGTTGGGATGGGATGGGATGGGATGAGGGATTCTTAGCCCATCGTATGATTTCTAGGTCGTAGCTTGTCCTGAGAAGTTGGTGGTGGGATGTTCCTGGTAGTGCTACTTCTAGGCGTTGAGAAGTTGTGTGATGAGGTGAAGTGAGCGGTGTAGGTAGAATAGGAATAGGTTAGGGGTTTTTTTTTCTTTTGGTGCAAGGAAGGGATTGCTTGTGTTGTTTTTGTAAAAACTCGAATTGTTTCGCTTCTTGTGCATGGTTGGTGGTGGGTGCGGTGGGTTGGTGCGTGAGTGGTGTCTACAGTATGATAGGTCGGGGTCGTCTTGCTTTTGGATCATGTGGTGCATATTTTGTATACTACGGATGCAATTGTGTGGGAAAGCTTTTCTGGTTCTTCTTGTATGGTGGATGGGGATAGAAGAGGGGGGGTATAGCTGAGTGCCTTGCATTTGCATTATTGCTTCTTTGTGCATCATTCCGAAGAAGAATCTTTGGCAAAAAAAAAAAAAAGGTACTACTGACCCCGCAGAAATACAAGGATGATCAACCTAAACGTCCTGAACGGCGCCGCCGCCTGTCAAAAACGTGGTGCAGCAGGTGCCGCATGTCGCAACGCTGCGAACGGTACCGAATACTTACATAGGATATGTAATAGCGTGTGCATGTACCGCTATCTTCGTTTTATTAGCCCAGCTTCTACTACCACTAGATATCTACCCTACTTCACCGCACACCCACACCCACCCCGAATTGCCAACTACCTCACAATACTTACCATTACTCCCACGTGCGGACGAATAAACCCCTCACCACTCGCCATCCAATTATCCAAAACGCCGCTCGGTGGTGACGAGGCGGTTACGAAAGGTACCGACCACACGTTCGTTGCCGGGCAGGTCGCGGCAGGGTCCACGCTGTCTGCGAACGGGAGGAGAACATGGTAGGGCTGGCGAGCGTGCAACGCGTGCAACGCTATGCAACGCTCGGTCGTGTCAGTCTTACAAAGGGGTAGTGGATATCAATCAATCCATCAATATCGCATCGATTGACATGATCGATCGAAAGAAAGTCCGGCCGGACGGTCGAGATCAAGATCGGAATCGTAGTATGTACCAGAGTCACGGAGATCGGGGGGTATCACAGCCATGTAGATGGAAAGGAGATATGATCATGGTTGCTTTATTTTATGTAGTGCTAGGATAGCACTTTGTGCGCACTTCGGCTTGGGAAGTGCATGTATGTTACATAAGGATTGTGTTCTGTACCACTGTACAAACAAGCATATGCCGGATGGCGTCTGCAAAGTCCCGAGCGAGTCGCGTGGACTCCATATGGCCATCGCTGTGGCTGCATATGTATCCAAGGAGCGGTGTACGCCTCCTCAGTCGGACCAATCCAACGTTACTGGCAGCTGCAAATAAGACGTCTGAAACGGCAATGCGCGTCTTCACAATCGCTTGCCACGTCCACTCCTGGTCGTCCTAGTCGGGGCTGTTCTGGCCTGGCTGGAGGCCGTGGAGGCTTCGTAGGATCTCGTGGCGCGTCTCTTAGGGGCAGGTTTGGAGCTATCAGTCTCTGCGACTGCCTTGCGCTTCCGAGACCCCTTTCCGGCTTCTTTGTGTGAATCGTCCCCAGTAGAAGCTGTAGCCTCCTCGGCTTCAACATCTTCCATGTCATCGCCCTTATGGCGGACGCTGCGGGTTGCCTCGGATGACGGAGGTGTCAATAGACGTTTTCTACCAGTAGCTCGTGCAGATGCAGGAGGCGTCGATACTAGTCCTGAAGATTCGTCGTTTACCGTGGCGCTATTGCTAGTATTGCGCTGCTGAGCAACCCATGACAACAGGTTAGCCTCTGTCTCTCCATCCTCCTCGTCACCCTCTCCTCCATCCAGCATCTTGTCCAGCATTTCATCCGCCATTTCGCCGGCCACGTCCTCGCCATCGTCTTCACCATTTGCCATGCGCATGGCGAATTGGAGGATCTGCTGTGGGTTCATCCCGCTGAGCGGGCCACCTTCAGCGGCAAGACGCTCTTGCAAGACGGACAAAAGAGCTGTAGGGTCCAGGCCGGCGGTTTCTCCATCCTCCTCTTCGATATTCTCGTGCGGAATGGGTGCTTCGGCCTCCGAGACATGTGACATTTTCGAATTGGCTGCATGGGAAGCGGCCGGCGATGCTGAATGCGATGATTGAGTCCATCCGGGTGTACCTCCCAGCTTCTCTCGCCAATCCTTCATCAGCGCATAGGACTCGGCATTCTCCTCCCACAACAACTTGGGCCTTGCCTCCCTGTCACCCTGTGACCTCCAAACAACCGGCGAGTTCGCAGCCATATCCATACCGCCCTGTGCCGCTGGAGGTGCCTTGGCCGGCTTGTGCCTTTTCCGGGCACGAGTTGTTGTAATGGCTCTCTTCCTCTTCTCGCCGATCTTGGTATCTCCGGGGCCGTTCTTCGGTTCGAATTTGGCGTCGTCGTAGCCGTCGGAGGCGTATTCGAGGTCGAGAAAGTACTCGAAGCGGTCCCAGTCCTCTAGCGCGTCGTCATCGTATGCGGTAGGCGGCGGTGACTGTACAGCGTGCTCGGCGAGATCATCGGCGACCATGTACTCCTCTTCGACGTAGAGCCAGTCATCGCAGTCGGACAGGTCGTCGCCGTAGTCACTCATCTTGGCTGCAGGTTGAGGGCAGCGCGGTCGCACAAAGCCCTTTGTCTGTCTGTATCGATACAAAAGTAAGGCGTAAACAAGTCGGCAAGTCAGCAGTGGGAAGAAGCAATTGGAATTGATGGCGCGGAGAATGCGCGAGGATGAAGGTCTCGCGGTCGTTGGGATTTGACGTGGAATGCAAGCACTGGTCAACGGAGTGAACGAGTAAACGAGTAAACACGCGTACCCCTCAAGGTCCTCATCTACTAGTCGCGTACGTGTGCCAAGACCTGGGGTACTTCAAAACCTACCGGCTGGCGACGGCTTTAGATAGCTGCCGAGGCATTCCTCCTCTTTGAGTATGCGCGGTCTGTGACTCTTCCTATTCTGCAACTCTACGTGACAATGCGCGCCGTCCGGAGGTCTACACATCTCTCCCGCCAGCTACTTACCGCCAGCGCCGTGCGACATAGCTCCACCACAGCTCCGTCCATAAAGCCGCTTACTTCGGTGCTAATAGCGAATCGTGGGGAGATTGCCCTGTAAGAGTGGCTCTTGGGAACCTGTATAGCTTCTGCTAAGAAGTGTAGGCGCGTGGGAAAGACGGCATCCGAGTACGGCATCCGAACCACAACCCTCTATACCGACCCAGATGCCCGATCGCAGCATGCCTTGAGCTCTCCATACACCGTGAACCTCGGGGAAGCTTCTGCATATCTCGACGGAGACCGCATAATACAGATTGCGAAGGAGCAGGGCTGCCAGGGCATACATCCGGGCTATGGCTTTGTATGACCCCACAGCGCGTAGAGGTCCAATGCGCTGACCTAGCGTAGCTCAGCGAGAACCCGGCATTCGCTCGAAAATGCAAAGAGGCGGGCTTGACCTTTATTGGTCCTCCCTGGCAGGCTATCGAGGCCATGGGGAGCAAGAGGTACACTCGTGGTCTTGTTCCTCGGTGGAAAGCACGCTGACACAACTGTAGTGAGTCAAAGAACATCATGACGGCAGCCGGTGTACCGTGCATACCCGGATACCACGGCGCGAATCAAGACCCTGAATACTTAAAGAGCGAGGCCGCGAACATCGGCTACCCCGTGTTGCTGAAGGCTGTAAAGGGCGGGGGTGGAAAGGGAATGAGGATAGTCAACAACCCAGAGGAGTTCTTCGACCAGCTAGCTTCCGCAAAGTCAGAAGCTCGGAATTCTTTCGGTGACGAGGTGATGCTGGTGGAAAAGTACATCACCACGCCCAGGCACATTGAAGTGCAGGTGTTTGCGGATAAACACGGCAACTGTGTGGCTCTCGGCGAACGCGATTGCAGCATCCAGCGTAGACACCAAAAGATCCTCGAAGAGTCCCCCGCGCCACATCTCAAGGAAGAGATCCGTCAGGATATCTGGGAGAAAGCGCGAGCTGCTGCTCTGGCTGTCGAGTATGAAGGGGCTGGTACCGTCGAGTTCATTTTTGACAATGATACTGGCGAGTTTTTCTTCATGGAGATGAACACGCGCCTGCAGGTGGAGCACCCAGTCACTGAGATGGTGACGGGCGAAGATCTTGTGCGGTGGCAGCTAATCGTAGCAGAAGGCGGACGTCTGCCTCTTACCCAGCAGGAAGTCGAGCAGAGAATCAAGGAGCGAGGCGCTGCCATCGAAGCACGGATATACGCCGAGAACCCCGACATGAACTTCATTCCCGACTCGGGTCTACTTCTCCACCTCAAAAAACCCGAAGCGACACCCACTGTGCGTATAGACGCAGGTTTCGTTGCCGGCGATGAAGTGTCGTCACATTATGACCCCATGATCGCCAAACTCATTGTCCAAGGACCTACTCGAGAAGCCGCCATCCAAAAACTACGTGCTGCACTAGAAGAATATGAAGTTGCGGGCCCAATCACCAACATTGAGTTCCTCAAGCGGATATGCGTCAGTCCCGACTTCGTCGCTGGTGATGTTGAAACCGGATACATACAAAAGCATCATGCTGAGCTCTTCACACCCGAACCACTGGCACCAGAAGTCTACGCTCAAGCAGCACTCGGCCTCGCACTGCAGGAAATCTCTTCTTCGCGCAGTGACCCCTTTGCAGCACCCCCAGTCACCACCGCAGGATTCGGGAGCGGTTTCCAACGCCGTAATGTCCATCTCGTCGAAATCCCTGCCGATGGCAAGGCAGATAGCAAATCCACCACGATATCCATCCACCAGACCGCCCCCACGAAATTCGACGTCACTGTAGGCGACCAAATCTACACCGACGTAATCAGCACTTTCACACCCACCACTAACACACTAACGACCTTCTACCCGCACACAAGGCTCGCCACGACATTCATCCGCGACTCCGACCGTCTGACCCTGTTCCAGAAGGGCAAGCAATACCGTCTCCAACTCGCGATGCCAAAGTGGGCGGAGAAGGCGCTCGGGGTCAAGGACGTGACGAATAGCGTGCTGGCGCCTATGCCGTGCAAGGTTTTGAGAGTGGAGGTCAAGGAAGGTGATGAGGTGAAGAGAGATCAGCCGCTCGTGGTCATTGAGAGTATGAAAATGGAGACTGTGATTCGGAGTCCGCATGATGGGGTGGTGAAGCGGGTGGTGCTTGGTGCTGGGGTAAGTGCTTTGTATGATTGGGGTTTGATGAGTGCTAACGTTTTTGTAGGATTTGTGTAAGGCGGGGACGGCGCTTGTGGAGTTTGAGGATGAGGGGGAGAAGTGAGTTGGTGGGTTTCTATGACTGATATATTGTAATGACTAAAGATATGGAGAACAACCTTTCTTATTGACAGTACTATCGATATCTCCATCAAGAACACAAAGATAATCGAACGCAGGGAATATCAGACATGTGCAGACTTACCGACATTAGACAAACACCGTGGAAAACCAGCTTCAATCAGAACCGCCTCAATACTACCACTCCGGCTTCGCCCGAAATCGCAACCAGTTATCTCCCGGCAACGGCTCCTCAGTTTCATTCACTGTGATCCTCCCTCCCACACGATCCCCCATCTTCCCACCCACAAACACCGTTCTTCCAGGATCCAACCGAACCGGGTACCCCGCATTATATTCGGTTTCCATACTCACATCCGCTTCCTTCAAACTCTTGAAATCCTTTTCACTCAATAATTTCATAACCCATCTTTCCGCCCAAACTCTATCCATCTCCACAAGCGGCTCCGTCCCACTCTTCTCCCGCTCCGCCCCCTGGAAAATGCCATGGCAGAGCGTGTTCCAGGACATCCACCCTCCGCCTTTTTTCTTTTCGTATCCGGCTGCGCGGTTGCTTGGGGTGTGTTTGATGGAGAAGTTGTGCGTTGTGGGGTCGTTGCAGCGGCAGAGTGTCCATTTGTATGTCCAGTACGTTCGGCCACCTTCTTGTCTCGGTGCCTCTTTCATGCCGTGGCTGTGTTTGTGGTATGGATTCCCGCCGTATACTATGGTCCGTGGCGTCTGGTCGTTTTCGGGTGCGAAGGAAGGGTTCGCGGGAGGAGGGGGTTGAAGTACTGATGATGATGATGATGATGATGGTTGTGGTAGAGGTGTAGGAGAGGGGGAATGGGGTGCGCGAGAAGTTTGCGGTGCTCGCTGTGGAGTTCTTGGGGTAGAAGGTGTTGTTGTGGTTGTGGTTGTGAGGGAGGGGTTTGGGGGGTAGGGCGTTGTACGTGCGGTGCTTCGTGTCGTGGTTCCTCCTCCCCTTCTAGTGGGGTGTGTAGCATTGCGGCTGCCTCGGGTGCTGCGTTCTCCTCCGGTAGTAGTGGTGTTTCGGAGAGTATTTGATGCAGTGGTTCTGCATATACCGGTGCCAGTGAGTTTGGATTCGTTGTTGCTGCGGTTGTTGGAGTTCATGGTGTTTTGAGGGGGCTGGAGGAGGATGGGATGTGGGAAGGTTGCGGAGTATGGTCTATTATGGTTGGTCTAGATGATGAAGTGTTTGAGGAAGAACGTTGGGGTTCTTGGGAGTACTTTATACTCCTGGTGTGTGTGAGGGTTGATGACTGTGATGGGCGGGAGTATTGAAGTCCTGGTATGTTGACTCACGCAGATGTGTGTCACAGGAGTGACTTTTTTTTCGTTGTTGGAGTCACATTAAGAGTCGATTCACAAGCGCACCGTTGGTGTTGATTACACTAGTTGAATATCTATCCCTGTGATGGTGCGAGGTACGTTAGATCTACTTCAGTCAAGCTTTACAAACGTCGCAGTCTCCCCATCCCAACACTACCACAAGCGCCCCACCTCGTCGCGATCCATACACTCCTTTCCCACAAGATCTAACACCACGTCCCGAGCTCTTCCCATGCCATGGCTTTCCCGGCTGCGGACGTGTCTTTGGGACCGTAGTCGCGAGCGATGCCGTGTTAGTACCGCTCAGGCCTTGTGCATCTGCAGAGGTTGAGTTTTTTTTTGTTCACCATGCAGACGTCGGATTTGCGCGAGTGTCTGGCGCGGCGCTGTTACTGTGGTGGAGGCTATCGTGTTGGGTCTGGGGAGGGCGTTCTGTGGGGGTTTCGATTTGATGGGTTGGGTGGAACTTATGGTGAGGGGTGGTTCTCTGATTGTTGCGCGAAGTGGTTCGTGTTTTTGTTGGCTCATTTGATTAACGGTTCTTGTAATCGAAGCCTGGGATGCGCTGCTTGGGGTAGTTATATGGGGGTTTTGAGGGTTTCGGTGTCGGGGTCGATTATATCGGCTTCTACCTCCATCTCCGCACCCTTGAATAATCGTTATTGGATCCATTCTCTTTCCTACCTTATACCAAATTCGAATCCGAGTTTGATTTTGCGTTTGCATTTAAAATCTTTGCATAAGCGAAATCGAAATATATATCCAAGTCAATCAACTACACAACCCCCCCCCCCACCAACAAACCCACACAAGCCACGCCACCACCAAGTCCATCCAACAAACCAAACCCCGACATAGCAAGAACCCCGAATCCCCCCCAACACCCCTTCCATCGTCGTTATTGTATATTATCTCGCGAGAAAATAAAATGTCACACCATCCATCAACCCCCTCACGTCATCATTACCTTCCCGTTTGTAGACCGAACAGGCAGGAACCTTTCACGTATTCACGTATATATATATATATATAAAACTTTCCCCGCACTTCCCCTATACGTGGCATCACTCCTCCCTCCCCCCACACACACAGACCCTACTTTCCCCAGCAAAAAAACAACAACAACAACAACAACCTCCCGGCTCAATCCCATCCCCACCCAGCCCACCGGCTATACCCAAACCCCAACCCACCATGTGCAAAATCGACATACTCCGCTACCCCCTCTGCGGCTGCATATCCACCTACCTCCAAGTCACCCACGACTACGCCAACTACCCCTTCACGCAGACCCCGCACACGAATTCGTTTGCGACGGTAGGTCATGGGCAGGGCGTGTGTGGCTTGCATCCGCGGTATGGGTATCAGGATGCGCGGGATTCGTGTGGGTCGAGTTCGAGTTCGGAGGGGGAGAAGGAGGTGGAGGAGGGGAGGGGGAGTGGGTAATTAAGGGGATTTTGGGGAGAAGGGAATTGTATTGAGGGGAGAGAAGAGGAAGGGAGAATGATGGTGGGTGGGTGCGGATGAGATGTGAGAGGAGGTTTTTTTTGGAATGGGAAGGTTTTTTATTCTTTAGTTCTTTATGCAAAGATGCTTGTATCGTTGTTGTTGTATGTCGTTTCGTTCACCAGGAAATACTTTAATCCATCTACTTCCATACATACCATGGTATCTATACAACACCCTACACATAATTCCAACTCACATAGCATAGATCTGGAACGCCATGCACCTCCTACACCTGATCCATCCTCCACTAACTCCACGTCCCAACCCTCACCCCCCTATGACCCCGCCTCAATCTTCTCCAGCTCCTTCTTCGCCGCCCACTGCTTCTCATGCTTAATCGCCTCTAAAATCTTATCCGCGCCCTTGTCCTTCAAGATCTTTGCAACATCCGTGCCAAGCACCTCCGCCTCCTCCACCGAATGCACTTTTCGCGCAGTCTCATACTCCACAAACTCTTTCCCATCGACGCTGACCACGAGGGTCTTGAGAACCAGTTCCTGGTCGTCTAGATTGGGTTCCGCCTCCTCCACCGCATCGCCATGCTTATCGTAGTCCTTCGCCGGCTGCGCGCCTACAGAAAGTGTTTTCCCTCCCCTCCATGACGTCTCTACACCAATCGGCACACTGCAACCCCCTTCCAAGGCGCGAAGCAACGCTCGCTCCGCCGAAGTCGCCCGCGTCGTGCGCTCACACCTAATCTTCCCCAACATCCCCTTAATCACCTCGTCATTCTTCCTAATCTCAATCGCAAGCGCACCCTGCCCCACCGCAAACAGCATACCCCCATTATCCTTGCTCAAATACTGCGACACCCTACTATCCAATCCCATTCTCTTCAGCCCCGCCGCCGCCAGTATAATCGCCGCGAACGGCGAGTCCTCGGCATCGAGCTTGCCCAGTCGCGTTCCCACGTTCCCGCGCAGATTGTCGAACTTGAGATGCGGGTATAAGCGGCGAAGTTGGGCGACACGACGCACGGATGAAGTGCCGACGACGGAGCCGTGGGGGAGTGTGGCGACGGTGGTGTCTTTGGGGAGTTTGGGCGATAGGACGAGGGCGTCTCGAGGGTCTTCGCGCTCGAGGATGGCGCCGAGGGTGAGGTTGTCGGGGAGTTGTGTTGGCATATCTTTCGGTACTTTAGCTTCACCTTTTTCATATCACTATTGTAATGGGTGTCACAAACCCTTTAAGCAATGCACGATGAGACTCAGTTCGCCTGCCTCGAGCATGGCTTCCAACTCCCCCGTCCACAAACTCTTCGCATTCTCGCCCTGGCTCAGCTGCTGCAATGGCGTGACCTTGTCCTTGTCACCCTGCGCCAGTACCGGGCAGATGTTGAATATCCGGTCTGGAAATGCTTTCTTGAGCGCCTCTTCTACTGCGCGGGCCTGGATCTGGGCGAGCGCTGACCGGCGCGTTCCGATGTTGATGGGCGGAAATTGGGTGCTGGCTGATGTTGTCGCCGGCGCCGGGACGGATTGTGGGGACGTCTGGAGGTCTGAAGCTGTTGCGGACGCCATTGTTGCGTAGGAGGGGTGTTGGTGATGACTGAGGCGACGGGGAACTTTTGAAGTGGGCTGGAGGGGTAGCATGCGCGTCAACTCTGGTTAGCGTGAAGGAGAGCCGCCCTGCATTTCTTACTCAAGCTTACACATGCTCACCCCCCATTATACCATATCTTCGACCTACTGTCGATAACGTTACCCACTGCCTTATCTTCGTAAATGGTGCGGGGTAACCTCTCTGCCTGCGATAGAAACCAGCGTGCTTGAAAAGAGTAAATAAGTCTGCTCATCCTTAACCACTGCCTACTCATCCCCTATCTCTCTGTACGCTATATATGTACTAGAAGCCTGAACGTTTTGTAATGATAATATACTTCCAAGTAATTCATACATGCTCTAATGATAATGCGTCTAAATCCAATCGCTGAGATGTGCCTCCTCCCCTTTCTAAAAGCACTCTTCAAAGCAAATATCCGGCCCCGAATCTTCCTATATAATGCGCTGAGATGAAGTACAACATGTAGATGCGAATGCAAATGCTAAAATAAGATAAAAGAGAGAAAAATCAATCAATCATGTATCGTGTCAGCTCTTGACCGACAGATATCCCGCTCGCTCGCACGCTCGCACTTGGAAAAAAAAAAGAAAGAAAAATCCAAAAAAATCCAATATACAGATAAATATGCCAAGCGCACAAACAGCACCCCAACTCTTCAAAAATACATCCAAAAACTCCCTCTCCTCACCGCCATCGCATGTCGGAAAAGCAGGAGCAAATTCTCGGTACCCATGCCGAACGACCCTAGGGTCCAACCGTTTACGTTACGTGAGAGTCCCACATTATCCACCCAGGGTGCCGGAATGCCCCATATGACCCATCAGACAGAAAAGCGTCGAGTTGAATAGCGTCATGCAGGAACAATACGCGAAGACGGTCCGGCTCTCGATGATGCTCTGTGTTGTTCGCCGCTTGGGAAATTCGATAGTGTGTAGATGTAAGCCTCATTTTCCAGCTCTCCGGTGAGAAAGGAGGAGATATGTGTTCTAGAACAGAGGTTGGTGGCCGGATTAGGCCGAAAGCCAACCTCATGGCTGTGGACTAGGGAAGCCGCCGAGGAAGACGCCGATGCTCCAGTTCTCTTAGGTCATGTGCGGTCGAACGGAAAAACCGAGCTCGGCTTCGTGATCGCCTCTAGGGTCAAATGTAGGTCGACGTAGCTGTGAATCCGTTGTTCTCGGAACGACGAGGAAAGAACATCCAACAGCCGCGCTTCGGCAAGCGCATATGCATTTCTGCCTGACCAGTCTGGGGGGAAAGTGGACCTGCGTTGAAATGCCGACTTTACATTTCCTCCGCAAGCACAGAGATCCATCTATCCGGAACAGCGTTGCTCTGGGCATCCGTCGCAAGCGCTTTTCCGCTGCCACCCAACTTCCTTGGCGGCAGCCAAATGCGCGCTTTGCCGACTGCTTTCGAATCCAGCTTGCCGACGCGACGCATGTTCATCTCCAACACAATGACTCTGAGGAAATCGCAATTTTCTCGCGGTTCGCGTTGGCGCACGGGTGGAGACGGTGATTGCGCTCTTCCGGCTTCGGAAAGGGGGTCGGCAGTTTTCCGACGTCGATTCGAACGACTGCGGCGTTCATAAGTTTGCATCTGGATCATTGGTGCAGCAGTTTCTTCGTCGATGTCGAGCATGAGGCTATCATGGAGATGCATGGATAGTTCGGTAGGCGAGATGGTGGTTGGCTGCGGGTTCAGGTACCGACGGAGGGCGGGTGAGGGTAAACCTTGCATCTGCTTTGGGCGCATTTCGCTTGTGAATTTTGGCGATAGAAGAGAGCGGGTAAGGAGGTCGTCTGGCGGTACGCTGGGTGCTGTGAAATTTGAAAATGATTTTGCAGCCGACTTGAGGGCCTGGAAAGAAGCTGTCAGGTTTGACTTGAACGACTTGAATCTCTCCGACGAGGGCGCAGGTGTCGTGACGTTGTCCGAGATGTCAAGGTCGGTGATGTCGTCATAGTCATCCTGGCTGAAATGGATTAAAGGATGGTCCAGAATGCAGTCTTCTTTTGTTGGTGACGATACTAGCTTCTCTCGACGTTCCGATGGGGATCGTTGCTTGTATGACTCCGGCGTACTGATGGTGTCCCAGTTGGACACGAATGAAGGGGCGTCGGTGTCCAGCGATGGCGGTATGGTGGAAATGGACTCGCTGGAAACAGATCTAGATGTTATAGAAAGAGATTCCTTCTCTTGCTCCAGGCTGACTAAGCTGCCGTATTCATCCTCGGACTCGTCAACACGCCCCAGCAGCAGGTCCAACGGCGAGCCCACGAGCGAGGGCGTCACTTCCATGTCGTCCTGCTTCCACTCCCGAATCAGCTCGTCCATGGATATCCGCCTGTCCCGCGAGGAACTCTGTTTCCTTCGTGTCGGCATCTTCGGGATCTCCGTCACAGCCAGCAAGGCAGCGACGGCCGGCGGGATCGCATCAGGCTTGTGGTTTTTATGTACGCGCTGCGATCTGCCTCCATGGTGACCGCGTGCCCGTACAGTTTGTATCGAGGGCGCGGTACCGGAGCGCGATGATCCGCGAGGCGGGATAACGACTGGCTTTGAATGCATCGGCGCTGCAGGCACAGCTGCTCTCGGGACCGGTACCGACGCACGCGACGCATCCTCGTTCTTCTCTGCAGGCGGCTGTGTTTGCATGTTTCGTTTAGGTATAGGAGAAGTTTTCGCTCGTCTTGTTCCCATCTTTTCGCACGCTGACCGGGGAGGAGAGAACGAGACGGACTGATGGCGGAAGGAAGTTGGCACCATCATGGTGATAGACGGCCGTCGGACACTAGGCGACCGGATGGATTCGCGACAGGTGTAGCTGGTCCCAGGATCAAACGTGTTGTGACGTTCGAGGCTGAAAGCTTTACGTTATTGCTCCAGTGGGATTGGATGGGGAGCGCAAGGGGACTCGGGTGCCAGCATGGGTGGAGCCGTCGCCGAGCGTGCCCGTTAATCTTGGATACGTGTAAGTAGGAGCTTCAATAGCGAGCGCATAGGAAATGGAGATGTTGCAGAGAGGCAAGACGTGAAGTTGGCGGTGAATGTGACAAGCGGCGGCGATGCGGCGATAAGGAATAATGGATGACCTCAAGGCGATCGACTAGACTATCTATCTATCAGCTCTGATAAAGAACACAGTCAAGCAGGGTAATCAAACACGTGCCTCATATCTAGGACTACAGGGATAAGATACAGTCATACCGTCAGGCACACACACACATCCTGCTGACTTTCTCTCCTCCCAACCAAGTTCCAGCCCCATGTCGCCGTCGGGTTTCCCCCAAACAGGGTTACGATCTGGCGCGATGCGGCGTCCTCTAATCGGCCCGGTCGGCATCCATGGGGGCATGGGTACTCCACGATCTACAGGGCTGAAGAAGAAAAGCTGGCCATTATTATTCAAGGGACCCCACGCTCAGCACCTTGCGTCGCGAGAGAAATCGTTTGTGATGTCTGCTCCCTCTGCTCCCTCTGTTCCCTCTGTCACTTCCCTCCCTTCCCTCCCATTCTCTCCCGTCGTCTCTACCTTCTATCTTGGACCTCCTGTGCAGATGCCAACGGGATGACGCGCAGCCTGTGAGAGGCCGGATGCTTATCTCGAACAACGCATGCAAGCCTTTCGTGCATTATTTACCACGACACCATCCATCCATATCTCCGCGCTGCCCAGCCGGCCCTGCATACCCCACAGGGAGCTATCTCGCATCGAGCAGCTGCGTCATGCACCGCAAATGATAACATTAACCGCTTTTCGCGACAGCCATGGCCCCATACCGCATAGTCTCTTGCAACTGGTCTCGACTAGGCCCAGAGAAGTTTAGGGTATAATCGTCTAGAGGCCTATCAGATAGCTAGGATTGAGCTATGTGGGGCGTTTTCATATGCCTTAGCATCTGTACGAAGGCTTAAGGTTAACGGCAACGCCCCACATAGCTCAATCCTGGCTATCTGATAGGCCTCTAGACGATTATACCCTAAACTTCTCTGGGCCTAGTCGAGACCAGTTGCAAGAGACTATGCGGTATTGTAATCCATTACACGAGAGATCTACCAGATCACCATTCTATGACTACCCTCCTGCCCTTCACGAATTTTCGCTACGTACAGGAAATCACGGCATCAGCACAGTATGACGGAACAGCCTCAGTAGAATATTCTTGCATTGTCTCCTTCGCTATGAGGAAAAACTTCGTCCAGTAGTAGTACATCAGCCGCGCTCGCTTGTGCGCGCGACCATCCCTTGCCGCCCACCAATGTAGCAGGTATCAAGACGAAGCCTCCCCATCCGAACTCCCAGCCAAAGAGAGGGCCCAGAGTCTTTCTCTCAAGTACCTATCTGCCACACACAGAAATTAGCCAAACGCCGTTCGCCGTGGTAGGGATCCGGAGAGAGAAAACAATAATCCAAAAGCGGTAGTATAGTAGGGAAGCGAAGAAAAAAAAAAGGTATCAATAATCAACCGCCGCCCCCGCAGAAAGACTGCGTGATCAGGGAGAATGCTACCCACCCATACATGGTGTGTGACGAGAGATACACAAGCCAGCTCGCTTCGGTATATGGTACGTGGCGATTCTCCTGACCAGTCGCCTTGAAGGGTGAAGGGAAAATTTTCATCAAGTCGCAGGCTGCCTTGTCCGATGCAATGCATTACACAGAAACGTCTCAAAAGGCTGCCGACACCTCTCCCAATTCGCACCTGGGAAGTATAGCCAGACTAATTGATAAGCCGATGGGGCAATGAGCGGGCGGAAAGAAATGAACTGTAGATGCAGCGTAAGTCGTCGATGCAAGGTCCTGGGAAGGACATTCGGTCGTATCCAATGGCGTTTGGGAAGCGTAGAGTCATGAGAGTATTCATCAAGACGTGGCACGTTAAGCATGGTCGGTCGTCGAAGAAACACTCGTCAGAAGGCGTGAGGATGGAGGCACAGGGGATCAGTAGTCGCCGTCATCGGTCCATCCCGCATCGCTACCTCCCACAACCCGCACCACGTGATCGCCATCTTCCACCAAGTAATCATCATCCTCCTCCTCGACAGATCGCACGCTTCGTTGTTTCTTCTCGTGATGTTCTGTACGAGGTGAACCGCCATGACCGCCTTCTGGAGTGAATCGCTTACTACGCGCAGCCTGCTGGCGGTAATAGTGCAAGTCCGCGTCGTGCTCCGGGGCCTCGTCTGAGTGGTCACTATACGTCTCCCAGTTCTCGGAACCCGACTGGACCGTCATTGCAGTACTAGTTGAAGACGTGTTCGAGATCTGCCTGCCACCAAGTTGCGGGGGAGGAGCGTATGTGGGGGTGTATGAAGGCGTGTATGAAGGCGTGTAGGCAGCTCGCATCGTGCGCGACATATAGCTACGATCGTCATACGGGTCCTCGGGAGGCACTTGACGAACGATACTCTCGCTCCGATCGCCACGGTTGAAGTTGTAACGATTAAGAGGCGTTCCCTCAACCTCGGGTGGCGGGATGAAGAGGTCCTTCATCCGCGGAGGAGGAGCCATTGGCGGAGGCATCTTGCGGATCGTGGAGTTTTCACGCTGAAGGGTAGTAGCTCGTCGTTCAGGTGAGTTGCCTCCGTGCGGCATATTCTTCAAGGGCCCTCGGGCAGGAATCTTGGTAGGGCTCTTTGAATTAGACGCTGCTGACATGGATTGAGAGAACGGATTATGGCGTGATAGACTCGTGCCAAAGTTGCTGACAGGCGTCTTTGACCGGGTCGGAGGCGGGCCACGAACGGTAGAAGCCCGCATCAAGGGAGCTGATTTTGGTTGCTTGAGAGGCGCAGACATGGAGGAAGGCGTCTTCGATCGTGGCGGCGGGTGAGGAGCCTTGGATTCACAGGCATATAGGTCGTCCAAGTATCGGTCGCCAAGGACAAGGAATGGACGCCCGTACTCATCTTCCCACTTCTCGAGCGTCTTCTTCAGCTCAGCTTCGACTTTGGGTAGCTCCTTCGCTATGCGCTTTCGCATCTTCTCCTCCCGCAAAAGCTTTCCTGGATCACGCCTCTCGCCTTTGTTGCCGCGACCCATCAGACGAGATGCATCTTGGCTTGACTGCTGAAGATCATCGCGCTCGTTCACGAGCTCGCGATGGCGGTCGATCTTTGAAAGGATAGGAAGTCGCTGCTCCTTGAGGGCTTCGAGACGGGCAATTTCAGCTTCATGTGCAGAGAGGAGCGCGTCGCTGCAGACATCGGAGAAAGCGGGCGCAAAGTCGAGCATCTCCTCTTCCGAGAAGTACAGCGCGTCCCAGAGCTCCTGCAGCTGCACACGGGCCTCTTCGACGAACAAATGGAGGTTCTGGCGCTTGAGCTCGTTGAGCCTCGACAGCTCATCTTCGAACTCATTGATGGTGCGCAAGCCACAGCCCCGATTGCTAGCTAGGAACTTCTTGCGCTCGGACTGCTCGACATTGAGCCGCTCCCAGAGATCCTCGATGGTGGTGCGAAGTTGGCCCAGTCTTCGTTCGCGTGCGCGCTTCTCCTCCATCAGTCGTTCCCTCCTCGTCTTGAGCTGCGCAATATCCTCCTTGTGCAGTCCCAGCTGTTCGGGCGCGTCGCGATAGTGCTGGACAATGGCGCTGTCGGTCTGCGCCTGCGGGGTGCCCAATTCAGCCCACAGTTGGACAATCTCTTTACTCAGGACCTGTACACTGTTTATCCGGCGTTGGTACTCCTCGTATACGCGGGTAAACTCCTGGTCTAGTGATGCGACATAGGACGGCGACATGTCGAAGTTGGGAGGGACATTGGAGGTAGAGGTCGAGGGGAGCTTGATCTGTATGAAGTCCGGCTCGAGGTGTGATGCGTACGACTCAAAGGCTTCTACAAGTTCTGCGGCGCGTCAGTAAGGGGCAGTAGACGCGGGAGAGGCGTGCGCACTCTTGACTTCCTCCCATCGCTCGCGGTGCAGCTTGCTGATCTGGCTGTGCTTCGCCTTGAGATCCTTGATGCAGCGCGTCAGCGGGAAGCTGATCTCGACGTCGTCCTCGTCTGGGTCGGGCTTGTTGTCGACCAGCGAGACCTCCATCTGCCTGATCGCTTTGGCCAGGCGCTCGGCCTCCTCGGCGAGGTCATGTTTCTCTGTTGTCACCAGCTTGAGCTGGTTGTTCAGCGTCTCGGAGAGCGCAGAGAAGAGCTTGTGTGCGTGTTAGTATACCATCGCAGGTAGCTGCAGTGGTCGCGGCCTTACCTCTTCCTCGCGCGCGTCCCTCTCATGGCCAGGCACGCCAATCTCGTCGAATAGGCCGTGCAGCTGGCCGATGATGGTGGTGACTTGCTGGGCGAGGTAACTCGTGTCCATTGCAACTATGGAGCCTCCCAGCAGCCTCGTCAGGTTTTGCTATGTCAAGCGCGCATGCACGATGACCTGCGCAATCACAATCAAGTGGGGTGAGTCGGTAACCGAGGAATGTATGTACGCTGTCGTGGCAGGCAGGCGCTGGGTCGCTGTTGCTTTGGCTGGGCGCGAAGGAAGGCGCGACAAACACAGGCGAGGAAGGAACGGATTGAGGTCGTGGGAGCGCAAGATTGTGTGGAGTGCAAAGTGAGGCAATGCTGGAGATGTTTATGGAGGTTGCGGGTCGGGGCTGAGATAGCGGGCGCGACCGGGTGGTCTATGATGGGCTTCGGCGTTTACTTGCTGCAGGGCTCGTTGGCAGGGGAACAGCCGCATCAACACGCCTGATCTCAGATCACTGCACGCATGTTTCATCTCACAATAGGGGACAGCCTATCGAGGCCAGATTGCGATCAAGAGTAAGGAGGCTGATGTAGGGCATGTTGCACACAAAGCAAGGATAGATAGAAGATGCATCTCAACATCTCTCACCGCTACATCAATGCCATTGCACAGCTACGTAATTCAGCTATCCCCCTAAAGACCCATGCGCCAATCCAATATCGGAGTGGAATGGCTCGGGCCGGCGAGTCTGTTCTATTGCAGACGATCATGACCTGTGCACCTCCATAATGTGGCTGGGAGTTTGCGACCGGTGGCTGGGGGTCACGTGCTCTGTGAAACAGCCTGCACCGGAGATGTGTGTGTACATGTAAACATCTCAGGTGCTGTCAGCGGTATTTGCTACGGAAACGGGGGGCCGAACAGGCATTTCCCCTTGTCGTCAGCTCGTACTCGTACCACTTCGACATCCGGTCCCACTATCCTCCCTTTTCCTTCGTCACATCCTGTTACCGTATACCACATAGGTAAAGACCAATACACACTCGGACAATTTATCCTGCTTTGTACGAGTAATGTCGAGTGTTCTTCCCTTGGCGCGAGGGAGAAGGGCCTATTGTATTGTAGTCATGTGCAGCCAAGTCCAAGTGTTTACTTACATACATACGTAGGCTGGGGCACGGTGAATGTCGAGGCACGTGAGGATTTAGCGGCCCCACCTGTTCGCGCCTGACGCAACAACAACAACAAACAACACAGAACAATAGCGGTGGGATATCTATCCTCTGTACTTCTCTCCATTTCTGGCCATCTACCATCCAAACCCATTATCCATCAGGCGCGCACCAAAACACCATGTTTGTTGACTTCCCAAACGAGCTCCCTCCAAATACTCCAAATATTCAAATATTGCGAATCAACGCACGTAATCCTCAAGCGCCGTCATCGACATTTTTAGGTCCCGGCTAACCTCTAGCCTCAGCACTTGGGGGTTAAGGCTGATCGGATCAACAATCCCGTCAGCTACGCCCTCGTATTGTACAATAATAGCCGGCTAGCGTGTCTTCTCCGCACTTTTCCTAGACCGCCCTGATTTGACCAAGTCACTGACGACAATCTGCCAGGAACGTGATCTTCGGAAATCCCTGTCGGCGGATGCGCTCGAAAGGGACAGGATGTCGGGATGTTGCCCCAATCAGCATGGGTCTGAGACTCGAGTCCTGGGCAGAACCATACAGCCATCACCCCTCATCACGACACCGGGTCCGCTTTATAGCCATGGTCGATCGACGAGCATAATGCAAGACATGTGTGAATCGTCATTGAAGATTGTCTCGCTCATCCATCCAATCAACACTCCATCCAGTTTTCGCGGCTTGAAGCATCTCCAGAGGTCGAGAACAGGCTCGAACTAGTTGGAGAACACGGAGAGGACGGCCCCAAGATGAGTCTGGCCATGCGGGTTCCGCGGACCACTGCAGACTAGATACCGGTTGGCTATCTTCCTCGGTACCGAAGTTGTCGTACATCAGAGGAGCAGTCGGTCGAACTGGAAAACGGGCCGGTATCACATCACGTTGAAGTTGAAAAGAAAGGAGATTAGTTAATCGGAGAAATGTAAAAAGAGTGTAGAGGATGCAGATTGTCATGGCGACAGGGATATTCAAAGCAAGTATTGGTATCCATGTCTAGAGTAATTTTACTGCTAAAAGATGAAATTAAAATAAAAGTGGTTTAGATAGAAGCCAACCATGAATAAGATAAGATCAACGACCTCCCTCTCCCAATTATTCCCTACCCACCAGAGATGTACTACCAACCAAGATACATATCAACAGACCGAACCACTCAAACAAGAATAACCCGCTTGGCCAGTACAGCCTTCTTCTCCCACGCAGCCTTTCGACGCTCAAGCATACCACCACGTTTGACATATCCCGAAGAAGCAGTGCCGTAACTCTCCACAGGCTCTTCGTAATCAGAAGACGGATCTGGGTGGGGAGGCTGCGTAGAAGAGTCTGTTGGAGGTGTGGTATGCTTGGAGGAAGAGCATGGGGTGGTTGTGTGAGTGCGATACGGAGTAGATGATGGCGATGAAGGCGTGTCAGTTGACGGAGTGCTTGTCATAGACACCGATGCCGGCATTGAAGTCGAACTCCCGTGATAACTGCACGTATAAATCTCACTACTCCGAGTAACCGTAACTGTTTCTCTCGAGTGATGATACACGCCAGGCTGATATACGCTCAAGGTCGGATACCGACACAAAACCTCGCTCTCGAACCTAGTGACCGTCGGCTTCGCAATCATATACATTCCCGGCTTCTCGGCATAGATAGTTGTTGTGAGTATAAGCGTCTCTGTCGTAATCTTCTCGCCCTCTGTCGAGGTGGAATACGTGGGATATTGGGCAGTGATGGTGCACGGCTGAAATACCTCGGTAGAGGAGCCTCCGTAGGTGACGGTCTTGCTGGCTGGAGCAGTGTATGTTGCTTCAGCGACAGCAGTAGTGGGTTTATGCACTGTCATGTCGTATGCGGGGACGGTGTAGGTACCGGGGTTCTCGTATGTGGTTGCTGAGGGTGTGGGTGCGCCATACGTGTAAGTGGCATTGTACTGCGTCCACTTTCCGTTCTTATACTCGCTGACATGAACAGGCTGGTACTTTATATCGCCTTTGCCGTTGCACTTCTCGTTGCAGAGTCCGGAACCGGGATAGTTGGGTAGTGCTGAGGGTCCGATGTTCTGCAAGGGTGAAGGTACAAAGTCAGTGTATGGCTCGTGTGGTTTGCATAGGGACAACTTGCCTTGTATGGCGCTTCGTCAATCCTCTCGTATAGCTCCTCCCAAGTATGGACCGCGGGGCTTGCAGTAGCATTCTGATGATAGGGGTAGTAGCCGCCGGTAGCTATGGGATGATTGCCTGTAGATGCAGCATACCCGCCTTCAGTAGTAGTGTGTGTGATGGCGTACTTGGAATGGTATATCGTGATCGGCTCATCAGTCTTCGTCACGGTACAGTTCTTGCTTTCAGCATCAACGATGACGGTAGAGACATAGAGATAGTCGCTGTAGCTTGAGGCTGATGATATGTAGGTTGGAACTGTCTGGTATTGAGAGGTGACGGTGATGGGTGTATGTGTGCGGCCGGGTGTGATTGTCGTGTAACCATTGAGGCTCTTGTACATGACTGGGCCGTGGTTGAGAGCTGCGGTTGTGCCGGCAAGCAGCCCTATGGCATTTGTCTTCATGTTTTTGGTGCGGGATGGGAATTAATGTATTAACAAGATATAAACAGAAAATCAAGGTCTAATGAATGAACCTAATCGATAGAAAAATAAAAAGACAAAATGAACAACCTGTGAAAAGGACACTCGATACACTGAGAGTATAGAGCAGACTTGGTGATTAAAGAATCGTTGGGTGGAGACTGGAAGCTGAAGAAAGACATCCTCGCCTATTTGTGAGAAGACCAGACTTATGGATACGAGTTAAACTCCCGTTGAGCAAACGCCATTCTCATAGCTTCATGATTCGATACTGTGGTCGCCGATAACATCTATGGGATCATCAGGATCGATGGAGATCGAGCGCTAATGAGACTGTTCTAAGATGATAATATGATGCAGTTTGTACCCATGAACCAGGTATCAATGATCGAGGACTGATGCAGATCCCGACTCCACGGCAAGCGAACGTGGCCACCGAGGCTGGCTGGGAAAAGATTGTATCAATGCGTGTCGCATGCTCATCTCTCCAGTCAATGCGAGGAATACAAAACGGATATAAGTAGCGACAAGCATTTACTATAATCAGCTTAAACTGCATTGACCCTGTGTGATCATCAAACAGGTCTCAGCCACTGGGCTCTTTGACGTCGAATCTTGAACCTTCGCATCTAGCCCCGCCTCGAGATAATTGAGAATACGCTCTAGGTTCTGTTCGAAGACATAGCCCATTCAAGAGCTTTGTGAATGGTCATACTCGTACAGCTCGTAAATGTGTTCTCTGATGTCAAAATATCATAGGATAATTATTATTGAACGTAACCGTGGGATTCCGAGCTAAACGAAGGGTTTGTATTCAAGGAATGAAGGGAGTGAGTACTACAGATGATCCTACTTCTCAAAGCTAGACGGCTCAGGTAACAAGCCCTCAAAAAACTTGCTCATCACATTCCTCAACTTCTGAAGCTCCCCCTCATCTTCAGTGACAACATCATCGTTCAGACAAATTTGACCAACCTTCTTTCCATGCTTCAAGTACGGCTTCACCAATGTGTGCTCAGCCTGTTCTGCATCCGTGACCATATAGAAGGCCGCATCTGGCTGAACAATGGTATATTGGTACTTCATCAGTGCTTTGACGACAGTGGCTCGCTGCTTCGACTTCTTGCCAATATCGGGTAGCAGTGGCCCTAGGCCCGATCGGCTTCGGTTGAGGATGAGTTTGACCAGGCAATCGCCGCAGCGTGGAGATTCGCGGGCTATTCTGTCAAATATCGCAGCAGAGGAGAACACCGGAGTTCGTGCTGCAGTATCACTAGATGGCATGGAGAACCCAGGAGCAAGGCAGTCTTCAGTGTCAAAAGCGTCGCAGTCGAGGTTCTTGATCATAATAGGTCCGTCCATAGCAGTCCACAGAATTTCTGTATTGACCTTGGGTGACTGAAGGCCTGCCTTTTCGAGGAGTTCGCCGACGCGATAGTAAGTCCTATTTCGATACTGTTCAGGTGTCTGATTGCCCATCCCTTCAGCAAGTTCATCAAGTATTTTCTTGCGCTCTTTCCAGTCGAGATATCCGTCGTCATTCTGATCACTCCGGAGCATGATATAGCTCCATAGCAAGGCCTCTCGGTGCCTTTCCATGGTGTAGTGGAACATGACATACCAGGAATATAACTGGAACCCGGTCTCGCCGCGAAATCGTTGGTAGGCGCTTCGAAGTGCTGGCCGTGGAAAGCTTGTGATGGCTTCTCTGGCAATACTGCGGGATAAAGAATGGCCAAAGTGCACTTGGCCTTTTCGTTTGCGAGCGCCAAAACGTCTATTTAGTAACCAGGAGGTGTAGATAAGGAATGGCTTCTCGCCAAAACGATCTGCATCGGCTTGTGTTGGAGGCTTGAGTGTGTTGTACGCGTTATCCTTGAAGCTCATGGTGTGCCCGAAGAGAGGCGAGTATAGATCTGCAGCTGTATGAGGCTTCCCGAGTATCATGTCATCTGACAATGCAAAGAGCTAGATTTCATTAGTTGGAGACTCCAAGATGATGAATACAAAGACATACCCTGTCTGTTTCCGACTTCGTGTTGTAGAGTTGGTTCTCAATAGTGAGCGAGTCAAAAGAGGGTAAGCAGTTTCGCTCTTCTGGGCCAAAGAACTCCTCCTGTGAGAGCACTTGCACCTTTCTTGATTTCCCCCTTAGCCATTGTGGACGTTGCTTGCTCATCTTGGACGACATGTCGGCCTTCGAAGGCTCTTGGAATGCGTTGACCAAGATCTGAATGCGGTTCATGAAAGAGCCAGCATACTTTTCCACGCTGCGCATAGAGTACCGGAGCTCATCCCATTCCCGGTATCTGTTGGTGCCATGGGAAGATACCCATATTCCATCCGGGTCATTAAGAGACGAGTTGATTTCGTACGGATGCATCGTAGACTTGAGTTCCAGCTGCGAACCATTGACCCCTGGTATTGTGAGTATCTATGTGCATAGTGAACATGGAAGGTATACTTACAGTTGTAGACAAAGTCAATTTTAGGCTCCTGAAGTCTTGGGCCGGTATATTCAGCTTTCGCAATCCAGTTGTCTTCCCAGCCTTGAAGCGCCACATCCTCAACAGATTGCTCAAAAGGTACGTGAATCATGTCGGGAAGAGCGTCGGCCCTTTCTTTGACCTTCTCACAATCGGACCAATCAGGGAACGTGTATCTTGAAGACCATGAAGTCATCTTCTTGAGCGTTGCTATTGGGAGTTGGGCCTCCTCCACTTTCTTGTCTGTCGGTATGCTGGTGTTCTTACTCTTGGGTGTCAGAGTAGTAGATGGAGAGGCCTTCTTCACATTGTCGCCTGGAAGGGTTTGTTTGCGCGGCTCGATACCCAGAGTGGTTTGTTTGGGGTTGGTTGACTCAACCTTGTCTGCAATATGCGGCTTGAATGTGCTCACGATATCAATATCGTGATTTTCAAGACTACTGTCATGAGCGAGTCCCGGTAAGTTCGCTATTTCTTTGTGAGACAACGAATAATATTCCGATCGAGGCGATGAGTAACGAAGAGAGTTGGCCTGGTCCTGTAGAAGGTGTATTTGACGCTCAGATTTGCTAGTCTTTGGAGGTGTTTTGAGTTGCTTACTGAATCCTTTGTCGAGAGGGATTGACAGTGTATGGGTGTCGATTTTCTGCATACTATTGTTGGCATCCATAATCGACGTTCGGATGAATATATTGGACTGCCATACAACGATAGAAATGAACACAAGAAGAGCGTAATGAAGCTTCTTGAAGGAGCGTCGCTGCCGATGCGAAGTGTATGGGAAACCAGACATAGTACAAAAAATTGAAAAGCACCAGTAAAGAAGCGCAAGTAAAGAAAATTGATTTTTGATCGAAAAGCCTTGATGAAAGGTAACGCGAAAGACCAGTGCTAACCAACGAGCATGTTGCGACTCCTCAAATCAACTTTGGCATCTATTCGAAGAGATCTCGATTCCATAGAGTCGCCCTATGATCGCAATGATGGCAGAGGAGCTCGCAGTAAGGCCATCCGACTTGTTCCTCAATTTGCCGCTGAATGGGAGACGCGTCGCCCGTTGGCAGGGTTTCAAAAGCGCACGCATTGCTATCTCATGTATAGATAAACATCACTCAGCTGTGAAAAGAGATGAGGCGTTGAGTCGTAGCCGCACTCACCTATGCTGATGAAGGGATGTGCGATCGCGTCGCCGTCCTGGATATCACAGCCTGGGGTGGACTAGACCATATCCAGACAAGCTTCTTCCAAGTTCGCTCCTACAAAACCTCCTGTCTTGTGCGCACGACAATCTGTCTCGTCTATTATCATCTCGGCGTTCTTCCTTGGATTGAATAGAAAAGAAACAGGGTTATTTCACTCGCGATGAGCTGGCTTTCTAGCGAATCGATGTGCCACACTACACACATCTCGGGCGACCCTTTATGCGAAGACTGATTTGCTTTTGCATATGCACATATCGAAAATGTTACTGGTTGATACTGCGAGGTCTAGGCTTCCAACAACGAGCCTCTGTGATAAGCTCCTGGTCCGATCATTTTTCTTTTCTCGCTGAAGGGTACGTTGCAAATCTACACTGACGGATGGCTACTCTTGCAACACTGGGAACCTTCCACTCTCATCGAATTCTTGTTACATTTATCCCAGGATAGACTTTACATTATTTCTTAATAATGTATTCAGCTGGAAAAGATGTCTTTGAGCGCTTCAAGCATTGCCTTCCCACGTCCCCAACCTACCACATCCGACGACATCCATATCCCCCGATCACAGCACGAATCATCAAGTACGGTCTTTTGGCAATATTCGTCATTCTCACAATTTCCATATGGAAGCGCCAAAGTGTGCTCCCTGCGGTAGGAGTCATTCAGCAACCCTCCCCGCTAAATTTGGACCAACATGAGATTCTTCACATCCTCGAAGTCAATGGCAACCAAGACGAGTCAATCCCTTCATCGTTTCCGAAGTTTGGCAAATGCACAGCTTCATTCGGCGACCCAGATCCTCCTTACGAAGCAGCTATCGCCTCGCACGACCTCCACAATCAGATCCATGGTTACCCACACTACGTTCTCCGGGAACATATGATTCGCGGTCTTTGGTCAAAACACGGGTGGATACTGACTGTTCTCGGCCAAGAGCTATCGAAACCCGAAGACCAGCGCTTGCAATGGCTGATGTGGCACGATCGCGACACTGTCCTTATGAACCCGCAGATTCCTCTAGACATCTTCGTACCTCCAGGCTCCAACTTCAGCCATATCAATTTACTGGTTACGAATGACCGGAATGGGCTGAACAATGGGGTGTTCATGGTCAGGGTTGGGCAATGGGCGATGAAGCTGTTCGCAAGTATGCTAAGTATACGAGAATATCAACCGGAAATTGTGTTGAAGTATACGGAACAGAGCGGGATGGAGGAAGCTATCAAGCGGGTAATTAATCACTTTGACTATCGCCGAAAATTACTGATGGTAGAACAGCCATGGTGGAACAGTAGTGTCGCCTATGTCCCTCAGCGCTGGTTCAACGGCTTCCCACCTGATGCCGACATCGATCATGACCATACACCCGCTCACTCTCGCCAGGGCTCTCTCCTTATACACTTCGCTTCTAATCGCGATGGTTTGCGCCCTGAGCGCATGGCAACCTGGGGTGCGGTGGCAAAGAACAGAGCTCCCGAGTGGGATAAAACGGTTGCAGAGACCAAATATATGGACGAGATCGCGGAGTACTGGGACAGGGTAGGCAAGGGAGAGTTATTTGAGAATATCAATAAGGATATTGGAAGACGGTCCTGGGGTGGGTCTGAGGATATCGGGACGAAGAAAAAAGCCCAAAGGACATCATAGGTCAGGAAGCAAAAGCCACCAGTGCCCCCCAATAAGCATGCGTACTTTTTTTCAACAGAATTAATTGTGTCCCGATTGATCTCTTCCGTAGCGTACCTACTTTCATATCGGCTTATCTCTGCTATTTCTATTTGATCTGCCTTCATACAACCTCACCACTTTTTGAAACGATTCGATACTCACCTAGCTACTCTGCCACTCGTCTGCCTTTCGGAAGTTTGAGCTTCCTTAATCTACCCCGCAAACCCGAGCAGCCGTGATCAGCTTTCATGGGTTCCCGAAACTTCAATTGCACTAGAAGGTACCTAATTATAGGATGGTGGATTTGTGTGTCCCACATATCGCTATTCCGAGAGCCGCTCCAGTTTGACAGATGCTTACTTCGCCAAGCTGAATTGTCACTTCTCGATTAGTATTGATAAGCAACGTGATAGGAAGAAATCATGAAAGCAGGCTTCTTGCCCCACTGTTATTGTATGAGTCTACAACTTCTTCAATCAGTATGTAAGAATATGTTTATCCTTCTCTTCCGACAAGTCCTGGACTGCGGCAGAAATGGCGCTCGAATGAGGCTGTAACACGTCTCAAGCATCCGCATGCAAATCGCAGAACCAGGAATCTCTTGCAGGAACATTATTGGTGCGGCTCGCTATCTACTATCCAGTTTTCGTGCACCACCACGGAAGTCTTTTAAGTACGTTTAAAACAGTTATTTCGATTTGGTCTATCCATTGAGCCCATCTAACTGACAAGCTAGCGAATGGTAATCAGGGCTTATTTACTGCTAACCACTTACTAATTCCCTATTGAGTCTTTGTGTTCATGATACTGTGAAGTGTTGAGATTGCTGCGTACAGGCAGCTCAGCGCGCATGGGACGCTCCCACAGGTCTGCAGGAATATTCCATGAATGTACCAACATCAACTTGACACATGGCTTTTTGCCAAAATCAGACTGAAGAAAACGACGATGTTTCAGTGGCGCCACACTAGCGAGAGGAGCGTGATCTCCTGGGGCTGAACTGGTGTGGGTCACCAAGCGGCCTCGCGCCGTCGGATGTTTCACCGTACCGCGCCCACCTCCTAGGCCATAGATTGGCTGGACCTCCTGACGTTGGTCTGGACTCAGTTCGAGATGTCGGCTTTTGCGTGATGTGTAGATACCTAGTTGCAATGGCCAACGATGACGATGGCAAAAATGAGTGCACTAGAAAAGTATTGATTGTCGGTTTGTATTGGAATTCGGTTGAAGCCCTCTGCACAGCCCTCTGCACAACTCCCCCATCAGATCAAAACGCCATGCTAATATGCGATCGCTATGCTCAAAGGCCACATGCATATCAAATGCACTAAAAAACAACCCTCAATAAGACCACTTTTCCTGCAATGATCTTCCAAAACGCACGCTGGGTGCATCTACCACTCTTGACATGATATCCGAGAGCCAAACTACGATGATCGCACTGATGGTGAACGCGAGGCCGATGCCAAATGCATATGTGAATGGTGTCTCGTTGCCCATGAAGCCCCAGAAGAACTCCACCAAAGGGTGGCCGACGACATGATTGACTGGTCCGTGGATGATGTACAAAGGAAATGAGATCTTGCCAAGATACATGGCAGTGCTGGTCAGGAACGGCTTGCGGAACCATTCACAACCGCATAGGGAGAAAAGGAACACAGCGGCACCCATGCGACGACACTGATCGCCAATAATTTGTCGTTGATCCTCCTCGCTGCTGAAGTCTGTAAAGGCGTTGCTGAGCGCGATGTATCCTGGTGAGGTTTCCGCTCCTTCATAAGGCCAGGAGAGCAAATGCAGGCCGATGTACAAAAGAACGCCCCAGAACACGGTCGGGCTATGATTCTCCTCGGATGATTTCTCAATCGATGGCAAGCGTTCGGCATTTTCAGCGCGAATCTGTAGAAACTCTGCCAACCCCATTCCGGCGATAAAAAGCGCAATATCTCCCTGGTTAACTTTCATGCAGTATGCAAAAAAGGCCGCAGTAAGCGTGACGCGTATACGAGGTCGTAGTTTGGAGAATCCGGCAAGCGTGGCGAAAAGGACTATCGAGTATTGGAACTCCCGCTGGATAGTCCAAAGATGAAGATCGTACTTTGGAAACGTGTTCGTGAACGGGTTCAAGAGCTCTGCCATCACTCCAAGCCAGTCTTGAATTTGTTGCATATTCGAATCAAAGACTTCGAACTGCGCCTCGTTCACGCCTTCGAATGGCCAGTCCTGCGTCAACTCCCACGCGTAGTTGTAGAATCCCAGGCAGGTGGCGAGAATAACACAGAATTGGACGAAGAAGACGGGTATGTAGAGGCGCATTCCTCTTCGGAATATGGACGAGAACAATGTGTCGAAGAAACTTCCCCAACTCTTGCTCCGCGCCAGCTGTATAGGCTTCAATGATAGCGATATCCCGGAGAGTACCCAGAAAATCGCGACATTAGCCTGGCCAGCATAGGTCAAGCGTACTATGGGCAACTGGGTGAAGCCATAATTATTTCCTCCTCTATCCTCAGAACCATATCCGACCAGCCATCTGAAGTTGAAACAGTGTTGGAAATGGAAGAGGAAGACGAAGAACGATGCGTATCCTCGGACACCATCGAGCCAGGATGTGGGATGGACCTTTCGCGGTTTTGGGCTCTGGCCAAAGAAGCTAGGTTTGAGGGTCGTGATGATCGATCGTCGGCATGTTTTACTTGCAATGGCTTCTAATGGCTTCCACACTTTAGACAGGCCTATGTAAGTTGAGTGTATACCAATTTCATGATAGTAGTGTCTTACTAATTTCTTGCTTTTTCTCCTGCTCCGCTTGCAGAAGAGGGGCTTTATCAAGATTGATGTCGTTTGCTATAGCCATGTCGTCATAGATCCAACGCGCAAACGGAGTTGGTGGTATAAGCGGTGGAAGCGGTGAAAGCGGGAAACCCCAAAAGCAAAACAAATGCTCTCCACTATAAGAACCAGTGAAAGAGAATAAAGAAAGAGTTAGGATAGAGCTTAATGAAAGACGTGGAGAAAGAGCGGCGCGGATTCGGGCATGACAGGTTTAAGCAAGTCCATTTGCGCCAAGGACCCCATGGTCAATTTTAGTCCATGACAACATCTTCCATACATGCACATGCTTCTGGCACCCAGGTTTCGGCGCTACAGCCTTTGGCCGGCGGCGTTTGGCAAAGGTGGGCCTCGAATGACCTCAGTGGCCTGAAAAACCCACCTGCGACCGACGGATATAGACTAAAACGACCCCTGAATATCTCCAAATCATGTAGATCGTATTACTTTTCAGTGAAACAGGAACATCATTTGCTGCTGACGACATTTACAATTCTCCCAACAAGTTTGGCTCACGGATACTCCGTGTTTGCATAACAATCGAGACGTTGTCGTCTTGCCGCTTCGCTAGAGTTCGTCCGGGATGCGGTTGGACCCATGTTGTGCCCTAAAAACCAATTGATTATTGTATGTCTGACTAAGAAAGGAATGGCTCTCTCCTTCTTTTTCAGGTACTAAAATATGGGGACGCGGGGTTGTTTTGATGAGGATGGCCGTGGTGGTGGCTGGCAAAGAGATTACGATTCCTTGGCATTCCAGCTCTCCTTCACTTGTTCGTTCGCTCTTTTCTTTCACCCTTCCCAACTGCACAACTATGGGAATTCCATCTCGCTACCATCAAGGCGTCACCCTTCTAGCCTTCGTCAAAATAATTCCTCCGTCAAATATCGTTCTGTTCCCCCGGCTCGCAACGAATACATTGCGGCGTTGCGTATGTCGGGAGCTTGGCGCACGGTAATTCGGCATCCTACCAAGTATTTCCACGATCTTTCCTCTTTTCACTCGCGATTATCCTCTAGTTATCTCAAATCGCTCCACTTCTGCCCTGTAGGTATACGCGTAATACATCGGGTGATCCGATATCCCCAATCTCGCTGGGGTTGATTGCGAAAAATGTATTACTGTAGAAGATTTTGATGGACACCAACCCCCTCCCCTAAAGTCTGCATGTAAACAAATGTCATCGCGGATGTTGGGTTAATTTTAGTATTGGTGAGGCGCAGCGTAATTCATGGACGCAAAGAATTATCTGCGAGCATCTCTTTGACTTGATGCATCACGTTTTTTCTTTCCATATGAGAATGACCTTCCTACTCATTAGCGACATACCAATCTACGTGTAGATATACATGAAACGGGCGCGCCCGTCAAGGTTATTTAGCGTACTATCCAGAATCCAGGGCCTTGGAGTGGGCCGGCTAGCTATGGTTGAAACTACCTTACGGTACTTAATGACGAAAGGTCTACATGTCGACCGCAGACTACCTATAAAGACCTCTACGAACAACAATATCCTAAAAGTCCCAAACAATTTTCGATGCAAACCATGCAAGCAAGTTCGTGGCAAGACCATTCGAATGGAGAAGGTACAGTATGGACACATACTGCTTGGCCATTCTAGTGTGTAGATGGATCGGAAACCTGTATCAAAGTACTATACAAGAAAACGAAACGTTTAAAATAGGAAGACCCCTCACATCTTGAACCTCGAACATTTATTTCCTTCAAGTATTTACGTAATCATCGTGTATTTTTCAATTTAGATATGCAATGGTCAACCAGAGGCTATATCGTATCGACAATGCCCATGAAGAGTTTCCGGTCAACCAGATTCTAGGATCTAAGCTATTTGGCTATAAACTACTCAAGAGTCAGTGTTCTAAGATTACAAAACGGCTTAATTTCTACTATCCATTAGAGCTTACTGAGGTGAAGACAGGCCCTGCAGACATCAGAAGAAGAAATATTACAAGCATTTAACTTAAATGCAGTAGCAGGCTAATGTTCGTAATAAGTGTGAGAAAGCTAAAGCTGTTGTGATGGTTATTTTGCATCTCTCTCGGGGTTCTATACTTGTGTTCTTTCACATACGTCTATTCATGAATTAACATGCGGGTCTGCCGATTAGCCTGGCTCCATGGGGAGGGTATCGGAAGCGCAGCATAAGGACTCAGGAGCGCAGCTTCGTGTAGAGGAATTAATAGGGTTTTAAGGTTAAGGTTAGTTCTCAGGGTTAGGGTAGTGGGCTCTCCTGCTAAGCTGAGCTCCAGATACTCTCCCGGATCTAAGGTATAGACTTCAGCCTTGCATAACAACATCGCACAAGTACTCTCCAAAAACTGCGCTCTCTTTCGGCCAGTAATTAGGTTCTAGAGTCGGGCCTGGACATATGCATTGGAGCAACAGGTGGACTCGGAAATTTCTAGACCATAACCCCCCCTCCGTTAAGATTGCTAACACTAACACACCGGGGAGGATTAATTACATATCTAGTGCACTCGGTGCCATAGACTATTACTAAGTTCTTAGACGCCCAGGAAATAGATATGCTTTTCCAAAATGTACCGCGTCGTTCGCTGCCATATGCCTGCCTTACGGGTTCATGCATATTGTAACGTTATCGAGAAATTGAAATTATCCATCTACCTGTTGTTAGAGCGTACAATATACTGTTTTTAGGGGGTTTCGGTCAACTTAAGGTTAAGGCGTGTCTTTTTTAGTTAACTGAACTATACAGTTCCTCCTTCCAGTATTTCAAGAGTTTAGACATGTCCTCCGGAATAACTCTGCCAATATCCTTGACCTCGACCGTTTTTTCCACTGTGAACATCTTTGAGTACTGTAAACGCGAGAACGGTGACATTATCATACCCTGTTCAGCGGGTGTGATGGCAATTGGATATTTTCTTAACCCAGACTCGCGCTCACCAGTTACATAAGATGGTTCAGTACCTGTTAGATAAACGGCCGAGTGCTCGGAAGGTATGACACCGGGCTTTGCAGTGCCCTTTCCGGAATAAGTTGAGATGGCACTGTTCTTCAAATTAGCTATAGCATTCTCCAAAAAATCCTATTAGACCCACCACGCATACACAAAGTCGGGCTTAGTTGCTGAAACGATAACGAATCGACGGATCTGACTAAACGCACGTTCTCTGTATCTTAAGACACTGAAAGCATCATTGTCGTTGTTACGTCGCGCTAGAGTATCCGAGGCGGCTTCGGAATAAAGCATTGCAAACACCTAGTAGAGTATATTCAGTCATACATATACTAGTCATAATTTCTTAGCTAAAGCTTACTCTACCCTTAACGAAGAACTGGCGGGCTTTATATCCCAGCCTTATACTGTAACCTATATCGAAAATCAGCAATCGCTTGTAATCTAAGCAACAGCACTGACTGGGATCGAGACTCTCATATAACTCCTCTTCGGTTTGTAGTCTTTCAGGGGCCAAGTTACTAAACAAGTTTTAAAAGAGACTACGTCTGTTGTGGTGCAAGTACTAACATGGTTGCTGTGTGAGGAATCATATCCTGTAGGGCTTGGTGGGATGAAGAACGCCTTCGTAGTTCTCGACTGAGACGGATTTAGTGTGATGTCATGTATTTCTTAGAACTTACGGTGTTGGAACTGTTGGAGCGAGTCCGCTCGGAAGTGATTGATCGTGAGCCAGCATAGCATTCGGCGTTAGGAACGAACTAGTCAGGCTCGCGTTCGGCGTTTGAGATATAGGCGCTGAGAATGATACAGAACGTCCCTCTTTCAGGTTGACATCAGCAGCTTTGATAGGTAGTACTGAACTTTTTGCGGATTGCGACGCTCCATCTTCAGTCGATTTTGATAACAGACACTGGCTGCACAGATAGCCAGGCAAATCCCATATCTTAGATAAAGTCTGAAGATTAGTCGATCGGTTCGATTGCTCGCTTTGTGTGATCTATATGCAGATTGCCGACATGTTGCCAAGATAGTTTGCTGACGACCTAGACATTCCGATGTCTTCGACGCCGAGGAGAGCATGAAGGCTATCTAACTCTTCGCCGAAGCAAAGCCCTTGGGACAACACCAGTTTTGGATACATCACCGAAAGCATATCGATATATACACACCCCAAGGAAAAAACGTCCGAGAGCGAATTTCGACGTTCATGATTCAGCACTTCCGGAGCTGAGTACCTTCGAGTCCAGAATTGAGGCTTGCCGGCAGTTGTGCTACTGTTACTGGACTTGCTAGAGTCTAGCGAATATCCAAAGTCCGTGTAGAGAACCATACCACGATCTACCAGTATTTTTTGGGGGTTTACATCCTTGTGCCGTATTTTGGATCGATGTATAAATGCCAATCCACCTGTCAAGCAGCCAAAAGCCCGTTGAAGAACCTCGAGTTTTCTTTGGTCTATTCTTTGACGGCGGCTGATCACCTCGCTATCTTCGATCTCGTCTCGAATGTGATCCAAAAAGCCACCCAAGTCTCCTTCATCAGCTACCGGTTCTATGATTAGAGAAAAGTCTCGTTTAGAAGCGGAGGTAGCGAACATGCGGACGATGTGACGATGGCGTGGAAGGCTGCGGAGGATGCTCTTCTCGTTTCGGAACGTGTGTTGTTCATTGAATTTTATTGTCTTTCGAGCGTAAACGGCCCCCGTATGGGTATCCTCCACTTCCTCTACGAGCCCGCTTCCACCATAACCTAGATGCCGTACAGGCCGAAGCGGGAGTTTATCGTGTGGACCTAGATAGTAATCCCTCCCTTCTTCGATGACGATTATCCGAGGAGAAATGATCTGGGGAATTGCGTCCTGTGATGATTGGATGTTTAGGCTTGAATTGGGAGGGATTGCGTCGCCGGTGGCATTCATTGTAGCAGTTTTAGGTAACAAATCCAAGATGTATGTGGGTAAGCATGCAGATTTCGATGTGGAAAGAACAGTTAGGCGAAGGAAAAAAGGAGAGAGGAAGAAAGGTTGGGCATCAGGCCGACGATTATCTCTCGAGTGGCAGCCTGAAAGGTGGCTTGGTGATAGCTGCAGCTACTGCATATTGGCCTTTGATGATTGGCCCACCTGAGAAATCGAGCAAATCTTCACCGGTATTTACTTCGTCGTGGTCGTGTCGACTTCTCACTCACGAAATAGTGCGAAATTGAAACCTTTTCACGGGGAAGAGGAATCATAGCCTTTAGGGTGACGCCAGCCGCTATGATGTCTGCTAGAAACAAGCCCTGCATATTTTCTCAAGAGCGTAAAACGGATCTATATTAGGTTAAGGGGAGATTTATTCGGTCATTCCTTCGCGAAGGCTATCCTAGAGTTCCCATTATCATTAAAGGTAATCCATCGCTGTTGAGAAATGCGGTCGTGTTCATAATATTTCTTGCGACATTAGAACCTCAACGCCACTGTGTTTTACTCAGCATTAGGCTTCTAGCATCAAATAAATATAATTTTGAATCATCATAAGCTATTATCCAGGCTACGTGTTAGTTATGTGATTATGTTCTCTTGACGCCATTATAGTAATTGTTCTATACCTAACATTATGCTACATTGTTGTATAGAAGCTTAGTATAGGCTATCGGAAGCATAGTGTAATCATACTGGTATTGTACTTTGTTGTTGATACCACACAATGCTGCCAACCAAAGGATGTAACATTGTGAATACTTCCATATATAAACACAGATACTTCCACTCTTATCATACAGTTAACACACATCTAAAGTACCACAGAATCAAACCATGGATACGAACTCACAAGTTCCGCATGAACCAGAAGCGCTTGCTGCGGAAGTAGCTGAACACCAAGATTTTCTGCGAAAATCTGGCGAATGGGTTCAGGGGGTTTATAAAGCTGTTCAAGAAACTGAGGATGAATATCGGCTTCTCGGCATGAAGTACCACACAGTGAACGAACGTGGTCGGAATCCAGAGTACTTTCCGGGCGGTGAACTCCAGCGTCTCAAGCGAGCCTTTGAAATGGAGTCTGATGACGAGTACAACGCCTATTTTGCCCATCATCATTCTTTGAGTCAGGTTTTGGACACTATCCGTAGCGAAATTCGCCTCAATGGGACACACCAGGAGCTGATGGAGCGTGTTCAGAATATCAAACAAACGCGTGATAGGTATAATACTCTCATGGAAACAGTCCGTCATGAGGCTTTGACACTCAAGAAAGATTTTGATATCTTCGTCAGTACCGCTTGCTTTCTGATTGCCTTCTCAGATCACTCGGATGAGCTTTGGTGGATTCCAATTGACGATCTGCCTCGGCGTACGGAGACAGATGAGGAGCCAGAGGAGTGGAAGAAGCTTTGCGCATGGATTTGGTGCCTACCAGAGGTCAAACGGGCCGCAAAATGTGGTATATCCGTGCATGAGTCTGCGAAGATCATGTTGCGCAAGCATTATAGTGGTGATAAACAGTAAATGGCCGCTTACTGAGTTTAGACTGACATATGCGTGGTCATGATCTTGCTCTAGCCTGTACATCTTATGCAGGCTGTCTTCAAATTAATCAATATGGTTCGTGAACCCTTTATGGGCATCTGCACATGATGCCCATAACAATATACATCTACATTTCTTCAACATTTGACCTGTCCCCTAATCTCCTCTACGTTGATATTAGAGCACGTAATTATTCATCTCGTTACGGAAGCAGCTCTCATTTGATCCTGCAGTTGCAATCTTGAGATCCTGGGCCTCAACATTAGTCCAAAGCCTCTTCGTTATCACCTGTTGGTTGCCTAGAACATAGAACAAGGCAACTTCAGGGATAAACACTCTAGGTCCGAGGAGGTGTTCTGTGCGAATACCAGCCTTGTCAAGTACGCCCTTTACCACACACCAAAATCTTCTCGCATGACGCTTGCTGTACCTCCGATTATCCAATCCTATCGAACTTCCATCCTGAGCTCACTTCCCGTGACTCAGCAGTCTAGCAATCAAATGCGAGTCTTTGAGCCTCACCCGTCTTTGATTGGTTACTTCGCCTTTTGCCTGTCGGAAGGCAATACACCGTGTTAGTGTTAGTGTTAGTGTTAGTGTTACCTTGAACACGGCAATGGACCGAAGGCTGTGGTGGTGATTGGGATATCGCTTAAGCTATGGTTCGACGCCTATCGAGAGGGTGATGCGCTCAACTCCGAGAAGGTTGAGTACCGAAGGCGATATTTGAGGGGTCAGTGGGCGAGAAGAAGGCATCGTTGCACAGTCTAGCGGGAATCCATTGTACACGACTATTGGAACTCACGGGAAATTGTTATCGGATACGCTCCCAGCCTATAAGAGCTCACTGCTCACACACGCCTGCTTGTGCTTCGGTTGCAATGCGTGCATCGGCACTTGCAACCATTTTGAGTAACCTCGGGGGTATGTGGGCGTATCTGTGAGTCATTGCGCGGCCTGTTTCCCCACTTTCCAACCCGTGTTGTGTGTCGTGGTTATTGTCCTGTTGCTAGTCTTCCCAATGATGCGGTACTTCGTCAGGCTGGAACCCAAAAGCATGGGAGATGTAAACGCGAAAGTGGGTCACGCCCGTTGATGATCGACCAGGCCTGGTGCGGTACGGATAGCAAAGGTGGGGCGTGTGCCCTGTGTCGTATTAAATCAACATACCGTGGCATTTGTTTTCAACGAGGCTCAACTTATAAAAATATGAAATGGCACAAGAGCGCATCGTGACGAGACTAAAAATTCGGAGGGAAGCAAATCAATCACTGGTTTTGAGGATCTGGCCGATAATGCGTGGCACAGTAAGCCAATATAGCACCAAAGCCAGACGGCCATCATTAGATTGAAACATTTCCAAACATGGCAGTAGGATTACGAAGTCAAAAGGCTCAGCGTGGCCCCGAACACAAGAGACGTTCATGTCTCCATGACGAGTGGGTGTACATATTCCAATCCAATTTGAGCAAGACAATAACAGGAGTCGGAATACATTGCTGTGTGGTCGAGCCTAGGAATAGTACAGTCTATGGCTCCATGAATTCCCATACTCCAACAAGGCAACAGAATGGAATCGCGCAGGGCACATCATATCGATTAGTCAAGGGCCAGAAACAAAACATGCAGGCCAGAGTATTGGATCGTAAGATTCGCCCTGCTCGCTTTGAGCCTACTAGAATATTATTTCATAGGAGAGTTGTCTTACGTGTATATCGTTCTTGGAAGTTATGGAGAAACTTTTGCTGCGCCTGTATTGTGACGGTTCTGTGGGTGATAATTGACCAATACTCTTTTTCTGAAGGTCAAGTCTACCTTCAGATGTTGGCCGTGGCCTTTTCCTTGTGCCTATCACTGTACGGCACCGAAATGTCTGCGAGACAACCGGGGAGAGTCTTTCGTATGCTGGATTGGGGCTGTTAGCTTATTATGGAGCATTTGACAGTAATGTGAGCAGCCAATATATCAAGCACGTACATGGAGATGGGACTTCTTTCTCTGTAGCAGTCGAATCATCATGATCGATATCAACTACCTCGCCAACGTCATCAGGCCGTGCTGGGATATCCATACGGGATCTAGTGGTTGAATTGTCAACAGGTAGTGTAACCGTCCATCCACTAGTTTTTTCTGAAGTATGATCCGGAATGGAAGAAGGAATCATGCCTTTCCCACAAATAGGAAGATAGGTAGCAATAGCGTTTCCCTGTCCTTGGTATCTGGCTGACGTGTTGTTATTTGGGACCTCGACGTCATCTTCACAATGACCCAAAGGAGATATACTCCTTGGGGTAGACTTGGATAGGCATTGCGAGTTCGAGGACGCAGATATGTCATTACGTGATTGGGCTGATAGTGTGTTTCTCAGCAGCTCATTTGGGGCTTTCGTGATACTAGATGGCTGGACAAGATGCTCCCGAAAGCTCTTTTGGGTATGGGGTATAGAAACAGGATTGCTGAATGTTTGTCTTGTCGATACGACTGGCCAATACTCTTCTGGACCGTCTTGTAACGAGGCATCTCTTGAAAATGATATGCCCCATCTCTCCAGAATGTTGAGGTAAATTGTCCTCTCGATGGCGTTGCTTCTCAGAAGTTCTAGTAGCCAGTCCTCAATTCGGTCTTCAATGGTAGATTGATAAGCTCCAAATGCCAAAGTGCGATCGCCGCCAACTTTTGTCATGATATCATTTGAATATACAGATCGACCACTCGGTACTTGGGCGTCCAGAAATGATCGCGATTGACTGCAGCGTATATATTGTTCTTTCAAATGCAGGATTTGTACTTCGCACTTAGAGATCTTGGTAAGCACACTACTATAGCGATGGTAGAAATCCGGATTTCTTGTCGGCATAGTCGTGTCTGAGTGTTGTTCGTCACCAGGCGATCGACTTTCAAGAAGTTTTGTCTGTTCAGGACGCAAAGCGTCGAATTCTCTTTTGAGACGACATAAATCTGATAAGGTCGCCTCATACTGTTGAATTACATCTTGAGATTCCAACAATGTAGGTTCCATGCTATCTGCTGACGCTGTGTCATCTCCCATTGTGTGGCATGTGTGTGATGATAGAGGCGGTAGAGGAGGCGTCGGTGCCCCATGCACGATTATAACATCGGTGTTCAATAAGTATGGAGCGGAAGGTGGAGGTGGAGGTGGAGGTGGTGATAGCGATAGCAGCGATGGGCTAAGACCACGTGTTGTTTCCGCCGTTGCATGATGCTCGGAAATACTCAAGTCGTCTTCATCAAAGACGGTCTGGAGCTGATATTGGTACAGTGTATCCTCTTGTTCCATCAATAACCACTCAGAGCCGCCCAGTGACCGCTCGGCTTGGAAATATTCTTCGTCCATCCACCCTAACTTATCACGTTCTTCTACAACCTTGTTGTACGCAATCTTGAGCGCATCAGAGAAATCATCTTGGTGCCGGTGAAAGAAGTCGCGGAACAAGTTCATGAACTGCGCCTCCGCGTTGCTTGTCACGGCTCTTTGAGCCTGCGCAGCTTTTCCAGAGGATAGCACTGCCGTACGTTCGACCAGGACATCCTTTCTTGTCTTGGACAACGATTCCTGTTCATGAGCCAAGTCGGCGATTTTCTTGCGCATTTCTTCGGTTTTGTCGTAGCGTTTATGTCGATGTTTACGTGTGTCCTCCGGCATAGCCTCGGCGGTGATATTGAGAAGTCGTTTTGAAGACAGTCGTTTTCATGGTACCAGAACTGTAGAACATACGAGCAGAAGCCGCGAGAGCCGCAAAGTTGGCAGTAAATTGGCGACGTCCAATTATCAGTCGAGTTCAGGACCCTCGTATATTTGGACAACAAAGGCGACTAGATGGTAGCTTGTCGTATACGTGGCAAAGTTCACAGGTCAAACAAGAAATGCGTCTGCTGAGGAATGCACACTGGGGGGCTGAACCACCTTGGCGGACTCAGTATGGCGCTGAAAGCGTGGGCAGAGAAGCGAAGCACCCAAAGCGCGTTATGTATCGTATCTGCGAGAAAGGCAAATGAAAGGATACAACAGGCGTCGCGTGAGACGGTGCTTATCGGTGTTTCGTGTCCGAGCCGTACGGGTTGATGGCGTGGCCGAGTGAGCTCCCGAGAAAGACCGGCACGGTGGTGCACGGCACGGAAGCGGCTAGTTTTTATTTCATCCCTTCCTTGTCAACTCCGGCTTGGCGTAAAGGTGATCAGCCATGCGAGGTCACACTGTGCAGAACACTGCAGTCTCTTCCCCACTCTTCCCTAGTCGCGCAATCAAGTGCATATGCAAGTGCGGGGATGCCACCACTATCATCGCCCACCCATCAATACTTCATCAATATGGTGAAGTTTGCAGAGCCGCATTGCTGAGTAGGTCAGCTGCAGCTAGTATATAGAGCCTGTAGCTTGCAGTTGCAAAGATATACCCCTTTCGTGCGTGAACAGAACGATGCCTCCTGGCAATATTAGTTGGATTTGGAGCGAACAACATAATGATCATTACTATGTTGCAACGGAGAACGGTGAGATAGCACTTGACTAGTAACTGGAGGTAGTTATGTTATATCGACATCAGTGCTCATCAACTACAGGTCAATTCGTATACCATTGGTCCAGACAAGAGCCAAATGTGGCACAACCAACCGTACATCAGCCAAATATCGACGGCTACCAATTCAGAACTACTGGATACCAGCAAGGGACTGCTCCATATCAGCCAGTAACCAGTAACAACTCATCAAATACACCTGGATATGGGTCGAGTATTTACAGGCATCAATCAAGTGGTTTTGGACATCAGTACAGTAGCTTAGGAGGTACGACTGAATACCAACCAAACAGGCAACAACAAATCACAATGGGCGCAGAAGCGTAAGTGGGTGTGGTAGCTCATCGATAAATGTCTAATTGCAAGGTAGAGACCGACCTCGAATAGACTCTGGGGTGGCGACATTGCCTCATGATCCTGTCACAGGTACGTTGACAGGATTGAAATGATATTCAAAATTGTGAATACTAACCCGGACCTTCGTAGTATCCGATGATGTTCGGCCCACGCTGCCAGACTTGATCCACGGAACTCCTGGATTGGAGGAGCCTCTAGACCATAGTTAGTACTACTAGCCTGCGTCTCTAAGAGTGCTAATCTTGTTAGGCTATCGTGTGCGGTTCGGTAGTGAAGCATACCAATTTTTCAAAGAGGGAAAGGTATGAATTGGAGAATTCATGGGCTGTCAGGTCGCGACTGAACCCTCCATTGATGTTCTACAGGTCTTCATGATGCTCCACATTCAAGCAGCAAGCGCACAGGCTCTCCACCAAGACAATGAAAACATAACGGTTGTCAAATACGGAGAGCAAGCCTTCTCTCAGATTCGTCGCTTCGTCATCATGGAGGTCAGGAGGGGTTTCGTGTACGCTTGGTATGGCTGCTTTTCTGTCTTCGTGGACATCGAAGTCTTACAAATATGACTAGTCCGATCTCGACTTATTCTCAGAGAGGGACCCTTAAGAATGGCTGCATACCAGGAGAACACAGTGTCGTATACGTCGAAGGAACGCTACCGTTTAGATACCCAGGCGAGAATCTGGTGAAGGCACCTATCGCTGTGAGACCAACTCACAATGAGCCTCTGACACTACATGCAGCATCGCGCCTGCATTTCGGCAAGGTATATCCTATCGAGATGAACGTTAAAGTCAAGGATTTGGGCAAAGTCGTTCCTCAAGATCTCACCAACCTCTTAGCTTACTACCGGGAACACAACAGACATGGGTACTAACAAAGACGATACGACTTGGGGTGTGACACTACTATACGTTTGGACTACATGACTATGATTTCCACTCTGTTTCCTTTCGTTTGAATATCACTAATTTTTCTTTCTGGGACGATTATGGCAAATGGGTGTGTGGTGAGAAACGTGGTGGGTGATTGAAGTGGAGGTTGAATTATGCAAGGGGAGATGCTGATTTGGATCAAATTGCTCGGGATTTGCGCTATGTAACCTAAATTGGCTCACGGTGGCTCCGTTCCTATTCCCAGTATTCTGAATGTTGTCGTATATACAATACGAATTACTTTCCATTCCAGAGAATCATCGTCTTACATCATTTATAGTTGTCCTGACATGTCACGTGTGCATTGAAGATGCGCTTTAAAGTTCATAAAACTCTCTTCGTTATTTGATATGCCCCGCTGCTAACCAACAGCGGCTTATTCCAGGGGGGGACAAAGATCTTAGAAGTTGATATAGTGACAGACATCTTAAGTTACTGCGTAAAAAGTCACTCTAGATATGCCTAAAGCATACTAGTCTGAACTAAAAGTTATACGTGATTTGAAGCAACAAATCTTTTCTTACGGCATTGCATATTAAACTAAAGTGAAAATGAGGACGGGTAGCTACTATGATCATCCTAGCATCTAAATACATTTCCATAGAGGAAAGATGTCGCGTAGGAGTATATCTACAAAGAACGGCGTAGCAGCAGAGAGATTGATCTTTCTGCTTCTGGCTGCGAGTTCGACAAAAGGTAATTCTTGGAACCGCGTATGCCAGATAACCAAGGGATACTACGATGCCTTATCACACATGCCAATTAACTTATAAGAAAATGATGGGTATCGAACTTAGGGGAGATCCCGAGGGAGTACAGTGAGAGTTCCATTATATCGCGTAGAAGAGATAGGCCTGAAAACACAAGTATGAAAGAAAGCTGTCAGATGCGAGATGTTAGTGTAGATAGAGGTTTGTACTGGGATGTAGAGACCGAAAAAAAATATAGAGATGAAAGTCGGGCTTCAGCAATGGTCAATCGCTGGGTGGTTGAGTTCGCAGGCGTATTTCTGAATTGGATCGAACCTGCTTGTCCATAACAAGTATCAGTCCGCTCGAGAGCGTTATACGACATGATCTCATGATGTACATCGCGAATTCAAGTGTTCTGATGTGCTAAGAATCCGTGCAACGCCTCATAGCCCCAGTAGGTTGATTGCATCCGATATCTCCTTCATAGAACAGCTTGATTCGGATCGTCCACGAATGAGACGTAACTCCACATAGTCCTGGTGATAACCATCCAAATCTCCAGGAAGATGGTCTGCAGCTGACAGAGATATAGGCGTATCATTGGTACTCATTCCGAAAACAAACATTGACGGGTCAACTGTTTCCTTCTGATCGTTAAACTCAAAACCCGGCGTTTTATTTTTATCGCCATCTTACAGGCAACCGACTTGTTCCGCCGATGTTGCAATACTCTGCTGACACTTTTGAACGCGTTCACTCATATCCGTAGTCCAATATTGCGATGCACGTTCATGCCATCCATGGTGGTAACCCTTAACTCCACAATCTTCGAGAATGTTGAAGTAAAAAATCCTTTCGATAGCGTTGTTTTTCAAGCGGTCCAACAGCCATTCTCCAACTCTGGAAAGGGATGACGTGCCGCAGAACTGTGTTGGAACAGCGCTTTCTGTATGGATCCGGAGTCGAGAGTCAAATGGTACGGGTGATGACCCATAAAAAATGTGTAGGTTCTGCTATCCGCCGATCTTCATAGGTGGGTATAGATTGTTGAACCTTGACTTCGCTTCGAATAAGGTCATGGAGACATTCGCTGGCAGGATTTGATGCTGAAGGAGCTGACCGACTCTGGGCTTGAAGATGTATTTTGTTGCGCGTAAGTACGTCGGTATTGAGGTCGGTGAACAGTTCTCGTAGCTCGAATTGATAAACGTCGTTCTCTTTGTCCATGAACTTCCACTCAGTCCCACTTAAGGTACGCTCATACAGGAGGTAGTCGTCCTCCATAGCTCCAAGATCATCACGTTCTACTTGAATTTCGGTATATAAAGCGGCAAGGATCGGATATCATAACGTAAGATCGCTGGTTGTAGATTGGAATAATACTATCAAGGCTTTTGGTATTAAGATTACGTTATATGTACGTTGACACAAGACTTGAAAATAAAGCGCTTAGAATGTCAACTTACCCTACATTACAGCTATCGAGACCCTAGTATTACCTATAATGAGGTATGCTGAAATTACTTCATTATTCTACCTTAACTTATCTAACCCGATTACATGATGTCTTAGGCAAAGACATTATCACTTACACATAAGCATTGAAATGTAACAGACCTTACATGATCGAGATATTGCGTTGCCAAGGAACATAGAGGTTTAATCTTGGGTGGGACTGGCTTACGTTGTCGTCGTTGGCTTGTACCACATGACTTAAAAATAAAGATTGCGTGGATAACAATTCGAAGGCTTGATCATCTAAGTATTCTGCTCTAGCCTTAAAGATATTGCAGAACTCATTTTACAGTGGCTTGATGTTTTCCCATAAAGTAATCAACGTGCTCTGTACTCCTCATTCCTTACTTTTGTATTCTGCCCCAAGATAGAGTGATTTGGCAAGCTGGAGACAAGTATCAAACACGGTTTTATGATTTTGATAGATATTCTAATCCATCTTCTTTATCTCCAAGCACGTGGCAGGCTCTGTAAAAGTCGACTTCAGTAGTTAACCTTCCATTCGCTGAACCATATCTTTCTTATTGATGTAGCTGTTTTAAATGAAGAAGGGTTACAGCAGTGTGATACTAAGTCGAAGAAAGCCGATATGCCTAGGGACTTTGTAGAATCTTAGTAGTTGTAGAAGAACTGTTTAGAATTTCTGATGTCTTTAGTACATAAGCAGACGCTGTAAGAGTAGCGGTGCTGTTATCCTCGGCACGCAGGAAAACGAAATGTATCTCGTCCTAGTCTAATAATAACTGTAGATTAGTAACCTAATGTAAGCTCTCTAGTGTAAAAATGTAGGTTAATCTAAGAACTTTACAAAGAGCGCTATCTATAAATATATCTATTATCCCCTATAGCTTCTATAAACTCTAGTAAAGGCTGCATTGGTATGACGACATTGATCTAAAGACTAATCATATGTTTACTAATAGCTCCTTAAGATTGTAATCAGGATCTCTAAGAGAATGATGCTACCTATCATCACAGAGGTAGGTATCATCAGCGAAGTTGAAGATGTTAATCAACTAAAATGCGGTATTGAAAGAGTACACAACGGGTTCTCTTGTAGCAGATTCAAGATATCAGTTATCAGGGGTGATATACAATCTTACCGATGAGACAACTAGATATACGTAGATACATACTAAGCAATCAAATGGAAATGGCCTACATGTCCAACGGAGCATCCTGAGCAAAGATGAATCTAGAGTGGTGAAAGAACTGATTAGGGTCATCTTGTCCGAAGATCATAGCTCCCCAGTAACGGCTTCGATTTAGAAAGACATGCTAAATTAGGTGGGATATAAAAGTGAAGGCAAATGTACGTTTTCATCCAACTCACCTCAGCAACTTGATTGCTTACTCGAGAGAATGAACAAATGACCAATCTTTATTTGAACCAATATATCTTCAAGCCAAAATCCAAATGCTAAAGGCTCGGCCTATACTAAAGCTGCTCCATGTGACCCATGACGACATCAATAGTATAGCTTGCAACATAATGTATTATTTCCTAACATAGTAGCTATACGCGCGTGATGCGCCCCGTAGCTTAAATGCTAACTTTCGAACCTCGAAGCGCTGTCACCAGATTAATTTCTCACTATTCACATTGGACCAGGATGGCAACCTCAGCCACCTTCAAGCACCGTCCCTACACTCTCTCAGGGAGCAATGGAACATCCTACTTCGCCTATGGCTCCAACCTCTTTCCAACCCAAATGGGGCTCCGCTGTACATCCACGCCGTCACGTTCTTCTCTACCCATAGCCATCGCGCGACTTCGAGGCTGGAAAGGGTACATCGACAAGCGTGGATGTGCAAATGTTTCAAAAACAGGGGAGGGAGAAGATGAAGTCTGGGGTGTAGTCTACGATATGAACATCGAGGGCGAGAAAATTTAGATAGATATGAAGGCGTAGACTTGGCCGCGCTAGAAACCATTTATGAAGAGCGAACAGCAGAGCAGGGTGATGGCCATGGGTCCCAGAAGGAATAGAGGCACCTGAAGGGTATGTGGGCGAGAAGAATAACCCGCTGTTCAAGAAAGATGCGAACGACGCATTGGGGTAAGAGACCGGTGTATTTCAGCATGTCATCTTCACCAAGATATCTTTACTGCTCATTTAGATTTTCCGTAAAGGAACGGGTTGAGCATTTACGATCATATTGCATTGTGGAAGTAGGAAACTGCTTCTTGATACCATTTCACCCCGGACTCCATTTCTCCTGAAAGTTTGAGATCTCACCATATTCGAAGTGTAGTATCACGAGAGTGAAGTGATGGGGTGAAAGAGCAAGAGAACCGGCCCGACAATTCCTCCGAACCCCCGACCCCGCCAAAAGTTACCACACCTCAACCCACCACTCCGCAATCCACAATCCAAGATACCCACCACGAACGCCCATAATGCCGTACTTCAAGACCAGCACAGAATGGTTCGATCAATCATCACTACTGCTCAAAGCGCGCCCAACTACTGCAGGTCCCCTACTTCCCCCACAATTGCTCCACCCATCTAACCTTCCATGCAGACCCGCATAACCTCCAAATACACGGTCCTCAAACCCAGCGCGTCCAAGATAAAGAAGCGCCAAAAGTACCTTGAAAAGAAAGCCGCTCGACCTGCCAAGGCTGAAGAAGCTCCCCGCACATCCTCACCCCCGCCAGCGGCGCCCGCACAAGACCCTGAAGAGCCGACCGCGACCTTTACGCTCAAGACATTCGATCCAGACTCGGGCACGTGTTTGCAGTATGAGACAGCCAAGGCAGCGGAAGTGGGGAGACTGATTGGGAGTTTGGGCAGGCTGGGAAGGCATATGGCAGCGTTGCCGGAAGTCGCGGAGGATTTGAGCGCGGGGGCTGATGTGGCAGCTACGGGGACGTCGACACCGAAGGTAGAGGAGGATGCTAAGATGGGCGGTGTGCCTGCGGAGCAAAAGACTGGCGGTGGAAAGAAGAAAAAGAAGGGGAAGAAATGAGCTGTGTCGAGGTCAAGGGGAGCATGAAAAAATGAAACAAGCGGTAATATCAAGGCTGCATTGCTTCATAGCAAGCAAGAAGCGAGGGATTCACACCGTATAAAGATGGAATATGAGAGCCCAAGAATGGACGAGTCGCCCGTCACTTCGACATGGAGGTGATCGTGCTATATCAAGAATAGGATAGAACACTGGAATACTGGTACTACGAAAGATATCAATTCTAATTATCCGCTAGCAAAGGGCTTTGAAAGCTCAATTCATCAAATACTTTCTCATCCATGACGCCTCCACAGGCATGCGATGTTCGCAGTCGAGAAAAAGATTCCACACCCGTGGGAACTGCTGTATAGTGTCTATTCCATGACTACAACAGGCAGGCCGCTTCGCAACACAAGACCAACTCAAGCAAACGTGTCGAATTCACGGAACTCCTGCTCATCCTCAATCATGTCCCACTGTGCATCCTTCTTTGACTCCTGGTCCTTCTCATACTCCTTGAACACTTTATTAGTGACAAGCGTCCCTACATAATCCTCGTCAGCAATTTGATTCAATTCGCAATATTTCATAGTTACTTACATCCTTCCTCTTTCCCCTGTCGCTCGAGCAACTCGACAAAAACCTGCTCCCCGCGATCATTCAACTTGACCACGATCTTGCCCGCAGACGATGCGCACTTCACCTTCTGCAGTATCGCGCTCTCTGCCTCGGAGAACACGTAACCGATTGGCAGTTCGCGGAGCCAAGTGGCGAAAGCTTCGACTTCGGCTTTGGTCTTGGGGGCTTCTAGGGCTGGGAACTCCGAGTCGGTAAGGCGGATGCCTTCGGTGCTGGTGTTTGCCGAGGGCCTATTGGGGGCGGAAGGCCATTTAAAAACGTCCATGGTTTTGGGTTTGGGTTTGGGGCGGTGGTTGCTCGTGGTTGATGTTGTACTGTATTTGAGTGTGGGTTGTACGGAGTACTCGAAGGTCAAGGTAGAGGGGTGTGATATACAACTGAGCGTTGAAAGTGAAGTGTACGTTTGTATATTACATAATAAGTCAAGCCCATTTCAAACGCTTTCTACTAATACCGACACCTTGAAACACTGCGAATAGGATTATCTACCACAAGTTCCAAACAACCAAACGCGCAAACGCGCAAACCCACTCATATTCACATTCACCACCAGTCCTCCCCCCATCAACCCTCTACAACTCCTTAAACTCATCCACATCCTTCAATAAATCCCACTCCTCCCTCCTCTCCCCCCTATCCATAACCCTCACGACACTCTCCCCACCCACCAACCCCCCTATACCAACCCCAAGCATCAGCAAAACATCCCACACCTCAGCATATTCCCGCTAGCAAAATACATACAAGTTTCCGGTACAACATAAAATTCCCCAGTCCCGCGCCTCTTCATCAACGTCAACGCACCAATAGCTACAGGAACCGCGATACGGAATTTATGCACTAGAGAGACTTCGATGGAAGAGAGGACAGAGCCAACTTTCTTACTTCGCAGGTGCGAGATGAAAATGTCCAGGGTGATGTTGGAAGGGTCTGAAATGAGAAGGGTTTGTAGCTGTGCGATGGTGAGAGGAACTGCTTTGGGATTATTCGCGTCTGATGGGGTGGTGGGAGTAGGGGGTTTGCTCTGGACGTTTCCCATGGTGGGCTTGTGTCGTATAGGTAGAGCGGGTTATGGAGGGTGGGGTGGCTTTATATGATATGTAGAGAGAGAATTGCGATTGTGGTTTGATGATGGGGAGTGTTTGATAGTTGAGCATGTTATATTTACGCATGCGCAAGGTGTCATGGGATATTAGAAACACCGTTCATATCAGTTTTTTGTTTAGCAACCGCCTTGATGACAATCTTCGGAAATGGGAGGATTGCCTTAATCGGCAGCGACTCTTCAATAGCGATACAGATTACAATTACAATTATAATACGAAGAATATCCCAAAGGAAAACAGAATCCCATGGGAGTTGTACATCTCCCATTCCACCAAAGAAAGCCTTCCACACCCCCAACCCTACAACAACCCCACCCCTCCCATCTTCCCCCTTCACTGCTTCTTACCCCCCTTCTCTGCCCTAGCGGCCCGCATAACCTTCGACCTCTGCTTCAACATATGCATAAACAGCGTGTAAAACCCAGGAACATACGTCGCCAAGACAGCCCAAAGCCCATATCCCAAGCGTTCGTCAATCTTCGAAGCCGGAGGAATAGCGCTGTAAACCAACCAGCACTCGCTAGCGACGCCGAGAGGGTAGAGGACAAAGAAGGTGTTGTACCGTAACCAAGTCCACGCTTTAGGCACACCATTGCCGCCGAGAAGGAAGACAAAGTATCCGTAACGGATGAGCTCGGTGACGCTCCAGGCGAGCAGCATAGTGCTGTATGCCGGAGAGTACTTTGTCGTTTGCGGAAAATTGTACGCGATGCCCCAGACGAGGAGGAGGCGGGAGGCGACCTGCATGGCGGTGGTGAAGAGTGGAGCTCTCACAATACCTACAAAATATGATGATTAGCTTCCATGGCCATGATTCTCCTGCACTCTCGCGCTCTCTCTCTCCTCCAATATAGCAATCCCAATTGTACCACATCCTCCTCTTTCTCCACCACTCCCCTCTCCCCTCCCATAAAACGAAGATTCTACATACCAACCGCACTATGCAGCACCTCCAACACAGCCAAACTCTGACTCAACCGCGTGAACCTCTCACTCTCCTGATACACATCCCCACTCTTCAATCCATACGTGGTCCCAAACATGAGCACTCTGCCCAAGACACCGAACCACAGCGCCGCACAGACGGCATTGTAGCCCAGCAGGTACTGTCGCTTGAGGTCGGAAGCCGTGATGGTTTTTTCCGTTGGCGGGGCCATTGTTCTTTGCTTTTACTTGAGGGGGTCGGCCGCAATGATGTGGGTGGGAGTCGGGGAAGAGAAGGGTCGGTAGAGAGAGGATGCGGTTACAATACGATGATACATTCGTTGAGCTCAACGTATGCACGTATGCACGTGGGGAGCACGGGAGCCACTCTGGAGCTCTCTCCCAAAATCTTTCCGTTTGCTCGGGAGCAGGCAGACAGGCAAACCTCGGCACAAGCGGAGCTAAGCGTGGCGGTAATGTCCGGCGCTTAGCACGTTAACCCCGGTCAATGATCTCACTGCACATTCTATTGTCTCTCATATTTTCTGCCTCGAAAGTACGTAGAAGAGAGGTTTCGCAGTATTGTTGGTGGGTAGACAATTGTTATGATTGGTAGATAGAGACCAGAAGTTCCCCGGCGAGATCTACATTCAAGCCTATTAACAGCTTCTCCAAATATGCCTTCAAAGGCATGAGAGAGAACTCGCTGAAGGGTGACATATGTCACAAAATGCAGTCATCGCTCGGTTGCTAAATATACATTGCTCTTGCCGCCATGGAAATTCGCCTTGAAATTCGCCATAAACACCACGTCGCACCGATCCTGCAGACGCTTCAAACCCAACCTATCCCAAGTTCATGCATGCCAGTTGCCAGTACCTCGGCGTGACAAGAATCCCAAAATTGCAGAGCAAACTCCGAAAACAACGGGTTGCCGACAACAGAAGAAAAAAAGGGGGGTTATAAGAAGATCTGGACCATCGTTTTCGGACTGGCGACCTTTTTGTCGCAGTCCTCGACGACACATATCTTGAACTTACGTGATGTTGGTTGTTTTTCTTTGCCTTTGGTACTGCTTTTGGAAACGGCCCGGTTGGCTGTGCACTCGCCACAATAGACGTGACCGCAAGACTTGACGATCCAGACCTGTCGTTTTTGCTCCGTCTCGCCCTTGCATAGCTCCTCCTCGCAATTCGGGCATATTAACGTGTCCTCCTCTTGTGGACTCCTCGTGAACCCTGCTGGCGCTTGCTGGGGTGCGTTGTATGTCGGAGCGGCGGGCGGCTCTTCCTCGACGTCGCGGTATCCCAGATTGAATGCCGCATGTCCATAGTGCATGGTTGGCGCAACAAATGCTCCAACCTGAATGTGCCCTCCAGCCCGACGTGGTATGCGCGGGGCACCTCGATTGGCAGCAACTTGCGCCCGGTGTACGAATCGGTTCATTGTAGCCTGTCGCTGACGCTCCGTACGTTCCGCTTGATGGCGCCTATCGTGGTTCTCGAAATGCGCGCGTAGATGAGGCAACTCAAGTATATGTTGCACCATGTCGACTGAGAGCATATTCCGTCCCCTCTCTATTCGCCGCGCCTCGGGCAGCCTGAAGTTGGAGGAAAGGAATCAGCATGGCTCAGTCAGGGGTACCTGTGTCTTTGGCCCAGATAGCGTCTACGAGTATACTTACGGATTTTCGCTCACGAACTCCACCTCATCCTCCTCGCGCCGCTCTATAGGCCGTGACGAGACGAATTGAATCTCAGGCGAGTGCGGTGCCGGCCTTTGTGTGTCCTCGTCCACCAAATCTATTACGTCCCTCATAATGTCCCTGCCAAAGCGGGGCGGCCGCGGTGCTCGCATAGGTGGTGCTCGGGGATTCTCGTTGGTCTCTTGGGTGAGGTCGATGACGTTTGAAGTAACAGGTCTGCGGTAGTCTAGGCCGTCGCCATGGTATCGTTGCGGCATATCGTGGTCCTCCATCCGAGCTCGAGAGCGCTGTAACCCGCCGTTGTCAGTCAGTGTGACACCGCACAGATGCCCCCCGGTCGGAAGAAATTTGCAATACAGTGGGTGGGCCGGTCCTGCCTCCTCAACATGTCTTGTTTACGAGGAAGAGGGAAGGAGCGAGTGCGCGGGTGAATGAGGGAGTGACCCCACGCTGTACAGGGCAACTTGCCTTATTCCTGTGCGTATAGCCAAAGGGCAGGGCGTCGGCCATGGAGAAGGCGAGGAGCACTAGAACTGGAGAGGGAGGGAGGCTCGGCCGGCGGGCGCTGGTGTGAGGCGAAGGGAAGGGAAGGTAAAGGAAGGTGAGGTGCGGAAGTGGCAAGGATGTTGGAGTCGCGACAGAAGCCCATCACTCGGAACGCTAAAGCCACGATCCCGACTTGTCACCTAGTCGTCACCTGCAAACCACAATCAATGTGAAATTTATTGCCCCCAGGATGTGCACAATCTAATTCTACTCCTGTTGTTATGCACGCCAAGCCACGCACTTCTGTCAAAAGGAACGTGACTGCGAGTCGAGATCGATAACAATAGAGATGTATGTGTTACAGTTTGTTTCGACCGCAGAACTATCCAACTGTCCAGGCAGCAAGTCCTTCCACATTGTGCAAGCCGTATTCCTCCTACATGATTCCATCGCCAAACACACGAGTGGCGTGCTTAGCCTGCCGACTCTTCCAGTCGCATTACATGATGTTACCCCGCCCAACCACCTCAGCAGCGACGGCACTCTCTCTCCGAAAGCATCTAGTCCTTCATGACGAGGCAAGGAAGCTCAGTCCGCCATCGGGGGTCAGCGCAACCAGAGAGTTGGCACTTGCCCCCCAGGCAACGTCCCTCGCAGACACCGCTTTCTTGAACGGCTCTGACCAGCTCTTCGAGGACTTTGTGTACTGTTGCACCGTCACACTGCCATTTCCAGCTGTCGCCAAGAATTGCCCGGTGTAGTCCCAGCGGATGCTATGGACCGCGCTACCAATGTCAAATGCCTTGATGGACGTTTGCTTTCGGAGGTCCCAGACCGACACGCTGTTTGAATTCTTCTGCGCGACCGCAAACCACGTTCCATTCTCCGAGAAAGCAATGGCACGGACGGGGGCGCCAGTTTCCAAAACAGCCATAGAGGCACCCGTCTTGACATCGAAGATGCGGATGTTGCCGTCGAGACCACCGGTGAAGAAGAGAAGTCCGTCCACGTGGAAGTCGCAGCATGTGATCTCAGCCTCGGTGTAGACCGTGGAAACCGTCTTGAATGACTCCAGGTCGTGGAATGCAAAGCGCTTGTCTGCCCCGGCGGAGGCTAGGAGTGCGCCGCTTGGATGGAGAGAGATCGAAGTGACCGCGCCCGCGTGCGAGCCCATCTCTGCAATCTCGTCCTCGCCCTGGAAGACCTTGACCGTCCCTGCCGACGTCGCCACAACCGCTTTGGAGTCCCACCATGTCGTTGCCGTGACTGGAGAACCGCACTTCAAGGCGTAGATAACCTTGGCTTGTGATATGGAATAGACGCCCGCAACACCATCGGTTCCGCCGAAAAGTGCAAGGTCGCCTGACTCGTCGACGGACACGTTCGTGCTGCCTGGGTAGAGAGGGTCGGTGGAAGACGCGATGTCGAAAGAGGAGACGGTGTCGTCGGTTGCCCAGCCATCGGGAATCGGTCGCTTGCGGCGAGTCGCAAATAGTCTGCACACTGTTAGTAGTAGTCTCATGTCGATGGTGCGTAGACATACTGTTGTTGTGTCTCGTCCACCTTGGCCACCAGCTCCTCCGGCAAGCCCTGCCCGTCCACCTGCATAGCATCCCCATTAGACGCCGCACCGCCGCCGCCGCTAATCGTGACATTCGACAACGCCTCTCGTGCCTCATCCCTCTCACGCGTCAAGCGCGCAATAACGCGCGTCGCCGCATCATTCTGGTACAGCGCCGTGCTGAGCTCCTGCCTCGTCTGCGCCAGCTGCTGCTTCAGCGTGAACGTCTCCAGCACAATCGAATCCCACTCATTCTGAAACGCGCTCAAGAGGGAAGGTATGGAGGTGAGGTTCGGCGGTCGGGGAGTGACAATTCGGGGCGATTTGAGCTCGAGGAGGTCTTCGACGGCGAGATCTTCACCCGACACGGGATCTGTGTGGTGTTCGGCGATGTGGGCCTCGATTAACCGCCTCTCGAAGACGTTGCCGCTTTTCCGCGAGGCTACGGGCACCTGGGGAGCTTCTCCGGAAATTGCGCACTGCATTGTGGTGGTTGCGATAGTTGGAGATGGCTGTTGTTGGAAGCTCGCGACGGGAAATCTTTGGGTTAGCCAGCTTTAGCGTGCTTTCGGCTTGGCGTGCCATCTCACCGTGACCAGAACGGAAGAATCGGATATCAAGAGTGGCTATTCCATAGTATTGAGTACAGAGCAGCATAGTCGATAGACACAAGCTATCATCCTGCTATCTTCCTAATCCATATAAAAGCCGTTAGACGCCTTGCAGTCTATACCACCACCAATAGCGCCATGTCGTTCATTCATGATATTGCATATACAGCTAAGAATATTTTAGAACATGTTCCACCCACCTTTCCTCCTCTCATCTCTCGGGTCCCTTCTAGACGACCGCTTTTCCCGCGCTTCGAGCTGTCGCAGGCTCTCCATCTCCTTCAGTACATGCTCTAACAGGTTCTTCCGTCGAACAACATCCAAATGACGGCTAATCTTGGGGTCTTCACGGGCAAGGCGCTCGACTTCTTCGTGGGTCAGGCCGCGGCCTAGACGGTTGTCAAGTTCGCGGGGGAACTGTAATATATTAGTATATGGTACTTGACCCAAGGGAAGCTCAGAAACAGGCCACTCACAGCGTAGTAGAATTTGGACAACAATTCGGCGTCAAGGAAAAGATCCGCGGTTGTGGTGAGCTTATCTGCTACAGCGTCGAGGAAAACTTCAGGGCAGTGATATTTGTTTTTCCGGTTTGCACACTGTTTTGATTTCACGGCGAGCAGGCGCATCTTGAGAACATCGCTGCGATCGCGAAGGAAGGCGGCTTCACGTCCTGTATCATGTTAATGTCTGTCCCAGTCAGTTCATGTCGGGCGGATAGGCTCACCCTTCGCCAACAACGCAGCGCTGTAGCCGCCAGCGCCGCCAATGCCATCGCCCTCCAGCACGACCTGTCCACCACGGACACGATCAATGAAAGACATAACGTCCCGCGCCTTCTTCCTGCCACCAACATGCTCTTCTAGCTTCTTGGCCGCAGCTTCGACAACCTTGAGCTCCTCTTTGAGAGCATTGGTCACATTGTCTCTTCCCCGCGCCCATTCGTTGTCCTCGACCTCAATGCGGTATTTGTACGGCTTGATGCAGATTTCGAGCTCGTCCGAGATGTCGTATGAGAGATCCCTGAGGATAGAAGTGGAAGCTTCCGTGATGGCTTGCCGCGCGAAAGGATGGGCGGCAAATCGTGAGGTCGAGACAAGGTGATCAATGTGTGCCTGTAAGGCATTGGCAACTACATTTGTTGCCAATCGGCCCACGCCCAATTTCGTAAGCGCGGCACTGGAGCTGTCGAGCTTGATCTGCCAGATTTGGTTCTCGCCTTCGGGATCAGCTTTCGCAAGACTGCTGAGGGGGTCGAGTTCGGGCAGAGGTGGGCTAAGGTCTTCGAGCGGCCTGTTCCAGTATCTTTGTGCTAAAAGGTTCAGTACTTGCTGGTCAAGTTCGTGCTTGAGAAGTTCGCGAACTTGCTGACGGCCGAATTGGTCGGAAAAGCCACGGAATGAGTGTTTGAAAGCATCTAGCGATTCTGCCAAGTACGATTCTGCGCTGAGTGATCGCTCGTTGTATTGCACCTTGAACTCGTATGTTGCCTCTGCCAGCTCGCGCTGGATGGCTACGCTTGTCGTCTTAAGGCTTGCCGCCATGGTCTGCTCGAGCACATGCATAAGCTTCTTCTTGAGGCTGCCCGTTCCAACAGCAAAGGGACCTTCGGAGAACTCAGGATGCGAAGAGAAGTATGCATTCTCATTCTTCGCGATAGCCGTCGAGATGTTGCCGCTACCACGACTGAACAACTTCGACCCGGAACCAGATGTAGGGACGCGGCAGACCACACCAACGTACCCTAGCCGGAGAGCGTACTTTCTATCATTGAGCAGGCTTGCGCCTCGTTCTGCGTCGACGAGATCCATCTTTGTGATTACTCCGATGGTACGCTCGCCTCTAGGGTCGACCTTGCGTGATGCCCTCAAAGCTGTGCTATTCGCCAAATCTACATCTGCAGCAGAGATAGCAAGGATCACGTTTGGCGCCCGGATGTATTTATCGCACAAGGCCGCAATCTTCTCCTTTAGCTCTGACGGTTGGTCGCGGCCAACGACCTGAATATAACCTGGTAGGTCTATCAACGACAGGTCCGGCACGTTTGGAGAATGTATCCGCAGCTGGATCGGATCGTCGGATACGCAGTCGCTGGCTGGGACAGCTAGGTTCAAGTCCGTCAAGGTCTTCTGCACATGGGCGAAATCCGTGACCTTTCCTAGGCCCAGCGCGGGGAACTCTGCGTATTCGGCATGCGCATCGGGGGTGTGGACGAGAGTGAGTTCGATCGGTCGGCGCGTCACCATGTTGTGGCCTTTGGGTAGAAATTCATGACCGACGATAGCTTCCAATACCGAGCTCTTTCCTGAAGATTGTGATCCAATGACGACGATGGAAGGTAGCGTCAGGGATTCCGACTGTCCGACGGTTTGCAGCAGCCCCCGAATCTCGATCATCTTCTTCGTCAACATCATCATCTGCTCGTCCCGTGCAATCCTCTCCCCATCTTCCTTGTTCTCGTCGTCATCTTGTGTATATCCAAGAGCTGCTGCGCCTGCCGCCACACCAGCGCCTCTCGTTTTTGGCTCCGGTGGCTCTCCGCCGCCTTGACCGCCTCCCGCACCATCAGCACCGTCTCCCTCTAGCAGTTTTTGCAGCCACTCTGGCTTTTCCACCTTGCCCAGGTCTTCCTTCGTTTTGTCCCACCCGCGCCCGAACTGGTCGAAGATGCCGTTCGCCGAGTCCAGCGCACCGCCCGCGATATCCGTGGCCCCGTCTTTCGTCTTGTTGAAAATATCCACCGCCCAGCTTCCCGCCTGTCCAGCCTGATATTGTATGTAGCTTACGCCCGCAACGACAGCACCGCCGGCGGCCGCCCCTACTGTTGCAAATTTACTGACAAGCTTCGGTATGACCCTGGCAAAGGAGATGGACCGCGCAGCAGGTACATTGTGCAGGGCGTAACTCCCGAACGGCCACGACCTCCGCTGTATCAGGCGTATGCCGGCATTGGTGCGAAGGAGACCGCCGGAGGGCAGCTGGGTGGAAGTGTTGTTGAAAAGACGGCGTGGGGTGTTGGAGGGGGTTCGGCGGCCGAGCGTGGCGAGGCGTGCGGAGATGAGCCTGCCGCTCATGTTGACGAGAGTTCCGGGCCAGACGAGGTTGCGGTGCTCATGAGCTGTAGTCGAGGATTCGGGGAGTGCAGATGGACTCGTGCTTTGTGATCAGAGAATGGCGTAGACGTTGGCGACCTCACCACCTTGGGGCACATTCCTGCGTCACTCGGCCAAGCGATTTAGCGCCAGGGTCGTGCATCCTACGTGGGGGCACGGGGGCACGGGGGGTTCCCGCTCAACTGGTGGTATGATCCGACGACAGTTACTGTAGTCTATTTATGTGGTGCATCTGGTGCAAATATGCCCTGTATGTCTCATTTCAAGCACAAGACCGCTCGTTCCCCAAACGACTTCAACATCGAGCCTTCTTCTCGGAGCATATCCCTGAGCCAGTGTCGAGATCCCTCGACTTCTCTGCTGGCAAATTTGACCAGCACAAACCCCCGTACATTGGCCGCGCTCCAGATCAATCCATCGGCCGTCTCTTGCTGCTGCCGTTTGACACGTCTGTGCTCCTTCGCGCTCAGCTCGACCTGCACGTCGTCTCCCCAGTTCCTCCCGCCGATGCGGGGTAAAGCGTCAAACTCATCCATGAAATGCTGTGACAGGGATTGAAAAACACGTCCTCGAATGATCAGCGTCCCAAAGACTGCGTAACTGTCCATGCGCTCAGAAAGCCGCATGCCAGTCCGGCCGTGCTTGTCCAAAATCAGGTTGTCTCTCAGCAGAAGCCTCTTCTTTACATCTTTACTGCAAGTCCACACTTCGTTTCTACTCGTGTACGCGTGAATGTCCCAATTCTCCCCGCGAGCTGGACGGCCACTCGTCACCCAGTCACACACGCAGAGGCTCCCTTTCCCGTCCTCTAGATGGTATATCTGAGACTGTGAAAAGGCCGACTGTGCAAAGGGCTGCACGGGGTCTGGCAGATAGACTAACGCAGAGTTGGGTGCTACATGTACTGACATGTGTTGCCGTGAGACAAGCGTAGGGTCCGGCGTCTTGAAGATCTTAGTGGAGCCCTGGGTAAGCAAAACAAGTCTAGTCTTGCTCTCCAGGCTCACGTTCAAGTTGATACTGTCTCCTGCAACAATGCCGCCGCCATACGTGAGTAGGAAGACGGTATGGATGAGGCGGGGGGTATTGTCATCGTCTCCTTCTGGCGGGGGGATACCGTCTGGCGCGACCAGCTTCAGCGGGTACTGATACGAGATGTTGCGGAGAACGGGCGTGTCCGGTGGAAGAATAGCAAGCTCAATCGATCCATGGCCAGCCTTTGCTGACGATGCGGCAAAGGGCGAGGTGAAGGTCATGGCCCTTGATTATTGTTCAGAGCACTCCTAAGCCAGTAATTGGACAGGCGAGACAATACGCGGAGAACGCGGAGAAAGGCTGCGCACGGACCTCCAGCGTCTGCCCCACCTCTGCAGTTTTCCACCATCCACGACCTTGACCCTCCGCCAATAATTCCACCCACGCACACACAACTCCTGCGCGTGTTCGATTCGCCCCTCACTCACTATCCAGGGCCATGAACAAATCGCCGTCCCGCTTCATATTACTGCGGTAGCGTGGTTGAGCGGAAAAGATGGCGACCGCGAGACTCGACGGCCTGCTGGACTTTTTGCTTTCGGAGATCGCCGTCTGTGGAGTACAAGGTACGTACTACGCGATGTCGTCGGTTCGATTCCGCGTCCCGTCAAACCGCCGTCTCTTTTGATTCTTGTCTAACTTGAAATACAGGTGCCGATAGCAAAGACTTCCGTCGCTTCGTAGATGACTACTTCGGAAATTCCCCAAAGATCCATGTAGACGGTCCAGCAAAGCAATCTGCCAGCAATGCTGCGTCCGTGCCGTTACACCCCAGCTTCTACGAAAAAGCATGGAATTGGGTAGTAACACACCCCGACATCCGGATCTTTGACGGGGAGAAGGTGTACCACTTGTCTCTCTCTGGACTCGAGTCATTAGAACGCGGTGCTGCCGAAACGGGGCAGGTAGAGACCCCTGAGAGAAACGTCGCACCATATAGGCCAATACCCTCCGCAATTCAACAGCTCCAGCCTTCAGGTGCACTGTCATCGCTCGGGGGGTCGTTACGGGAACGGATATTGGCTGAAAGCAGTCAGACCACGCCAAAGTATACTCCACAGGTTCAGGCCGTACCATCGTCCACAGCTCCCTCAATTGTCACGCACCATGCTGCTCACGATAGTTCTGTGCGAGCACCACGCAAAACACCCGAAGGTGTCCAAGTCGCTGCGCCGAAGTTCGATGAACTCTCGTCGTCCATCAAGACTCCTCGAATCTTTGCTAGTCAAAATCGGGTCTGGCAAACAATCACAGGACACTCCATGGACTTGAAAAAGGTGCCCACCATGGAGTTCATATGTCTGTGCGTCATTGCCGCTCATGGCCCGGGAGGAATCCTCCAGCCTGATCTAGTTCGAATCACAGGTCAGGACAAGCGATCTGTTCCGAAACGTACAGATGACCTTGCCGACAAAGGATACATCGAGAAGAAGCCAATACAGAGCTCGAAGATGCGTACAAGCCTCTGTGTCCATAAAAAGTTTGTCAAAAGCGGCCATTTTCTCACCCAACCCAAGAGCTTCGGAGATGTTTTTGGAGCACAGAACAAATTCGTTCCCTCAGGCTTTCTCTACCTTTTGCATAAGCTTCTTACCGACACACCTGTAGTACCCATGCGCGACTTGAGGAAGAGAATGGTAACTAAACCTTTTTCTATTATGCGTCTTCGTACTAACAAATCACAGGGTGTTCCTGCCAATATATGGAATGGTCGGGGTGTTCGCAGTTTAATCAACAGATTAGCGCAAACTGAATACATCAAGCGAGTGCTGGCGCCTAAGAAGGGCTCAGGGAAAATGCTTGTATGCATCAAACTTCTACGCGATCCGACAGAAGGCGACATCAAGAACTTGAAGTTCAGGCGCAACCACTCCGAACGCGCACAGCCAGAGGAGATACTCGAAGAAGATGCCGAGAACGATGTCATGGACAGGGATATGGACCTTTCACTGATTGACGATGTGGACTCTGAACCCGATGGGCACTTTGATGACGACTATCGAATTCCTCCACAGTGGACACCGGATCGACTTCTTACAAATTTGATGTTTGATGCTACTGTAATAGCTGGGCCAGATGGTCACGATACCGCCGAGTTGCGTGACATCACGATGGGCAAGTTCTGGAAACGTCCGCTTGAGTCCATGGTGAGTCGACTAGTGGACGACTGGGAGAAAAGCCAACTTCCCCATCTTCGACATTTAGCCATCATCAAAGACACTACCGTAACGACTGACAAGAAGTACGCCCATTACATCTATCGAACGTACGGCAATTTCCAGGCAGCTGTCGATGTAGGCGATGCAAGGTGGGAGGGAGTAAGCAAGGAGGCTCATACGAAGTCAACCCAGTCCAACAAAAAAACTGGGCCTGATGTTCCCCTCGATAGCTGGGGTTTCAGTCCACTCAACGTCAAAGAATTCCTCCGCCAAAATGGAGCCTCCAGTCTTTCAGACAGCCGCCGCGCTATTGTGCATAAGCATCCAACCAATACTCACTGGGACAACGCCTTGTGGAAGAAAATCGGCAACGAAAAACCCATGCAATATCAAGGAAAGAAACGTCAATCTCAACCCAAGACCTCACGTTCCTTGGCTTCAGCAAAGAAGCAGCCGAATTTTACCGCAACTCCAGTTCCTTTGGTGGGTGAAGATCAAGGGGATTTCCATGAGCAAGCCTTGGACAACGAGGATGATACATCGACAGCAACTCTAGGTAGAGAGCCTAGAAACGTTGTATCTGCAAAATACAAAAGCCCAGTCTTAACAGCACAAGAGAGGATTGCCCGTGGGCTTCCACCAAGGGGTCGTTTGACAAAGGCCCTTGAAGCCCAAATTCGAGAAGAGAAAGGACTTCCCGCCAAGCCCACCAAAGAGAAGAAGCCACGATACAGGCGGGCACCCGGCGAAAAAGCTCTGCTCACGCCAGATCAAAGGGTAGCCAAGGGTCTCCCTGCGAATGGCCGTCTGTCTGAAAGGATTATAACGGAGCTTAGACGTCTTCGCGATGCAGGCCTCGATCCCAGCAGTATCGTACTTCCAATACCAGATGACAAAACTGCTCACAAACATAGCGACACAGCCTCGCCAGCTCACAATGATGTGGCTTTCAGTGTCAATGGCAACCTTAAAAAAATGTCTGCAGACCATGAGCAGACCCCTCTTGAAGAGCGACCTTTGGCACCGTCAGCCGAGCCATTGACTAGACCTTCGTTTCTGACCTCTTCTCCAGTACCATCGAATGTACCGAAGAAACGTGTCGCTAGCCTAGCCCGTGACGATTCACAAGGCATTCAGAGCGAAACGCCTCACACGAAAAGGTTGCGAACAGCTTCTTCACCGCCGCAGGCCGATGCTGCCATTACAGGTGTTGAAAAATCCATCCTTATCTCTCCACATCCTACAGTTTCACGAGCTCCACGCCGAAAGCAAAAGACTCCAGACAACAGAGCTTTGCAACCGCTGAAAGTACTCGAGACACAAAATCATCACACAATCAGAAATCCCGCAGATACCACTGAGCCAGGATTTTATTACGATGCAGATGCTACGAGAGCATCGGCTGGTAGGGGCCGACCACGAAGTGCATTCATTGGCATTATCAAGTCGGCACGTTTACAGAGCTTCTCCTGGTTTCAGTCAGAACCCACAGCATTCGTCGTAAGGTTCTCTAATGCTGGCTTGATCACTCCAACAAGTGCACGACAGGTGAATCTTGATAACGTCTCAGATAAAGAGCCTCATCAAACAAATGATGCTACTTCTCACATAGACCTGTCAATGTACACCAAAATACATCCAAACCCTAGCGACAATGTGGTCAAGACGCCCCGAGAGAATACCTCGCCAGTACAATCTCCAGTCCCGTTGGCACTACAATCAGTTCCAGTGGGTAGACGCTCGAGTATACAGCAAGTTTCTTTGGAGATGGCCGATGATCGACTATCAAACATACCACAACAGGTTTTTGCGGATGCTCTGGAAAATAAATCACCAGCTGTAACTATACAAGGATTAAAGGAGCCAGAAGAACGGCTGCAAGGCATATCACGTGCAAGATTTGAGGTTTCTCCACAAGAGCCATTAGATGCAGCACCAGAGTCACTAGAAACAGCAGAGCAAGTATCACCCAGTACATTATTGCCACAATCATCGGAACTGCCGGTACAACAGTCAAGCGGAGTAGAGACTCAGGATTTACAATGCAATGAACCTGTTGCGTCAATTGCAGAGCCGTCCCAAGGACAACCCTTGCTTGCAGCAGTATTGGAACCACCTCCACGTCATCAGCAACAGCATCATATTGAATGCAGCGATCAAGTTGGCTCGGAATCTCCAAACGCACCCGCCGCCGAAGATGTTCATATGGGAAATACGCAAGACAACAGCATACCGACTCCGGGTCTTTCCGGAGATCTCCCAGGTGTCACACATTCAACCCAATATGTTAGTCCGTATACTTTCACTCCCACACCTATACCTACCGCATTCGTCTATTCAGATCGGACAGCATCTCCAACCCCAACCAACGTATCCGTTGTCGCACCCCAACCGGTCCAGGAGAAGCAAGATCAACGTAACAAGCGAGGCGTTGTCATCGGCAGAGGCAATGTTTATCACTTTCGCACTTTAATCATCAAGGACATCATTGAATTGTGCCATGGTGTTGTCCCACACAACCGTGAAATTCTCGATGTCTTTGGTGAGATGTGGAAGGAACGTGCGCCCAAGAAGATGGCCTGCCCAGAACGTGGCACAATGCTTAAAACCCTGAAGGCAATGGTTAATGACCCGAGCCAGAATATGAGGAAATATACCTTCACTTTCACGACAGAGGGAGGCAACACGGTGAACAAGGCTATTATTGCGTACAAACACTTCGAATTCCATAGCCCGGAGGTTCAGGGTGTATACCGGGCTATCATGCAAGCGCATCCGAACAAGTACTACCCTCCAGAAATACATCACTATGTCCGGGAAGAGCAAAAGAAAAAGCAGGTACCAATCACTGTGGATGAAAGCATCGAGTTGCCTGAAGTGCAGTCCGCAGCTGATGGAATCCTTGCACGGCGCATCCGCGATGCAACTAAGCGTAGAGAAACAACGTTGCAAAGACAACAGCATCAAAAACCCAAAGGACGACAGGTGCAAGATAGGGTCCGAATGCCCATCGATGCAACGGAACGACCACAGCGTTCAAGGCTCGTTGGACTCAATGTTGCATCCCTTCAGAAGCCTAGTAAGGTTGTCTCTCAGCATAAGCCTCTTGTAGCTAGCAAGGCTACGGAACCCAATGAGCATGGTTTGGACCCCACATCGTCTTCAGAAGACGATGACGACGGCGATGATAATATTCCTTTAGCTCAATTGTTGCTTCGAAGGAACCAGACCATGGCACCATCGACTTCTACAGCTTCACTTGACGAAATATCTGTATCTTCGCAATCGGATCTTGAACCATCTTCGACCGATAATAACGTTTCAACTAGCTCCGTACAGCCAATGCCGAACGTGCGTGCTCTCGTCAGCCCAGGTATCTGCTTCTATTCGTCCAGTGGTACATTTTCTACAGATTTCAATTCCGCTCCCACAGCAGCCGAGACGAAAGGGCACAAGCAGGCCAAGCCAAACCCCGAGCGTCATGCCAAGAAAGCTCGTCTGAGGAGACGAAATGGAGATGAGGCTACAGTGACCCTTGTCCAGCGTTTGACAGGTTTGACAGGCGATTCAGATGAACCTGACTATCAACCACCTAGTAGGAAGCAGACCTTGCGAAATTCGGCTGAGAAGAATGAGAGAAGGCAGAATCGTAGAAACGAGCTGAAGAATCAAGAGCCGAAAGATCGAAAGTATGAGGAGGTACTCGACCCCATCAACAAGTTCAAGAATACTTTGTGTGCACTTGTCGTGGCATCTAGCATGTCGGGTGAAGATGGTCTCGTGGATTGGGATATTGTGGGAAGGACTTGTGGCAATCAGAGAACTGGTATTGCGAGGATGAAGAAGTTGTGGTTATGGATTCAAGAGAACATGGCGACCCAGCTGAGCACTTTCACGGAGACTTTCCAGTCAAATTTCCTAAAGGCTTATGAAAACGGTGAAATTGCGCGTATTGTGGACCCAGCGACGTACGATTGGGCCAATCTAGTGCGATGGGCAACTCGACATTGCGAATACACTGAACTCCCTCTACCTATGGCGCACGATGCTCTGGATCATTACGATGTCGACATCACCGATTACCAGGTTTTGAGTCGCTCTTCTTGGTACAGAAACAACATTGCATCGGTCTGGAGATCTCGAAATCTACATGACTACGCCTTTGCAGCTCCTCTCCATTCAAACAACGAAAAGATGACAGCAACCGAAGAGAAAAACGGCAAGGCTCGCGCTCTGATTCGGGCGAATATCGCCACCCCTAAGGAGCTGTATAATAAGAACCTCGCCCATAATAAATTGCGACCTATAGGCGAGTCGATCCTCGAAGGAGTTGTCCAAGATTTCGTGGACGCTAGCTTTATTCGCAAATGGAAGCTGAAGCGTCTTCGTCCTGGTCGTAATTACGAGTTCGCACCGAAATTTGCGGTGAAGTACAGGCGCACTTTCGAGCTGGGTGATTTCATGTCGGCCGCGGAGCTGAAGAAGCACCTTGACCTCACCTTTGCAGCAGGTCATGCCTTCACGATCTCTCGCACTGCAGATGACGGGGCTGTGATGGCGCTACTATCCCTCGTCAGTAATGGTCACGTTAAGTTGGTACCAAGGCTGCCACCCACGAAAAATGACTTGAAAGCACCACATCCTCGTATCTCAGTCTGGGGTTTTAGTGAAGGCGACTATCTTCATCGTCAGATGAGTCGTCATTACCTGTTTTGGCAGGTTGATGCCATTCCTACCGATACCTACCTATACGGCAATCCACTTCAACCGTCTCCCTTTCCTCGCCCTCCCAAATCAGACGGCACACCCGCTGATTGGGAAGAGCTTCCCACTCCTCCGCTTCCCGGTCGTGACAATTCAGATGCTCTGATCCCCATCTGGAGTACCATTGATGGACAACACGTTATATATCCCTGGTGGAACCGCATTCTCAGCCTCGTCGTTCAATGCCTTATATTCCAACCAAGCTCCACAGCTTCTGAGATTTTCAGCCAGTGTCCCCGATTCACGACTGAACTTTTCGAAATTGAGCTTGTTCTCTACTGGCTCGAGAAGATCAAGGCTGTCAGACAGACACCACGTGGCACCTACGAAGTACTTTCAAGCTTGTGGGCCGTATTTGGAGATAGATTGATCGACGATGAGAACGACACATTCGGTGATCACGTCAAGCGAAAGTGGAAGAACAAGAAGCTAGAGCCGACATGGCGGACAAAATACAATATGCAGTTCTCTACGTTACAACAGAGACAGGAAGCACTGCAAAACGGGACCCAGAACTCCGATGACGAAGCGTCTGAAGGCGAGAGTAGAAGGCTTATGACCCAGCAGATCATCAAGAACTCGAGGTCTCAGTACAGGATCGCCAGGGAAGCTATCCGTGCGCCACCCGCTACTAAAGCACCGAAGAAGAAGGTCGGACGGTCTCGGAAGGCCGCCCTTCCAGCTTCTCAGCCAGATCAGGATGGTGATGGGGATGTGGATATGGTCGAGGCACCGGCTTCCAAACCGCGAAAGAGGAAGAGGGTTTCGGGTGATGGCGCTCCAAAGCCGGCGAAAAAGAAGAGGAAGGCTAGACCGAAGAAGGTCGAGTTAGCCGCCATCGATCCAAACCTAGACGCTATGGGCGATGATGTCGATGCGGAGGGTGAGTCGGATGATGAATACACGGTGATGTTTGGCGGGACAGTGACGCAGTGAGGTCATGGGATGCATGGTTAGTGAGTGAGATATGCGTGGGCATTGAGATGGCATTTTCATGGTGATTTTATGCATGCATTTGTAAGCTTCGGAAAAAAGGAGATGGAATTAGTACGATACTGTGTGTGTAAATAATAGTCTGTGGTACAATCGTGTATAATCAAAAGTTTACAGAAACTTTCGGATTCTTACATTTGTTTTGATGCTGCTGATATTTCTTCCTACATGGTACCGAACCATAACTTTGTTGCACTCGAAGACACCCTGTGCTGAAACTCCTTTGAGTGGGTTTTACTCGACTCTATATCCGCAAATTCAAGCTATCGTGACTACATGAGCACATTGCCACTAGCTAGTCAACCTAACAGTACCCAGCTTGTCAAGTAGGCCTGACACAGTAACCCAATATTCAAGAATCGAAACCACCAGGCTACAATCTACGCAGTGAAAGACCAGTCTACGTGCAACCCATTAACCCACTCCAACCAGAATATCACCAAACTAAATCCCCGCCCAACCGACCCTAAAACGTATATACAAAAAGAAGAGCGAAACTTCCCAATCCCACACAAGCCGAGCCTCAATCAGTTCCACAACAAGCCCCGAGGGCCGAAACCAAGTTCCCCACCCACTCCGCCTCAACAACGAAGCCTCAACATACTACCTAGTATTCGAACCTTCCGAACACGGTATCAATCTGACCGACCAACCAACCAACCGACCGATCGACAAAATACGAGACCCGGTAAATACCAGCTAGGAGGCGTAGTCATCCCCCCCCCCAAAAAAAAAACAAGCTCTTCACGTGGCCCCACGCGAAACCGGTGAGTATTAGGCTAGGGCGAATTTTGGCGGAGATGGGTCGAGTGTAGGGCGTGTATATGTGTGTGGCTGTGCATTTCGAAGGCGGTAGTGGATTACCTAGGTGGCTTGGAAAGATGTGGGGGGGTTTTTATTTGTACTGCGAGGCTTGAGTGGGATAGAGAGGGAAATGAGATGGTTGTGCGTATGAGTAAGCGGGTGAGTAGAGTGAGGGGTTTGGCACATGTTAGTGATGATAGATGATGATGATGATGGATGATGATGGAATCATTGGTCACGTGCTACGAGTGGCGACGGCATCGCCGTGGAAATTGGAGTGGGGGAGGTTTTGTGAGCTGAAGGTATGGTACGTAATATGGAGTTCCGTGGAATCTTTCTCGAAGTCTGGTGGACTGGTAGGATGATTCGAGTGTTGGCTAGTGAAGATTTGGGGTTGGGACGCGGTTTCAAGAAGTCGGGAAGTTGAAGAGTAGTATTCTTTTATGAGCATGGTTTTGAGTTTGGAATACCCTGAGGGAGCATCTAGGTATATCTCGGGATTTTGGTTTCCTTTGGAAGTGTCGTTTGGGTGAGAGGGGTTGTCAGCACTTTGGATAACTGTCGCCTAACGACAAGTCTTACACTGGGGCGTATGCGGCAGCAACAGCAACCAGCTGAGAAGCATCGGTTCTTGGGAAGGTAATGGAGAGGATCACATAATTATGTATAAATGTAACTCGCAAGATATACCTTTCTTCGCAAACGGACTGAGAGCTTGGAGATGTTCCAGAGGCGCAGCTTACAGACGGGCCCTAGGTAGCTGAGGTGGTTTAGCCCGCAGGATAAATGTTTATTAGAAAGAAAAGGAGCCTACAAGCTTTTAAACGATAACATATTCCACGCCTATTCTCTTCGCTTCAGAGCTCATGATGCGGAAGGGTAGCGGGCCAGCATCCTATTGACTAGAGATCAGAAAGTCGGCGCGTATGGCGCTGTCGATCAGGGACCGTGACACGATCTAGCTACGGGGAAGCATCTTGGGCCCTAGGGTTCTACTCGATAGGAGGTTTTGCCGCAATAACGCCATGTATGCGCCGTGTGTGGTTTACGCAACCTTGCGAAGTTCTGGTTGGGTGTTACAGGGCCACATCCAAACAGGCCGAGTGACTCGACCAATTTGCAGACGACTATGGTACTACCTGCTAGGATCTGAATTTGTTGATTTTTCCTGCCGCTGCTGTTGAAAATGATTAGAGGGTAGTTCCGAGTGTTCCGTTCCAGAGCCGAAAGATCTGTATGAGGTAAGTCGAGTTCGGATAACCACTCCACTCCAGCTGAGACCACATCCCAAGCAACACAAGACGCAAAGTGCATACGTACCAAGTGGCGTATCCAGGTAACGAAAAGCTAGGAGGAAATGTGCACAAGTCCAGCTCGCCGTTGCAAAATCGGATCTCGGCGCATCCCTGTCCAGCAAGGGACCGTGCAGCGCCACAGCAACGACAGTCCAGCTGAACAGGTCCTTAAACCGCGAGCCTACGATCCCCATCCGCGCTGAAAAGTGCTGCCACTATGCTTTTTACGGTCTACGCACTGCAGCCCTGTCCTTTAAAGTATCGGTGCGGCGCCGTAGTCGCAGCTGAGTGTTACGAACCGGGCCGTCGGTCATGCTGGTTGCTTCATGGGCTCCATGGACCGAGTGTGCGTGTGGAAGGCGAGGGCGAAGAGGGCGACTGGCTTGACGGTGTTTCAAACTGTACTACCCATTTCTGCTGAGCAGGTTCTGAGGTAATGCCTTCCCGCTTCTGGAGTTGGTTCTTTCCCGTGTATGTGGGTGGGCGGCCCAAGTTAGCTTTCACAGACAATATATGATGCCACGCCGCCCCATTACATTATATGCCTCTCGGGTGAACCCACACAAAATCGAATTGCTGACGACTGTCGGACAACTCGGTGTCTAGTGCTTATCCAGAGGGTTGTCCCGTTGCTCCATGTGAGTTGTATGAAAGCGCACCGTGTCCCCTGCTTCACTGACTGGCATAGAAAGATCACCCGCAGCATACTACGCCTCCTTTGCCCAAAAGGGACATATTTTGAAGAACCTCTTCTCATATTCGTGTCCGCTGTGGTTCTCCGCATGTCTCCTCTTCCGTCTCTTTCTGCGGGAGAGCCCCGCTCTTCAAGTTCCCATTCGACTTTAAATGGGAATGGAGTTGCATATACGCAATTATCGAGAATATTCCTTCTTGTGTTAGTACTAGTAACAGGGATACGACTGGTCATTGCAAGAGTGTTAAGAAAGAGAAGGAGATCGCAACCACACCAACCATACGGACAAGGGAAGAAGCCCACGACGTCGTCATGCCAAGCACGATCTGAGAGCCAGGATTTCAGACAGCATCGGCAATCACCAAGCAATAACCAATGGCCCTCAATGTTCAACCCCGTTTACCCCTGGGAATGTCCACCTCAACCTCTCCCAGGCCCATACGATCCTCGACTCTACCCCCTCCCAACAATCCGAAGACATTCGTACGATCCGACAACGATTACCCCCACGCAGAATAAGTCTCTGTCGTATATCCGTCGAGTCTCGGCAGACACGATACCCATGTCTCAGACTGTGCTCCAAGGCACAGTCACTACATCGACGAGGGGTTGGCGACGGAACCAATGGGTCATATCTGGCAAATGAAACACCGTCCTCATTCGGTCAGATGATCAAAGGATGCAACCGACGTCGACACTATTCCCGACCTCAAGATTATGTCGAAGTCATACGTACGGAGCCACCAAGCAAGTTATCTTGAGCAGTTTTTGGCTCGGAGCCTATTTGGTGGAACTCTGCATATCAGCTGAGCGGAAGCGGTTGGCAGTATATAGTTATGTGAAGCAGGGGCAGTTATACTGCTGAAGCGAATGGAGTCAGTTGTTCGGGCGTTCTATGACTGGAATACCGCATTTATTCACACTGGGGACTTGAAGGCTGGCTGAAACATCAGTCTTTTATACAAGTAAATACACATATTATCATTGCCTTGAAAGCGCACCTTCGTATCGCACTCATTCTACCCTTCTGGACCCCACATTTAAATGTAACCAAGCTCGGGCATACGCGGGGCAGACCGAGTGGAGTTCTTATATTGGCGCAAACATGCAGTGGAATGTTTCAGCTTTACTCAGGCCCCGGGTTCTCCAGGGCGTACGCCCGTCGCTAATTGATCCCGCTTCCGGTAGTCCTTGAGCTCTACACAGCGGTAAGCTCGGTAGGAATACGCCTGTCAAAGTAGCCGTCCAAACTCGTAACACGCTGCGGGTCGGTCGCAAGTTCTTTCTCCAACTGGATGTCGGGCGCCATCTTACCGACCTGAGGCTCGCTACAAAGTACCGACAGGCGAGGGCCGGAACTCCCTCTCAACAGCCAGTAGCCGATGTCGATATCTACCCCTCATTTTGCCGACTTCCACCTCGTCTCCCATTGAACCTTCTTGTTCACGACTTCTCTCAGCCACACATCCAAATTACCTCCCTCTTGGCCATCGACCTCCATACCTTCACCCAATCCCACACCACCTTCGTCCCTGCAGCATACTTGCTCCGCCGTTTCAGCAGCTTCATCCCACTCCTCAAAGTTAAAGGTACCGTCGCTTTCATTCAAAAGCATCTTGCCATCAGCCGAGAAAGCGAAAACGTGGGCGGATCGGATAGGCTTCGCGCGAAGGAGGTCGGGAGCAGTGGGGGAGGTAAGCGGGGATGAATTTGCAGGGATGGCAATGAGGGTTGATGTCAAAATCGTAGAGAGCGGTATCGAGGCTGAGAGCAAGGCGAGGAGGGCTGTGTGGAGGAGATGCGGGAGGATAATGAGGGACTGATGTTTAGTCAGCAATTGCTCTTGCCGTTGCGAGGCTTATGCGCATACCGGACTGACGCCACAGGAGGTTTCTTCTTCCGGTAGACTGCGTACTTGTAGTGTGATTTGCACTAGTGTTCGTGGTATGCTGCGCGTCAGGATGATGCCTCGTAGTGTGTTGTGCAGCAGCATTTCGAGATGGCGTTCTTTTGGGCCTTTATTTCTGGTCAGCTTCGTGCACTGCTAGCTAGTATATTGCTCTCAAGACAGGACGTACTTCCTACCCCCGCAGCTGGCCTCACATTGACCTCAATCGTAGCTTCCTCAGGCAGTTCATCCCTCCTCATCACCTCGACGGGCCCGTTCACGGCACCAATGATACAGTACCCATTGTGCGAGTACGTGGCAGATCCGTCTGCACGGTGCAGATGCGAGAGCGTAGCTTCGGGAGCCATTTTGTGTTGTGGGGAAGGGTTGAGGATGTTTGGTGTTTTGCGCATGCGACATGCTCGAAAATGTGGACAGGGATATGTCTCAGCGCGGGGTGGTCCGAGCTCTGTTCACTGCCTGGCTGGAGCGTGCCGAGGCTGATCGGGCACTGGACGGGCACCTCCAGGTTGTTGATCTCGTATCTACAGCGAGCGTCTACGGCTATACACACCATGGCGAGCTCATCGCGGAACGTGACGCCCACAAAGCGCCTGCTCACAGAACTCCAGACCTACCAGTCAGACCCGAACGAAGCACTGCTGGAACTGGGCCCTGTAGATGACGATGTATTGCTGCACTGGCGCGCGGTGATGAAGGGCGTGATAGGCACGGCATACGAAGGCAAGCCCTATCTCTCTCCGCACCTTGTATCATTCTGACAGGAAAAAGGCGGTCTATGGGAACTCTCTATTCGCATCCCAACCACCTACCCCCTCGCACCGCCCACAATCCGCTTCGTAACGCCCATTTGCCATCCGAATGTCGACTTCAAGACCGGGGAGATCTGCCTGGATCTCCTGAAAACGTCCTGGACGCCTGCTTATACCATCACCACGACCCTGACGAGTATACATCAGTTGTTGACTAGTGCGGAGCCGGAGAGCCCTTTGAACGTGGATATTGCGCAGCTGCTGAGGCAGGAAGACTATGTGGGTGCTGAGGCGCTGATTAGATTTTACACTGAGACGGAGAGGTGGGACGGAAGGAGACGACGATGATATGGAAGGCTGTTGGCGAACGTAGCGTGTCTGTTTTGTGCTGTGCGATTCAAGTCATATTTCGAGCTTTCTGGACGAGTTTGAACAATTTCTTTGGGCCTAGTAATCTATCTGAGGTTTGGTTATGATAATTCAAACGAACATACAAAATCTCCCTTCAACGATTGTATTACGTGCGGAGTATTGGGTAACTGATGAAAGCCGAAGCTATCCGAGATGCCTATACCGTGTGTTCCCGACCGTGTTTTCCCTAGCTATGATGAACGCTGCAAAGTGATAGAATGTGAGTGGTATCTATGCGTCGCAGTCGTAGTCGTAAATCGTAATCGTAATGTCGTGGTGTCCAAACCATACCCAGATGCAGCGCGATGCAAATGCAAATATATCCAAACATATATCAACAGCATGTTCTTACACCTCTTCAATCCCGTCGCTCACATCATTATTTTCCATTTGCGCTTGACCATCCAATAATTCCCTAAAATGCTTTTGCGCGTCCCAGTTCGGAATCTCCCACGTCCTTACACCCTCAACCCTCTCCTTCTTTGCCTCCCCTACATCCTTGACTACTTCCCTCGCTTTTAACAGCCAAGCCTTCCATGCCTCTGTTTCCGGAGAAGCATTGCTCTTGAGAACCCATTCGATTTGCTTGGTCACTACGATGGCTTTATATAGGGATTGCGTAAAGGTTTCGTTAATAGAAGGATAGCCTTTCATGTCCATTTTGGAGTCGGAAAGACATTCGTTCGTCACCGTGTAGCAGGAGTAGTCCCAGTGCAGCTTGTTGGGCAAAGCGGCCACGACCCAGTATCCAGAGCCAAGTAACATGTACGACGCCGCCCATGCGATCTGGAGCTGAATTTGCGCGTTGGCGAGACAGATGACGCCGCCCATAAGCATCATGGTGCCAACCAAGCTGATCAGCCGATACGCCGGTCCATGCACTAGCATATAATTTATCGACTCTGGCGCAAAGTATAGTTCTCTGGCAACGTCTTCGGCGCATCTGACCACCAAGAAGCTTCCCTTCGGATATCGGATCACCACATCGCCCCCCGGCACCTTTCCATCTTTGAACTTGCGTGACGGCAGCTTTAGTGTCCACTTGTTGCCGATGCCAATGAGTGATGACAGGAGAGACAAGAGGACAGTAGCGACGATGGACATGCCGTCTCTGAGCCAGATTGAGAGGCCGAGTAGTAGGCAGGAGAGTAAAAAGCCAAGAAAGAGGACAGAGGTGAGCGGAGCGACGGTCCTCGCCTTGAGATGCCGGTTGGAGGTGCGCTTGATATGGACGACGCGAACAGAGTGTTCAGGAAGGTTGGATGCATCACTGGAGAAGGGCCGTTACATGGGGTTGATTGTGAACAGGTGGGGAAGCTCCGCAAGTGAAACTCACTTACCAAACAATGTTTCCGATGTGATTGATTGAATCTCTGTAGTTACCCGAGTGAATACCACAGATATGGCCCGGTACGGGCTCAAGCTTTATCGGCCTCGTCGGTCGCATCAAGGCCTGGGGGGCCGGAATTAAGCGCGGAAGAAAGATCCAGCTCGACAGCGTTAGGACCTGAGCATTTGCAAGCACCGAACCCTCGCCTAATATGGCAAGGAAACCAACGATGTCGAGTTGTAGCTCGTTGAGTGAGGGGACACCATTATCGCCCAGTTGCAACCAATGCATGTTGATGGTCGTGAAAAGTCAAGACTCTAGGCGCGTGTGTGCAAAAGCATGGGTCAAACAGTAGACTATGTTCGAAGCGGAAGCGATTTACGAGTATTTATATGATACTGAAAAGCCTGAGGCCGCTCATGAAGACTCACAAGCAAGAGTGACAGTGAAGAAATATCATCAAACAGGTGGCGGGATACGAGGACCTGCACACAAAACTCTTGGGGGCCACCGGTCAAAGCTTCGGATGCCCCTCATTGGTTGTTGATAGTTGATATATCAGGCATGTCGTAAAGAGGGGCAGGGTGAGTGTGGCAGGGTGGCTCGGCCAGGGCTTACTTGATGGCATAGCCTCAATGTATGACAGGTATGTCAGTTTGACACGAGTCTGCCAGTGACCCTTTCCATCCTCACATCTTGCATTCTCGATACTTTGCCGCTTGTCGCACCGTCGTTGAAACACTGCGCCCTTTTCCGACAGGAAGCTGCAAGCTTGAGCGCCATCGCGACCTGTTCCCCATCATTGTCGCTTGTCTCAGAACACCGCCGCCGGCTCCACTGTGCAGCCCCGCTCTGGCCGTGATATTGTACAAATACAAATCTAGATCCAGCACCGATCCCCATTTTATCGCGCGAAGACGGCTGGAGTGAACGCGGGTTGAATGTGCGCAGAGAGCGTGCGCAGATGTATGTGGGCTTCGTTATGTCATTTGCGTCCTGGGGCACGCCCAACATCCTCCATGTCTTGAGCATTTTCTTTTCGGAGTATACCTTATCGCGGGTCCTATATCCACTTGACCTGCTCCTATGATCCATATCTTTCGTGTTCATGTCTTCACCGCTGTCTCCCCTATCAATTTTCAGTCATCTCCGTTGTCCACGTCGGTTTTCTTTAGGCACCAGACCTGTGATTCAGCCTTCTGTACCACCACATGATGTACTAACTGTCTCCATCTGCGTAGGATGAGGCTTAGGCCAGCGACTATCGAAACTCTTCCTTCGAACTGGCTAGGACAATCATACACTTCTAGCTAACAAACCGTCTTCTTCGCTGCCAACGCCTTATCCGCGAAGCGGATGTTGGAGGGCGTACACGGCGGCACACAGCCACTACAAGCCTATTACGGCCCCCCGTTAATCATTTGCATCATCAGGCTGCCATATACATAGTTAAACCCCACCGCTTGTGTTACCAGCTTTGTATATTCATCAAATTAGCATCTATCGGTATGGGAAACCGGTGATAGGCACCCACCACACCAACTACCCGGTATGCCAGGTGACGACAACGCAAAATCTAGCAGTGGGACTCAACACCGGTTTCAGGGGTGGTTGGGAAAGTGCATAGGCATACCAAGTCTGTGGGTGCTCTCTCTCATGTTGGTGTTGGTGCTGGAACGAAGTTATGACTGTAGTGCTAATGACCCACAGACATGTACGTGGCAGGTGCGCTTCTGACGGGGACTCAAACCGACTAGTCATAGAAACTGACCAGAACTATAAGAAAAGAAAGAAAAGCTCCCACAGTCCTCCTTCTTCAACCAGAACACCATTCAAGATGTCGACTCCAGAAGTCATTATTGATGTGAACTACAAACCGAAAGAACCACACGACAAAAATGAACAGGAATTCAACCAGTATCTGTTCTCCACCGTGAAGGACAAATCCGGAAAGGACGTATTGGTCGAGTCAACATTACTCAAAAGCGTGAAAGAGGAACGTGCAGCACTTGTCAAAGCCGAAGTTAACCGTGCGTGGGATCATGAAGCGACTGAGAGCGCATCTGAAAATGAGAAATTGGCGGCTTTCATTATCTGCGAGCTCCGAGAATTCGAACGCAAATGCGAAGAGATATTTGGCAACATCGCTTCCGAAGCAATACCCAAACCAACTACGCGAGATATGGGCGGCCAATTCCTCACCAACAAAGAACGGATAGAGACAAAAAGCAAGCTTTTCGAAATTGCCAAGGAAGTCCCCAAAGGTTCATTACTACATCTTCACTTCAATGCCGAGCTCAATCCGGAACGCCTTCTTCAGCAAGCCCAGAAAATGGACAACATGTATGTCTGGAGCACGGATGCCTTGACATCGGATCAGGCGCTACGAAATACAGAGATGATGTTCAAGATTATGCCCTCTAACACAACGAGTAACGACATTTTTTCCGTTGATTACGACGATAAGCACAAAGATCAAAAGGGGGAAAAGCGTGCGGATTCTTGGAAACACGAGATTTTCAACAACAAGGTATGGATGAGGTGGGATGAGTTCAGGTCGGCTTTCAAAGACAAGTTTCCAGAGATGCAACAACGAGATGCGACCAAGAAAACCCCGAATCATTGCTCCGAATCCATGACCATCGGTCTCGACCCTGCAGAGAACTGGATACTTCAGAAGATGGTGCTGAGTGAGACTGAGGCCTATGATCCGAACCAGACAGTCAATGGGTAAGTGTCTAATATCTTGCAGCTTCAGTCTATATGCAAAGGAAACCGCTGACTGTTTTTTAGAGTGTGGGCTCGTTTTAATCAAGCTACCCGTTGCTTCAAGGGCCTCGTAAATTATCGGAAAGTATACGAGTGGTACATTAACGAAGCTATTGATCAGTTAATCGAGGAGAAGGTTATGTATGCTGAACTCAGACCAATGCTCATGGACAAGTCCATTCCATCGGACAATGGCGCCGAAAAGTGTCTAAATGATGATCAAATGGATATGGTTGTTGAATGCGTGGCGAAGAAAAAGGAGAAGCTCAGGGAAGCAGGGAAGGGTGATTCATTTCCCTTCGGCCTCAAAATTATCTATTGCACACCGCGATCTATACCGAAATGGATGATGCGAAGTGAGATGAAAGATTGCATAAGGCTGAAGAAGAAGTATCCGGATCTCATCTGCGGTATGCGTTCCCAAGTTACCTTCTAATTCACTTTCTAACTATTTCCAGGTTTCGATCTAGTAGGTGCGGAAGATAGGAAGAATCACATTGGCTACTATGCTGAGGAGCTTGTCGCCTTTCAAAAACTCTGCGAAAGGGAACTTGTCGAGATTCCATTCATATTTCATGCAGGCGAGACCTTGGTCGATACCGGTGGCTCAGCAGATCCTCACAATTCCAACCTCTTTGATGCTGTGGCTTTTAAATCCAAACGAATCGGACACGGCTTCTCTCTCCTGAAACATCCGGATCTCGTTGAGAAGTTTAAGCCAGGAGATGGAAATCCAGGCATCTGTATCGAGCTATGCCCAATCTCGAACGAGCTCCTCCACCTTTGCAGGAATATCAAGGAACACCCATACCCCCAACTGCTAGCAACAGGCATCCCGTGCACTGTCAATAGCGACAACCCATCCCTTTTTAGGTATGGATGAGACACCCGCCATTTTTACATGCATATACTAATTTATCTCCATAGCAACTCAATGTCTCACGAATTCTACCAAATTATGGTCGGTTCGCCTACGATATCAGTACACAGCTGGAAGCAACTTGCGCTTTGGAGCATCGAATACAGTACTCTCAACGACAAACAGAAGGAAGAAGGCAAGAGAATATTCGCAGATTCCTGGGAGAAATTCTGTAAAGGTGTCGTCAAAGATTACCACTCCCTGTTTGAGTGCAGAACTGAAGAGACCGAAAGAGTGGTCGTGCTTAAAGACAAGAAGGTCACCGTAAAGGAGAAGAAGCCGATCAAGAAACTCAACCTTGAGAAGGCTGCAGCCTTTTACGGCGTCAAGCTTGAATCCGTCCAACAGTAAAGACTTTGGTACTCAACATCGCCACTGCGGTCACACTACAATAACTGGTTATCATCAACTTGTGCCATTACTCGATATTTCAGACAAACTCTTGACAGTTCGGACTTATCGACGCGGCGTCCCAGATATCTCGGTCTATACTCGGAAGGTCAACACCATATTCCCTATCATGCTCTGGAGGAATTCATACTACTAACACGACTTGCTTAGATGTAGAAGGGTATACCCACTTGGAGGTTTTAGGCGTCTATCTTTATTTTCTAGGTACCTTAGTCACTCCTTTCTTTCCATTTAACTCTTTTCAAACTCTGAACTTTGGTGGCACCTCGACGTCTGTCGTAGATAAATTTCCTTTACAAGCAACGTATTAACGAGACTTTAAACTTCCACGAGAATACGTACATTCATCAACAGTAAACGCAACGCTGGTGATATAGGTACTATGACTCCCACCCCACTGACAGCCCTACAACCATTGCCGTCTAATAAAAGCAGTAAAAGGAAGTCCAGAATGTCCCTAATATGACATACACAAACCGAGAATGTTCATCGAGCCCGTTTGCACCGTCGCCTACAAGCACGCAATTGCCAAATTAAACAGTTTATTCACCTTGGCTTGCAAACGCCCACGATCTCATCTGCAACAACACTGCAGAATTTTCCATCCTACTCTTTTTCTCTCTACAACGCGTACCGTCAAAGTCTTCAGCCAAAACCGCGCGTTATCCGCATACATCTCCTCTGCTCTACATTGCTTCGCCGCTGTACCGCCTCTCTTAAGCTTCATTGCTGTATCATCTCTCACCTCCACTCTTCCAACACCGAATCCAACATCATGAACCTCCTTCATCTGTTCTTGGGAGCCTTGCTCCTCGTCCTCGCCAGCAGCAACGATGTCCTCACCACCCCGGGCATCGCCAATGCTCCCCAATTCAAGTCCACGAAGAGCGAGGGCGGCGAGATGATCGCCAAACTTTCTTCCATCGCCAACCCAATTCTTCCATCGACCGCCAACACAACTGCACTCTCAACAACAATCCCAGCATCCACTCCCCCAGGACCGGCGACTACCAAATCGCCAAATACTAACTCCTCTGCTATCGCTGCCGCTGCCGCGCTCCCAATTTCCGCTCCAAAAAGCAATGGGAGTTCAAAGCTAACCCCCAAACAAGCATCTAGTGGCTCCAATACCAGCACTCAAGACCCGCACTCCTACCCCGACACCAAATCGACCAACCTCGCCATAATCGGGGTGGTCCTCATCCTCATCAGCTTCTCCGTCGCCGCCCACTTGGGCATAAAACGCTACCGCGAGTACCGGCGGGAGCGGAGGTACGCGGAGCGCGGAGTCCTCCTCGAGGACGAGTCCGACGAGGCTCAACAACCAGCAATCCCGCTCCAAACCCTTCCGAGGGCGCGGACTTACGCAAGCCTCGCTCCCGCCCGGCCGATCCGCGCGATTCGTGTGGACGAGACTCCGGTCGTGGGCGAGGGGATGTGGTGGAGTCCTCTGGTGGAGGAGGATGAGGAGGAGGATGACGAGGCGGATGAGTTCCGCCAGTACGTCTAAGGGGGAGGGGGGTTGAGAGGGAGGGGCGACGTTGATAGTTAATAATAACTCCTTCTAATGTATCATATGTCATGTCGTACCGCAAGGTACTTTACTTTCTACTGATAGGAACCTCTTGTAACTTCTTTGTATGCTTGGGTGATGTTCGTGACGACATGGCTGTTCTGCACCAGACCTTGAGAATATCCGTAGATCTAGTAATCCTCATGCAGTCAGATGCGCAAAGCGTGTTGAAATAAACTAGAGGGTCTTATCTTAGTTTTCTCTCCTTTTTGTATTATTCCTCCAGCATGTATACAGTGCCTTTTCACGAGCGTAGCAGGCTAGCTTTCACGTTTATATTATATACACTAGGTTTGCATTTATACTATATATGAAAAAAGCAAAGCATATTAAAGTAAACTAGAGGGTATTATCTAGGCTCTTTTTACTTTTTTGTAACATTACCCTACGATATATACAGTGCGTTTTCACGACTCTAACAGAATAACTTCTATACCTACATTATATATTCTAAATTAGTATTTACAATGCAACAAGATAAGCAAAGCGTGTTAAAGTAAACTAGGCAGTCTTATTCTAGGTCTCCTTGCTTTTCTGCAAGATTCCTCTAGGACATTTACAGTGCCTTTTCACGACCCTAATAGGGCAGCCTTCACAGGCACATCATATACTCTAAGCCAGTTTACACGGGAGTTCGTAAGCAGAATGAATGCCTTGTCATACCCTAGCATTAGTAATCATTTAAGGGTATCTCAGACCGTGGTACTTTGACATTTTCCGCCATTGAAGTTTTAAACTACTAATACACATACAATAATCCACTTCGTCCGCTTTACCGGCGACGACTTCGACTCCTTGACCGTGAATGCTGTCTTCTCCTCCTATCACGATCTTTGCTCCTGCTTCTATCCCGAACACGATCCCTCTCTCTGGGCCTATCTTTGTCCTTGTCGCCATTGTCTGCACTGTCTTTCCCGGGCAGATACCGATCCGAGTCTTGCAACCTAGACCTACCACCCCTATCGCCGTCCCAACGGTCATAGTCCCTTGAGCGGTAGTTTCTACCACCACGGTCCCGTTCGCGGTCCCGTTCGCGGTCGCGGTCACGCTCACGCTCACGCTCGCGATCACGATCGCGACGATCCCGGCTATCCGACCGCTTGCCGCCTCCACCTGGGATATACCTGTCGATACCCTCTCGGTCACGGCTGCGAGAGCGTCTACGGCGGCGGCGATCGTCTCGAGACCGAGAGCGTGAATGGTCAGGGGAACGAGACCGGCGTCGATTCCTTCGGGGATCGAGAGAAGGGCTGCGAGATAGAATGCGCGATTTGCGGTGTGTGTCTCGCGAGACACTACGGCTTCTACGGGACTCGCGGTCGTCGCGGCGTGAGCGTCTGTCGTCCTTGCCACGATGCCGACTTTCATCTCTGGGTCTGTAGGAACCTCTACGGTCGTTTTCGATACGGGAGGCGCGTCGGTCGCGGCGGCTTCCATGGGATCTGCTTCTACTGTGCTTCCTAGTACTGACAATACTACGGGATCGTGAGCGACCACGACTATTTTCAACAGTCTTCGAAGGTGTCGCGGCATCCCACCTTGACCTTGATCCTTTATCCGTAGGCGGCGCATCTTCCATAAGCATATCATCATCTTTACTGGGCCCCGGCGTTACTGCGGCTGGTGAGGTAGCTGACTTCGCATCGCTCGGCGAGTCGAGTGCGGGCGATCGAGATTTGGTGGTTATGGCTGCCAGTCGCGCTGCGATCGGATCTCGTGGGACAAGTGATTGTGGCGGCTGTGCTTTGCGCGTCGGAGGCTCCAAAGATCCAAAACGGCCGCTGAGTGTTGGTCGCTGACGAGACTTCTTCATCTCTTCGCTCTCTTGAAGCAGCACCTGCAGAGCCAAATCGTCGTCCACCTTGATCTCTCCAGTCTTTGTGACCTTGGCCGGCTCGGGGGTTTTGCTCCTGCTCCTGCTCCGACTCCGAGTGCCCCGTCTGGTTCGGCGGTCTCTTTCCCTATCTCGATCTCTACGGCGCTCGGGTGTTCTGCTACGCACCCGACCACTGCGAGCACGGCTCCCGCGACGACGTTCCAGACTGCGCTCACGCTCGAGGTCAAATAGCCTCTCACGCTCCTTATCTTCCTTGCGGATCCTTTCCAGACGGGCTTCCCGTTCGGCTTCGCGCTTCTCTTCCTCCTTCTTTCGCAGAAGGCGTTTCTCTTCCTTCTCCTTTTCGACGCGCTCGTGATCTTGGCGGCGGCGTTCCTCCTCTTCCTTGTCACGTTGCCTGCGTTCTTCGCGCCTCCGCTCCTCACGTTCTAGGCGTTCTTTTTCACGAGCCTCATCTTCCTCCTTTTCGCGGCGCCGACGTTCTTCTCGCTTTGCCTTCTCTTCTCTCTCCCGCTCCCGCTCTTCCTCTGCCTCCTTCTCCCGTAGTGCTGCACGTTCCTCCCGGCGCGCATCGGCTTCGCGCACCCAGTCTTCCTCGCTCTTGCTACCGCGCTGCTGCTCTTCCGATACGACGTCGGCACCTACGGTGCTAGTCCTGTGCTCGCGCATCTTGTCAAGCCCCTGGGCGTCCATGAATTGATTGATCAATTCGGTGAGGGTGGCGCGTACGGGCTTGTAGATGTCGCCGCGCTCTCCAGCGCCCAGAATCAGCGTCGCAGCCATTCTGGCGTCCTTGGATAGCAATGTAGGGTTCCGGTCCGTCTCGCGCTCGACGAGTTCTTCGTATGAGGATAGCAGGGCGGCTTTCGCAGGCTATATCACATAATTAGTATTGACCCTGTACGACCAATGACAGGCATTACTTACACTCGCCTCATATTGCTGGCGGACCTGGCTCTTGATGAGATCATATTCTCCCTTCTTCCGGAAAGTGTCCACCAGGTTGTCGATCGCAGAACGCTGGGCCTGTGTGAGAGGAAGGTCGGACAGCTTCGGCTTCTTGCGCACAGTTGCGCCGGGGACGTCGGCATCGAGCGACCGTTTCCCGTTGATCTCGGCCATGGCGAACGGGCGTAGTAGTATGGCGCGTCGAAGCCGAGGGTCGAAGCGGAGGTGCGGTTGGAGATGGCCACGACGCAGACGTTTCTAACTGCACGGCGAGTTCGCCAGATATCGTTGGGAGCGGATGACGTATCGAGCTACGAGCTAGGGTGGCCCCGACAGTCGCAAAGTAAAGAGCATCTCTGTTTACACGCAAAAACAGTATCTAGATAACCCTCTCCGACAAAGACACAACGGCTGTTCGCGTGAACCGCGGAAGCATCCCTAGCGCTGGAGTCTTGGCGCCAAGAGGTCACATTGACCGCTCCCCGGGCTCAGAGCTTCCACATCATCCCAGCAGGGCGACCAGAACGCGATCCCACAACACGACCCCTCCCTCTCCTTAACCACCGCGAGAACATCGAAAAAACCCCTCAATTGCGCCCTCCACTTCTCCACTCACATATATAATACTCTAGCCGTCACTTGCAATGGTTCACAAAGTGCTCTTCTGGAGCGGCCTCGGTAATTCTCGCTACACCGCCCTCTACAAATCTCTGGAGAGCTGTACACTGACAGCGTTGCGTGCCTCTAGGCGTCGGCGTGCGACTATGGCAACTAGGCATTGAAATGCGGCCACTCTTCAACCGCGAATCGCTCTGGGTCTACCCCGTCTTCGCAGGCATCGGCGGCAGCATCGGATACTGGCTGATGGGCGTCGAGCAGCGACAATATAAGCTGCTGGCAGACCGACGAGATGCACTGCTCGAGAAACGGGCGCGGAGAAAGGCGCGCGAGGAGGCGGAATCATAGACGGTCGCATGGGCAAGACGGGAGAGGTGGGGGGGAACGTGAGGCTCGACGCCCCGTTGCCCATGGTGCGCGTTATTTGGCATCACACGGTGGAGCTGAGCTGGTATCTGCTTTTTTTCTTCGTATGGCAGGCAGAGATGGGAACATAGGGAGACAGTGCGGGGGGCAGATGGGGGAGGAGACGTTAACGCTTTTATGACTCCCTTGAGCCGAGGACTCGCTATGTACAAATCCTCAATCCATAAAAGCACGTCATAATATATGCTGTCCTCTGTCTGTCCTCTGTCGAGATATCTTGCCGGTAACAGTCAACTGGTGACGTGTGTCGTGAACCCGTGATATATTGCATCGGCAGGAGCTGGTCGAATCACCAAATCCGGTAACTCTAGGATAGCGCCTTCCATGACTCCTCCACTACACGAATGTTACCAAATGACACCTCATCAACAGCTTCGATGAGATGATATAAAGCACCTCACGGCCCTCTGCGGCCCTACTACATCCCTTAACTGCCGAACATCCTTGCTATCTATTTTACTTGCTCTCTACCCGACCACAACACATCAACTTGAGAATGAGCACCAACAAGCCGAAGGGCATCGTGGTATTTTCTGGTGGAAGCGCGGCGAATAATCTTGTCGACGTATTCAAGAAGGTCAGAGAGAATAAGAAGTGCCAATTGAGCTATGTCATTCCGATCAGTGACAACGGCGGGAGCTCTTCAGAGCTGATAAGAGTATTTGGGGGCCCAGGCACGACCCCTGATTATTTCATTGAAGGCCAGATCTAACGGAGAGTAGGAATTGGCGATGTACGAAGTGCGTACCTTTTGTGCTCAAATATTTCTCGCGCTGAAGTGGGGCATCTGGTTGACCTCTATCAGGTCGTCTCGTCCGCCTAATCCCAGACGACCCCGATCACGATGACAGCGAAAAGGCCGCCATAAAAGTCTTCTTCAACCACAGACTACCCAAGGACCAGGCTGTGGCAAAAGCAGAGTGGTTACAGATCGTCGAAGCGGACCATGATCTTTGGGCGCACATCTCCACCGCGAAGAAAGAACTTATCCGAGCAATCTTGAATCTGGTCAATTTCGAGATCTGTAAGAGATTGAGGCCGAGCTCAACTTTCGACTTTTCCGGGGCGAGTATCGGGAATTTGTTCTTGACTGGGTATGCATACCCCATTTCTGTTCTTCATGTGAACCTCAAATGTTCTTCAGAACTCTCCCAACCCTCTCTCTCAAATACCCTCACTAACAATTTCCAGAGCCCGCCTCTTCACTGGCTCCTTCGAATCAGCAATCTACCTGCTCTCCAGCGTCTGCTCAGTCCCCAACCACACCTCCGTCCTCCCCGCCATAAACACAAACTTTACACACCACATATCCTGCAGCCTCTCCAACGGGGTCACAATAACGGGTCAAAATAGCATCTCGCACCCCCTAGAAACCACCGCCCTAGACCCCTCCACCAATCCCGCCACCTCCCCTTCATCCCGCGACGAAACGGAATCTCACGACGCCATCGAAGACGCCAATCTCCCCGGCACCCTCCCCACCCTCCGCAAACAAAACATCCATTTCTCCAAAGCCGATGAAGATGACCTCCCCGCAAGGATCGAGAGACTGTGGTACATCAACCCCTACGGCCAAGAAATACGCTTATCCGCAAACCCAAAAGTGCTCTCTGCACTCAAAGATGCACAAGCGATCATCTACAGCATCGGATCCCTCTATACTTCGCTCATCCCCTCCCTGATCCTGAAGGGCGTCGGTGCCGCTCTAGCAAACCCTACAGTTCGCTATAAAATCCTGATTCTGAACTCGACCATTGATCGCGAAACCGGGCCCTCTTCTTCCCCATTCAGTGCTATCGATTTCATCGCGGCGATCGCTAAAGCTGGCGCTGAGAGCAGGGGAGAAGGAGGGGAGGTGCGGAAGCATGATTATTGTGCGTATGTAACGCATTTGATTCATTTGACAGGGCCGGGTACGCCCAAGGTCGATATGGAAGAGTTGCAAGGGATTGGGATCGAGACGATCAGGGTGTATGGGAGAAGAGTAGAGGGGGAAGTGTTTGTGCAATATGATGAGAAGGCATTAGTGCAGGCTTTAGAAGTTACGTTGGGTCGGAGAGATCCAAGGGCGGAGAATATCAGGAGGAACACTCTTGAGGGCTAGCCAGACCTCAGGGTATGGCCTATCTTCGCAATACACTGAAGCGACCTAACCACTTAACTTTTGTTATTCTCACGCTTTTCTTTGGATAGAAACACAATTTGACATTACATTACGCTTTCAAATTCATCATTGATATCTAGCCAGGAAGAACGTACATAGCCTATTTGATCCCCATGTCCATGCCTGCTTTTAAGCCCAAGTCCAAGCCCAAGCCCAAGCCGAGCGCCTAGTTCGACAAATGAAGACCGTCTAGCATACGATGCCTGCTTTTACAAATTCACTATCGTATTTTTTACAACGGCGCTGTCCAAGCGCTTACAAAAAGAACGACCCCGGACTACCAACCCATGCAGCTAAAAAATATCAAAGCACTCCAGACTTTCATCTTCATATAGGCTTGAGATTCTTATCCCATGACCATGCCCTTGAGGCCAGCCATGTCGCCCTCCTTAGCGGCGATTTCAAAGTATCCGTAAATGATGGTAACGGCCAAGAGAATTCCGGTTCCGCTACCCAGGGCTCCGAGAAGATCGCTACCGACGGAGAGAGCACCAATGCAAGCACCACCGAAAGCAGCAGCCGTGGGGATAACACGCTTGAGCTCCTTGTACATGGACTCCTCACGGTGACCAGCCATCACGAGACCTTGTTCCTTGAGCTGCTTGGCGACATCACGAGGGGAGGATCCGGAGACCTCGATCCAGGTCTTGGAGAAAACGGCACAGGCAACGAGCATGTACACGGTGAAGATGGCGGTCTTGAGCGGGTCGGAGAGAGCCTCGGTGATGCTGAGGGGAGGGGACCTAATTATTATTAGCATTGATAACTGTCAAGGCGACGATCGGGATACGCACATGTAGTAGGCGACACCGGAGGTAGCGAAGAGCTGAGCGGAGCCCTCTTTAGCTTCCCACACACCGAGAAGGCGGACCAAGAGGTTGTCGGCGAAGCGAGAGTATAGCATCTGGCTGATCAAGAAGACGTTGGAGGAGAGAGCGGACTGCAGCATGATGGGCATGTTGGAGGTGTAGAACAGACGGACGGGGTATGATCCACGGACACCACGCTGGCGGGCAGACTTGACCGGGATCTCGACGCGGAAACCCTGGAGGTAGATGACAGCGCCGAAAACAATGACGGTGGAGATCAAGTTCATGACATTGGGCAGGTTCTGGCGGTAGAAAGCCTCCTTGAGCGCAATGGTCTTGTCGGGCCAGGTGAAGAGCAAGTGCACGAGGGCAATGATAGCACCCTCGAACTCGGGACCACGGCCAGTGTTTATGGTGGTGGGGGAGAAGGCCTTCCACATGATGGACTCGCAGATGTTGGTGGCAATGAAGAGAGAGATACCGCTGCCGAGACCGTAGCCCTTCTGGAGGAGCTCGTCCAAAAGAATGACGATCAGACCGGCGATGATGAGCTGAATGACGAGAAGAACGCAGATACCGGCGCCAAGGTCAGATGGCTGCCCGTAGAGACCGGAAATGACATAGACGACGGCCTGGCCGAAGGAGATGAGGATTGCGAGGAGCTTCTGGGCTGTCTGGTACAGCTCGCGGTCGGATTTGAGGTCCAGGTTGACATCAATCAGGTGGGTTCCGGCAAGGAGCTGGAAAACCATGCCCGACGAGATAATGGGCGTAATACCCAGCTCCATCAGTGTTCCTCGGTTACTCGCCAGCATCATTCGCAGCCAGTATAGCGGATCGGAGGTGTCGGAGGACACAATGCCGTACAGCGGCATCTGGCTCATGACCAAGAAGACAAGGAGCGTGAGACCAGTCCATACCAGGCGATTGTTGAAGGGCACCTTGCTCTCGGGCAGCTGGATTTCGGGGACGAGAGGGACGAAGGGTTTAACAAGGTCGAGGAACCGTACTGTGAAGCATCGCGAAGTTAGCAAGATGGGCTGAATATTGTTGCGCGCGCAGCAATTGAGCGGCGGGATTAAGACTTACGGCCGCTCATGGTTGCGGTTTATCGGGCCCTAGAGCGGATGAAGAAGAAAGTGAAGTGAAGAAAGGGTGGTGCAGACCAGATGGCGATGGCGATTAAGAGGGGGTCGGCGCTGAACTTCCGCAACGTGTCTATGTGGGAAATAATCCAGGATCGCCAAGCCGCGCTAGACTTAAGCTCTACAATCACCAACGGCCCCGAAGGCCAGCGTGGCCTTGCCATTGCACCTCGAAGCATACCGAAGCTTGAAGAACGTTTCCAATTGTGCTCTATATGGGCTTGCCTGACAAGGGCATTCAATTCGTATTCAAGATGATGTCGGTTATACGCCGCACAGCCATATGCGTGCTACAGAGAGTACAACTACAGGATGGAAAGCGATACCGGACTTGTTGCTATATACTATACTCGCCAATTCGTTTTTCCGTCTTCTCCTTGTAACATCATATTCCCCTTCCGCGCAATTGATTCCGCTTGGTGGTCTCTCCCTTCTTACCTTGTGCCCTTCATTCCCACCATCCTTCCATACATGCCCCACAATTCCCCGGATTTGCGATGCCACGAGCGATGTTCAAATACGTCATCCCTTCTTGACGCCATCTCGAGCTGGGTATTTGCTGATCTGATTCATCCATGAGGCTGCTTTTTGAGTCCTCTTCTACACTAACGTTACATCCTTTCGCATCCCTCGTTTGGTGTACGCTAAGCCGAACGCCGACTGCTGATTGGCTGCTCCGACGAATGCAAAGTTAGCGTCAAGGTGCTCATTTAGGCGATTGCGAGTTTCGAGATGGGTAGCAAATACGATGCATATCGACATGACTACAGATTGACTGTAGACAGCTTCTCTAACTTCTTCGCGAGAATGCGCATCTAGCTTCGCGTCAAAATTGAAGAGTATGATACACAATCTCCTATTTCGTTACATCAGCCACGTCTTAGTATTCAAATGGCACGACGAAGCGCGGGCTTCGTGAGTAAACGACCGCACAAGAAGTCCCGAGGTGGCTGCCTAACATGTAAGAAGAAGAAAGTCAAGGTGGGTAATAACGTAATTACACATGTGCATGTTAAGAACAACACTGATACGTAACGTTAGTGTGATGAAACTTCACCGTCTTGCGGATATTGCGCACTGCGAAAGGTCGATTGCATATATCCCCAGGAACCCAAGTCCTCTCCAGACAAATCCCCGTCTCCTATAATTACCCAGCAAACGAACCCTATTGAATCCGAATTTCAGGACGTGGAGTTCTCTTCACCAACATGTCTTATTCCAGCACTTCACACCTCATCCGGGCAGCTGTCAACCATCGATATTCACTTACTTGATCACTACAAGAAAACGGTATGGCGTACAATGTCCTACCGCGAAGATGATAATGTTGTATATCTGAACCGAGACTGGGTGCCTTCGAAAGCCATAAAGACAGACTATCTTCTTTATTCCGTCCTGAGCGTTGCATCAGGTCATTTGAATACCTTAAATCCCGACATACGCACCAAAGCAATCAATCTGCACTACCGACAACAGGCTATGAGTGCGTATGCAAAGGCCCTGAACAACATCACGGCAGACAACTATGAGACGATTCTCATGACGAGTCTGTATATGATGGGCATGGTTCAAGCTCCAGAGCAGCCGTGTACGGACGAAACGTATCTCGAATGGATGTGCGCATTGTTCTCAATGATGCAAGGGCTACGCGTTCTCGCTGGTCTCAAATGGGCCGTCGGGATCGAAAAACTTGAAATCTATCCCATTTTCCGACGCGAGTTGAATCCATTACCACCACCGCCTATGTTGAGAAGCATGCCGTTGGATCCAAGGTTCTGGGCGAGCCCTTCTGCACGCGGTGAAGATCCCATGAGACCGAATCCGCCGAATACCTATGGGATACCGACGCCAGAGGACACATCTTCCCCATTTCAAACGCCGAGATTTGTTAGCGCAGGGAGAGATATGTCGAACTTGCCATTCAGGCCTCGAGAGCTTATGAGTGCAGGATCCTCTCCATATACGCCTCAGTCGTGGAAAAAGCCCGCATCATGGCGACTTCCATTCCCGGCTTTCCTCCCACCGCCCCTTATGGCCATTCTCAAGAAGCTAGTGGAGCCTCCATCATCAGGCGAGTTGATAGACCTTCACGCCCCAACCATCATGCCAGCCCTGCACGCTCTCAGCCCTATTTTTCTGTCCCTCTACTATTATCACCTCCAACCCGACTTATACGTCCGCATCCTCGCGCTTCCTACTTTTCTGCCCCCGCAGTTCTTTGCCTGAAAAAGAGCCGCGTTGTTTGGTTATCGTGGGCTGGTGGTTCGCTTTCACCAAATTGTTACCGAGTATATGGTGGCTTGAACACGCTGTGCCGCGGGTGTTGCAAGCTGTCAGCAACGCGGTTATAAGAAGCAATGGCAAAGACTTAATGTCTGCCATGGAAGGAGCGTATAGCATTGTAAGAGAGGTGAATGGAGGGGTAAAGGGGAATGAAAGTAGGGAGAGAGCGGCGAGAAAGGTATTTGAGGGATGGGATGGGGTTATATGGGAAGACGGACCGAGGAGAGAGGAAGAATGGAGGTTTGGGGAGGTAGTTAATTTATGTGATTGATATTCTCGCAAATATGCAATGTTCTTCACGAGCTATCCATTACACAATTAGTTTTCGGTAGTACCCGTCACGTCTGTGACCGGCTTCGGTTCCCTCGTCATGCAGTACAACTTGATCTTATCCTTCTCCCCCTCTCCATCCTCACAAGCCATCTCCCTCACCAGCCTGAACCCGAACTTCTCATAAATAGCCACGTTGGGCACGTTCCTACTGCTCTCCAGATAGCACGACACACCCTCCCTATCCGCCATCTTCAGCACCTCCTCCATGAGCGCCCTCCCCACACCCTGACCCTGCGCTTCCGGCAGTACTGTCACAATATTGCAGAAGTAGTATCCCTTCTCGCTCGTCCACAGCGCCTCCTGCGCTTCCGCCTGTCGCTCTTTCCAGATCCAGTACCGCTTTGTGGACAGCCCGCCGCGCCCATACCATAGGTTCATGCGGATTTGATTGAACCAGAGATACCAGAAAGAGAGATATAGGGACCAGGTTTGCGGTTGCGAGGGTGGTGTTGGAGCCATCCACATGGCGCAGCCGAGGATCTTCTTGGGATTTGAGGTCGAACGCGCGACATAGAAGAGACCGTGTTGAATGCCCCAACGGCAGCGGAGGGTTAGGGAGACTCGGTTGCGCACTAGTGAGACCTGGGGGTATTAGTCCTGCAAGGGAGCATAAGAGGGGAGCGCGGGGTACCTTTTCGCGGTCCGGATACACCCAATTGTTATACGGGTCGTTTGCAAAAGCTTGCTGAATCGTATCAATTGCGCCATTGATATCAGCTTCAGTCATACGGGAGACTTGTATAGACATATTGAAGATGTGGTAGCTAGGTTCAAGGTTGGGATAGGTGCACAGTGGCCTCGTTTCTCAGGGTGGCTCTGAGCTGGCGGGGGGGATTGCTTAAAAGGTGAGGGGTAGAAGAAAAGGCTATAAGTAGAGAGGTCGGCCATAATTACTGTGGCCAAGTGGAGGTGGATTGCTCAATGATAGAGATAGGGCGGGCGTAGGCGATAAGCACGTGAGGAGCTACGACAAAAAGAGAAAGTGTAAGCGGCCGACGCTCACTCTACAGCCTCGTCTGGACATCAGCCTGATGGTTTAACCTTCGATTTCCCACTATGTCGTACGGCTTTGTTCAATAGCGCTAATAGAATCTCCAGAGCCAGCTGAATTCACATTTTCCACAAACCGGTCTGACGCGCTCGTGGAAATCACCGGCTCTCTTTAGGAGTCTTCCCTACAGCGCGTGGGGAGGGAGGATGCTCGGTCAACATTCAAAGATCATGGAATCACCAATCTATGGTTCCATTTCACCAAGCAGACACTTCGACGTCTTCTAGTGGATAACCACGCTGAAGCCGAGTTCAATACTTTACAACAATCCATCTACATGGTCGCGTGGCCTGGTGATGGTGCCCAGACTCCACTTTGTATAGCTCGACACCTGGCATTTGAAGATGGCGATGAGATCATGTAGTCTGAAAGATACTTGGTGCGGGTGGATGCGGCATCGTCGAGCAAGTCACCATACCCACGAATCGCGAATCGTTCATCTGCGTGAGGAAAAGGATAGGAAGACCAAGACAGCTAAGAGGTAGCTATACCGACTATGAGTCAGTGAATATCCTTTCATCTCCCGTAGCGGATATGGATTTAGCCATGTTTCTGGATTTACCACAACTATCGCCACGTCAAGATGGTTTCCTACGAAATAGTATTGGCTGTTTATGTAGCTCATTGGATTATCTTTACGAGAAGCAGATCCGGTAAGGCCTGGACGCGGTCTCTTACTCCACATCTGCGTCAGTTTCTGTTCAGATTCGTACTCTCGGGTTTACCCTTGTGCGCATCTATAAGCAGTTCCAATCTAACATTAGGCATTCGGACCTCAAACCGCAGAATATCCTGATGAATGGCGACAACATATTATTAACGGACTTTGGATTCAGATGAGAGTCACGATGAGAAAATGTGTTCACGTTCATCTTATACCCAACAGCCTGGACTTCTCCGAAGACTCTATATCAACCATAACTGTCCGGCCTGCTGCCTGGACTGTACGATATGCAGCCCCAGAGGTCCTCAGTTTCGAACTGCGCAATCAATCTACCGATATATTCTCTCTAGGCTGCATCATCACAGAAATGCTCTCACGGCTGTACGGGCACCGCCTGTCCGAGGTGAAAGATTACTAGAAGCGACATGGCAACTCAAATACCAGTTTTGCGTTTAAAAAAGAGGCTACGGTGTCCTGGCATAAGGAATTGTGTTCTTCAACCAAGGAATCTCCCAAAGAAGCCGCGCTACTTTTATGCGTCCAAGATATGTCGAATCCGGACGGTCAACGTCGACCGTCAACACAGCAACTGCTAGGGAAAATTATCTAGCTTAACTCTATTTATCCTAACCTTCTAGAACTCACTGCTAGCTGCTGCAAACGTAAAATGTAAAACAGTACATGTCCCCGGCCTGTGGAAGTTGCCCTAGGTCGACGAGAACCGTCTAGATACTTTCAACCTCTATCCTCCGATGCTCACCGCTTCATGTTGATAGACTCGGATTTGAATCGTTTAGCTACCAAGGCCTATATTATAACTCCGCATGGGACGCATAATTCCTTAGCTAAACATTTCGACGACACTGCCAACATTGAGGTCGCATGTGGTCGTCTCCTCGAGACTGCACATCGTGTCCGTAAATGGGACACACCTGAAGACTCGATCACGAAAACGGCTAGTGATGCTCTTCTTGATGCTGTTAAGGCTTCGAACAAAGCGTCTTTGGAGCATGTAGTGTTTACTCGGCTACAAGGACTCGTCAGGTTGTCAGACGGTGTTTGGGACTGGCGGATCATTCAGGTTTCTCTAATGCTACTTGGTGGAATACCTCTGTTCATGCTTTCTTATGGATGCGATGAAGATGACGAAGAGACTTTGGAAAGGTCGCAAGGTGACGATGTCGTGGCCGTGGCCGTATACAAGGAGATCATAAACTTGCCTATGATTGATGTTGGTCTGGTGCCCTTTACCTGGACCTGAAGTACTAAAGATTCTACAGCATAATAAAGGCGCATATCAAGAATAACGAGTGTAAATTATTTGGGGTGTTTGCACAGAAAAAGTATTCAGCGTTTGTGTATGAATCACGAAACCTATCCACCACAAACAAAAGAACAGGCACAAAGTCCAGAACAATCAACATCTAGTACTAATGGTAGATAGCCTCGAAAATATGTAAGTTAATGAGTAACTACGTCATACAGGCTACATGTGTGGCACAGCAAGCTTATTCCTTCCCTCCCCAAGCATCACCCACCAATCCAACCCCAAACCCACACCACCACCCCAATACACCACCCCACCACCATGCCCCCCAGGAAGCAAAAAAAGAAGCCCCGCCTCGAACTAGCTCTCTACTCCCTCCCCAACCACAGCAAAGCATACCACTACGCGCTCTTCATCGCACCCAAATACACCAAACCCATCACACTAGACGCAGTCCAAAAGCACCACATCAAAATCACACTCCAAAACAACATCTCCGGCGAAATCTCCCAGCCATGGCACTACGAACACATTGGTATTGAAGATGTACAAAAAGAACCACGACTCCTCGTCCGTGTCATCATCGGCAAGGTAACCGTTTCCGTGGACGAAGTCGACAAGATCCTCGCAGCGATGCCGATTTATCAAGAGGTAGATGTGCAACAGAGGGTGGTAAAGAGGTTCGGTTGTATGACGTGGGTGGAGAGTGCGGTGCAGGAATTGGGGAAGAGGGATGCGGTTAAGGGGCTGATGAAGTGGGAGGCTATTAAGGGTGTGGCGGTGGACTATGTGGAGATGAAGAAGAGGATTGGGAGATGGGATATTGGGTGGCAGGGTGAGAAGAGGGTGCCGCTGATGGATCTTATGAGCGGGGAGGAGGTTGTTGGTTGAAGGATATCTGCGCAGCTCTACAATGCTGCCGTGCTTTGGAATGCATGTGAAGAGTAAGGTATTGAGGAATTAAACTTGGAAGGAGAGGTTTGGATTACATTATTATTGCATTCGGATACTACACGTCATTCTGAATCAAGGCGGTACAAGATCGCTCGCAAGATGTCAAAGAATGGTAGAAGAGAGTGAGGTAAGTGGCGAGAAAGATCAAGCGTTTAGAGCGTCAAGATCGATGAGATGTAACATAAGACGGGATGGTATCAGCAGATCAACTAACAGGGCATACTCGTAGAGCTGCGACATGCTTGGAAGCTATCAATCCTTCCAAATCATGTACCCTGAATACGGCATGAAGTTAGGAGCAACAGGTACATCACGCGGATCGTAAACGTAGTAGGTAGACACATACGAAGGTCTCAAATAAGTCCGTGAAACTACAAGGCCGAGCTGCAGGCGCCTTGATACATCAAGGTATACATCGATAATCGCGGGCGAAGGTTGGCTGACGGTAGCAATCGATCGACTAATCAGGACTTTCCTCTACGGTTGAGTTTTCGTTACGGAGTCCGAATCCTGCGGCGCAGTGGCGAAGCGATGCAGCTGAAGCCTCATGTTTAGGAAGGTTGTAACAAGAAGTAAGTTTACGAGTTTACGCACACTGCACGTGAGATGCAACGAATGTTTCTCGGAGTGCCAAGTGCAGAGACGGGCCGCGGTTGTGATGTACTGAGTCGTCAGCGTTTGACAGCCTGTCTGGAATAGATCGAAGACACTCCTTCCGATGATCGATGGTGACCAAGACTGGGGTACATGCAGGAGATGGCGAGTCCGACGGTAACAGGCATGCGACGAGCGCGTATTAGACTCAGAGTGAATAATAATGCCCTGATGCCCAAGGCTAGCTGAGACTGAAGAGCAGGCGGCTTTGAGCCTCGTGTGAAGATGCATGTAGTAGCTCGACATGAGCGGCGGTGAATCGATAGCGTTCGCACTGTGGGGCATGGACAGGGACGGAAAGCGCGGAAGGACACAATCAATAATGTGGTATGAAACAAGACGTCCTGGTGCAAAGGCAAGCGCTTCGTGTTCCTTTGGCCAACATAGCAGGAACGAGGTGCGGCCGACGTGTGTATGTGTGTACAGGGGTTGTGGATAACCGTTCACCGCACCGTTCGTACTCGGCAGAAGAACGGTCAGGCAGAAGATTGCTCCGAGAGGGCGTCGTCATTTTGACTGGTTAGAGCGCCGTCGTCATCAAGGATAGATTGAATGGACGGTCGAGGGCACTGTAATAATCCGAGGCGAGCATCTTAGCCAAAAATAGTGATGGGCTGGAAGGCAGAAGGCATGCAAGCTTTGACGGAAAGAAGGACAGACTGGATGGAAATGGTGGAAAGCCGGTGGAAAGCCGGTGTGGCATGATTGAGCTAGGCTGGTGGATGAGACGGTGTCAGCGATTTGATGGAGGGAGGGATGGGTCTGAGGGATGGGTCTGAGGGATGCGAGGGTGCGGGACTGCGTATCCGCGGATCGTTTCCGTGCACGTGTGCTCCTTCCTTTCCTACTGTGGTACCGTGAAAAAGAAGCAAGAAGGCTGCACTGCACTTGCCGTTCACGGGCGCCTGACGTCCGCGGCTGCTCATTGGACAGGACCGGCTTGCTTTGGATGTACCTAGGTCTGCATGAGCAGAGAGGTAGTATGAGTTTTACAGGCGAGACTCAAGATTCGGTATGCAGATCCTTAACGAGAGTAGGACTGGCCGTGTGTGCGGCTAAGTTGGAGTAGCATTTGCACACTCGGATAACAGGTGCCAGATCGGTGGTGTAGCCGCAACCGGCATAGCGCACAATAGGCCGATCTCGGCAAATGCCTTACAAGAATGAATAGAACAACTGGTGTATAATAAGACCGATACTCCCCACGCCGGTGTGCATAGGTTCCTTGCCCTTGCGTCGCCCAAGCGTCGTGTCTCCGCGCAGCAGCGATCAGCCAGCAGGATCACCATAAAGCCGAGCAATGCAAGGCGAGAATCGGTCCTGACTGGCAGATGGTGGGTGATTACGACCGCGCGGTCCTGGACGACGACGTGGAGGGAGGAGACTTGCATGAGAACCCACCCGACCGAACAAAGTTTCATCGGCAGCAGACGTCGAGCGACCTGACCATCTGTACGTACGACTCCTGCCGTGTCAAGGCGAGCGGATGTGATTCCACTTGGTGATTCCAAGGTTCATTTTGGCGGTGCATGCGCTGGGAAAAGCGCTCACCGAATCCCGTATTTAGCCTTTAAGAGGACAGCTGGGTTGGACGCTGAGTCAGGCTGAAATCGTCGAGTGTGATGCGGGCCGCGGCAAGCCCCTGGGCCTGTGGGCTTGAAACCACGGCCATCCACGAGTGAGAGTGCCAGAGGGCTGCCTTGACCACCCCAGCACTAGCCGCAGTCTAGATTCTAGAACGCCTGCAGCCGGTGTTGAGTGTGAAATCCACCCTTGTCAACCTGTCGCTTGCCAGCTCAGGTGCGCGCTATGCATCCAAAAGCGACGGAGGAAGGCGGTGGATTTCCCATCTCAAGCTTCGATATTATTATTCCTGTCCCTCGGCCCCCTGTGGAGCTGGATGAAGATGATCTCGCTTTCCACGAAACTCAGCTCGCGGTCCGCAAGGTGCCCTCGAAGCCATGTATGTAGAACTAGGCGCACTCCTACATACTTGACCTACTTTGAAGTTTGCCCACGATGCCCCGCCACGGTTGACCCACTCCTCGTGGGCTCTAGCGATACGTCATCAAGGCCTTTCTTCCTTCCCGTGTTGCAGATTGCCGGGGTAGGCTGTCAGCAGCTGCTTGGTTCGTTGGACGCATCCCAAAACTCGTGGCCCCGCACATGCTTTCGGAGACTGGTCACTACTGACCAACAAATCCTGGGGGCGTTGCTGAAACCACACAATCTCGATTGTCGACAAGACGCACATCTGCCCACCACGGCTAGCCTGCCCCGAAGTCGTCCTTGGTGTCGTGGCAGGCCATATCTGCCGCAGTAACATGCCAGAACGCCCGTCAGCTTCAAACTTAACGCGATCCGATGCCCATGCAGCAGCTTCCGTTTGCGTCTGGAGGTGTGCACCCAGGAGTGGCCACGGTCCGACGCTTACATATTATTTGTACCAACTCATGTGTCTCGTGATGCACAAGCGTACGCCAGGATTCTATTATCCACATGGAATATAGGAGTCCTTGGCCGATCAAGCGGGATGTGCTCAACGGCGTGAGTCTGCCACTCTGCTTTCCACCGAACGCTGATATGATTGTATCTTCAGCCTGTCTTGCTCGTCGGGTCTGCAGTAATCCATCTCCTCATCATGTCGCCCAGGCTTGTCATGCTATGTATTGTAGACACAGCCATTATTAGTGCTGGCCTCCGTTACTGTATTGCGTTATTACCGGTTCTTCGAGTTTGCAGCCAAGCGAGCGTCAACGAGTGCATCCATGCATGACCACAAAGATGGTTCCCAGCCCTGGCTTCTCTGCCCGATTTCTCTCGGATGGCGACAAGACCCCCTGACATGGCCAGTTCGTTTGCCCGCCTTGAGTCTCCCTTGTGCCCGCTTGGACCGCCGTCGATCACCCAGACGGGACGACGCCAGGGTCGTCGGTTGCATCGCACACGCCACCGGGGATTTTACCTGTATCGAGCTGTCGAACGGTGGTGCCGTATCGGGCTTGGTCACCGTGGGGATATTGCTGTCTCGGTGCTCTTAAGGTTGGAACGGGAAAGCAAACTCGGCGACGGCTATTAATACTGCACATGATTCACTTGCAGAATCATCACGTCGGTGCATCTTATGGCGGACAGCATCATTATTCGGTGGAGCAGGAGCTGCAACGATGTCACCGAACTATTATCCTAGTTGCCATATATACATGTGTATGCAACAAGACCCCGTTACAGCTGTACAGGTCAATACAGGCGAGGGGCAGAGGGATCGCTGCTGCTAAGTGCTGACGATGATTCGTTTCGTACGACATTATTATCATCATCATCATCATCATCATCATCATCTTGAACAGAGAGGAGGCGTGAGCCTGATCAGGCTGCAGACACTTTCCGGGCTGCCGTATCCAGACGTCAAAGTTCAGAGGCACCGTTAGGTAGTCAGGTAGCACGATGCACGAGTTTCAGAGCCAGCTCCACTTTCGCATTCGGTGGGATCCAAATGCTTTTTCTCGACGGTGCCTAACGCTGCATGACCGGGATGGACTCGATACAGACTGGGCCCGCGGCGATGGCACTCCCACGTAGGGCAGGGTTGTGGCATGCGGGTGGGAGCCGGTGAGCTCAGAGCATCAGGCGTCGCTGTGATGAGGCTGGTGCATGTGGAGCGGCTGTATTGCAGCAATTTCCGTAGGCTGCCGTTGGCTGTGCAACCCCAGCACGCTGCTCTGCATTGCGAGCACTGGAGCGTCTCCGTGTAGGTAGGGGAGCACCGGCCTTAGCGGTTTCTGGAAGCCGTCTGGGAACGAGCGCGAATGAGACGGCCGAAACGACACCCGGCGACAAGGGCCCCAGATCGCGCTTGGGGCATGTGGGCCAGCAGTGTGGTTTGCGCTCTGCGCTGCGGCGGGTGGAGAATCTTGCGGCTCGTCGCCTTCATTGGCGCTCATTGGTGGTGCTCTTGGTGCGCTCGGGCCAGGGGTGAATGTTCGCTCTTTTCCCTACTCTGTGCGAAACTAGGCTCCTGCACCCACCAAAGTTTGACCATCTAGCGCCCCTGATTTTTGGGCCGGTCAACACGAGATGCACTCCTTCCATCCATCAGCAATAACACCGCGTATCACCACCGCCCGGCGCACTGCCGTAACATACACTAACACTAATCATGCCTCCGGCCCTCCCTCCCACGGGCTCTGGGCGGCTAGACTAGGGCTGCTCCGCTGGCCGCCTCTCGATTCCAGTTTGATTACTACTACTGCTGAGCAGCGAGCGCTGACCCTGCCGAGCGCTGGTCCGCCATGCATCATCTGGCATCCGGCCTTCTCTTTCGTTCAACCCAACATGTCGCGCCGGCTGCTGTAGCCTGCCAGGACGGTAGCAGCAATTGACCGCCTCGGCCGCCCCATGCACGCGATGCTCCAACCCCCGGTCCGAAGAGCTAGCTGAGTCGCACTGGTGACTGGTATCACCGCACCGCCTATCCTCACCGTCGTGGACGTGGATGCAAACCTGGTCTGTCTTTGTTCGAGCCCGGCCAACATGCACCGCACTGCACGGATCCCCGTTGCGCCATGATTCTTATCCGCGCGCTCCTGCGAGTCTTGCCTCGAGACGCCCTGTTCTGTGATTCGCGAGTAACCTGCTGTTTCTTTTCCTTCATTTCGTTGATCAGCTCCTGCCCGTGTTCCCACCCGTGCCATTCGGCCTGGTCGTCACAGCACCGTTCCTCTGTGGAGCTATCCCCCTGGACTGCCCCGTATCGTCCTGAACCTTTGCTTCATTGTGGTCTGCATCCTTACCGCTCTTGGTACTTTGCCCTTGGCTTAGCCCTGCCACATTCCGTGACTTCTGCCGCGTGGCGGCCCCTTCCACAGTCTTGCTCCAATCCTTCCCAATCTGTCTATATCTCTTGGCACCCCATATACCTATGCAACGCTGCCATGAAATTAGCTCTCATACGAAGCTGACTCTATTAATCGTGAACCTCGCCCGCCTAATAGTCTCATGCACTTCAACCATCTGGATATAACAACCCGCCCTACCCACAATGGCCTACTCTCCATCTTCCTACGCCAACATGTCTTCACACATGCCGAACAATAACACGCTGGTCCAACGACGCACTTCTCGATGCTCCAACCAGTCCGGATCCCATCCCTACCGTGTCGAGAAGCCCAAGAGCAACAGCAACAGCCCCATGTTCGCTGAGCGAAGAAAGACGACGACTGGAGCGAAGTTGTATGCTTCGCTCGACGACCACTACAGGATGATGGTGGGCATGACCGATGATGATGACATGGAGGACCATTTCGAGCCTGCTCCTCGCCCAATGAGCTGGCACCCGTCTTCAACCCACTTCAACGTTCAAACACCCATGGAGCATACTCAACCTCAAGATTGGTCTTATTCGTCCGACAACACTGCTCTCAATTCCGACATGTACTCCATGTCCGCTCAGAACTCGACATACAATGAACCGACGCAATACTACACGTCGTATCCCTCTGAGTTCCAAACTCATCGCGGTTCTCAAGACTCCGACTCCAGCTACCAAACACAACCGTTCTCCTCGTACTCGACACCTGCTACCGACTCCATGCCATGGTACCTCCAAGAGTGGGCTCGCAGAAACCAGGAGCAGACAATGGACGTCCAGCAAGTGTCTACCGACTTCCTACCCAACCAAGAACCAACTGTAGAGCAAGAGGCGGAGGAGGACATGGGCGATTCCGGAAAAGAACTAGTCGGCATGGGTCTCTACGATGTTCCTGATCCCACTGATGGATGGGGTTCTTTGGTCGAAGCTACCGGCAAGGGCCTGAAACTGGAAGAGACGTGGCAGCCACCTGAGGAGAATGACGATGACGATGACGATGAAGAGGAGGAGGAGGAGGAGGAGGAGGATGACGCAAGCTCAGATGATGGCGAGGAAGAGCTACCGCCGCCACCACCAGCTCAGCAGCAGCCGCAGCAACTCAACGTCCCCGTCTCAAAGCCACAACTGCCCAACACCATGACTGGACAGAGTTTCTTCTTCGAAGAGGATGACTCCGTCACCAAGGAGTGGTGGTTTCATCAACTCCAACAGTCTACGATGCCGGTGCGGGACGCTGGTATTGGCTATGGCTGGCTATAAAGGCTCGCACGGTCAAAACAATTCCTGTTTGGCACTACGGCATCGATTCCTCAATACATTTCTTCACGTTTTTGTTTACAGCATAGCGACGGCGTTTTGGGAATCAACCTTTGTATATTTTTCAGAGAACCGGATACAGATACCCCGGCCTTCAATTGGCGACCGATACGAGGCATGAGCCCAGTGGCTCAGTGACCTCGTACGACTTGTAGAACCACGACAAACACATGCACGATTAGCATGATTAGCATAGTATAGCATAGTATAGATAGCATAGTATAGTATAGCATAGCATAGCTGCAGCTCAACAAAAGAAATCATCAAACTATCTCGAGTTTTCAACCACGGTGATATCCGCTCGTACTTTTCCGATCAGCCTAACAAATATGCAGGACTCAGGCCAACAACCATCTCCTCATGGACCCCAATTATTACCCAACGCCAACACTAACGTGCTGAGATCAACAGACGACGCAGCCCGCATGATTACCCAAGGCAACCCAGCGGCGCAGTCTCGCTAGCGATTATTCTACCTTCTTCTACGCCCGAGGCGAGCAGTCAATCAGACACTACGAAGCACCGGACCCAGGACGGGGGTAAGTTTTTGCTTTTTTTTTTTTTTTGCTTGCGTCGGAAGCGGATCACACCGCAGTTGCAGACCATGCGGGGCGGTTAACGTGTGATAAGGTTTCCAACCTTTTTCTCTCTCTCCTTCTTCTTCACACACACACACACACACACTTGGTCGCCGGGCGCCGCTAGATACCTACATAGGTAAGTAACCGCACGTACGCCTCGGGGTTGGACTCGCCACACTTGCCCCTGCGATGGAGATCCATGACCACCCCCCCTTGAGCTAAAAGAGACCCTTAACGCACGTCGTGCGTGGGAAGGGGAGGGGTGCGGATTCAAGACGAGGGGTTTGCGAAGAAATTGACGTCGGCGTTGTACGTCACCGTCTGTCGGAGGTAGAAGATCGCGATGCGGGGGCTCTGATTGGGTCGGCGGGGATCCTCGTCATCATCTATATTATTTTTGACTGATTGTACATCTTTCTCTATCTAGGTATCTATCTATCTAATCGATAAGGAAGCTAGAAATTTCGTTGCCTTTCGTGCCTTTGCCTTGCCAGCGGCTTGCTTGGTCCCGTGGCACCACCGGTGGGCTGAACGCGACTTCACGTGCATGCATTATTCGCCGTTCTGGACCTGCTAGATTCAGTCGCTGTGCCGAACTCGGTTTTCTTGTTGGGTTTGCGTGTATTATTGTCATTATTACCGCCTACGTACGTGGCATATGTCATAGCTTGTCGCGTCGACAATTTTTTTCCTTCTCTCTTCCCTGGCTCCTGGGCAAGGATTGATTGAAGGGGTTTTGTGGAGATGCAGGCGGCGACGCGGTTTGTGGTTACGGCGTGGCGGGATAGGGATGAGCTTTTGGCGGTTCGGAGGGAGATCTTTGGCGAGGATTTGGTGGGGAGGGAGAGGGCTGTGAATAAGGTATGTCATCACTTATTGAGGGTGTTGGGGTTGGGAGATGTTGCGCGTGACGGTGTTGATGTTGGCTAGATTCTCACATGGAGGATACGGAAGCATGATTTGCCTTTGCTCCTTGAGTCGACGGCGGATATCGTCGATGCTGTCGTTCAGGATGAACGGAATCAATTGACCCATCATGCGCTGCGGCTGGTGTATGCTACAGCTATCTCGAGGTATGTCCCTATCCTTCCGTATCCAACTCCTCCCTATGGATACCCGTAGCTTCGCCAACGAAAGCCACATCTAACACCTTCTAGATTCATAACCGGCTTAGCAGACACCCAAGCCGACCTCTCCCGTCTCAAACCCTCCTTCTTCCCACCCCAAAAGACACTCCAATTCCCGCTCGCCCTCCGCGAAACCCGCCACCGCATCGTGCACCGACACCTCCCCTCGCTCGCCGAGCTGAAGCGCGCGGCGAAAGAAAGCCTAGATTGGCTCTGGGAGTGGTATTGGTCGCATCTCGACGCGGCGTTCGCCGACGCTGGACGAGATGGAGATGGAGCGGGGGTACTCTCCGAGAAGGAGGTGAAGGAAAATCTACAAGGGATACTGAAGGCGTATGTCAAGGCGAGGAAGACCGAGATCAAGACCAGGAAGAAGGAGAGTAAGGCAGCGGACAATGCACGAGCGAGTTATTCGCACCTCTCCGCATCTATGGGTGTAAAGCAAGAAGTACTGCTCCAGCTTCTAGTCACTGAGAAAGCGATTCTACCCGCGGACAAGAAATTTGGAGCGAGTATGTCCGGCGCATTTCTCATATGGAGCCCTTTCCTCCTCGCTCTCAGCACCTCGATATCAGCATTCTTGCACTCGATGCTCGACCGCATGATCAGCATCATGAGCGCACCGGCTACACGTGGAACGGCCGAACTCGAAGAGGATCCCGTTAGAGAGGCTATGCACGACTGGGTGGTACACATTGTATCATCAGTTGAGTGGGAACTAGGACGGCGGGAGAAGGCGACGCAAAGCGTACGAAGCGCATACAAGGACCTGCTAGACCGTGTTTTAGGAAAGGCCTTCTTGACACCGACGTTTTGGACATTGAAGCTGGCGGAATCGCTGCTGGAAAAGGAAGAGGCGCCTGCAAGAGAATCTTGGATTAAGATCCTTGAAGCGGCGAAGGACGATGGCAACATGGAGATAGACGGGGAAGATGCTGTTGCATTTCCTCTAGGAGCGCAAGAGATGGACGTTGAGACGGCTGAAACGGTGCTACCGATTCTCGCGCAGAAGACAAGTAAGGCGACATCAAAGCTACGGGGACCGCAGAAGAAAATCGGTTTGTGGAAACCGCAACCTATTGGCATGATACCCAAGGGATGGGAGGTAGATGAATAGCAGACCCATCGAACAGTCAGGTTTCAATTCAGAGTCCAAGTGTCATATTATCATGTTGCATTGGAATTTTCTGATGATATCCTAAATCCTCGGATCTGGAACGCTTGCGAGCGTTCGTGACAGATGGCATAACCTCTGCAACTAAGCCCCATCTACGCATGTCACGGTTTCCATGGTGCGCTCTGTTGCTTCACTCCACCCGCTCATGTTGCCTTTTCGCACAGTTAACGCGTTTCGTCCATCTTCACGGTCGAGTTTATTTCGTCCTTATACTCAATCCGTGCATAGTCGACAGCTCTTCGTCTGGACTTTTCCACATGTTAGTACCTCAATCATCCTCTAGCAACGACACAACAAAATCCAATACTAGCAATGCAAATCCACACAGCATCACCTTACATCATGAGATCTGGATCTGGCTGCCACAGAAGGAAATCCTTGTCCGCCGTCGCCAGCAAGTTTGTCCTCGGGTTGTATCCCACAATTGCCGCCTTGCCGTGTCCCGGTAGAGCGTCCATCGGCTCGAGGTAGTTGTTCGCAGTGGGTGGTTTCGAGATGTCCCATACGAGGAGGCCGTCATCACCACTGCCGCCAATGAGGTACTGGCCGTCTGGTGTCGCGCATACGTCGCCCTGGCCGAGAGCTGGGGAGTTGCTGTTCGCACTTGGCGGCTTTGCGCTTGCGGGCAGACGGCCTGAGTGACCGGACTTGCGATAGCAGAAGTGGGTGATGTCGCCCGAGAAGGCATCGAGGACAAAGTGGCCGTTGCCTGTGGTACTAATGATTAGACTCTTGCCATCGTTCGTGAACTCCATCTTTGTCCAGTCTCCGCCTGCTGCGCCGAGGAAGCGCTGCTCGAGCTCTAGCAGGTCGAAGCTAGCGAACGGCGGTTTGTCGAAGTTGCGCACATCGTAGAGGAGGACGGAGTGGGTCGGCGGCGAGGCGATGGCGATGACGGTCGCGGAAGGGTCATACACGGCTAGATATGGCGCATGTAGGTTCAGCAGGCCAAAGTAGTTGGGGCTTCCCAAGTTCCACAGCCGCACGGTGTTGTCCCTTGAACAGCTGATGAACTGATCTGAGCTGGGACACAGCGAGATACTCGTCACTGTATCCGAATGGCCCTTGAAGTAGCGTATGTACGAGTTGTCGTGGGTCGAGAGGAAGCGAATGGTGTCGTCGATCATGGTGGATGCGTAGATGATGCTCTGGGCATGGTGCGAGAAGCGGGCGAGGTGGACGCCATACTTCTGCGACTTGAGCTCTTTGGCATGCTTGCCCTCCTTGCAGTTGTAGATCTGGAGCGTGTTGTCGTTGCGCGCGACGATGGCCAGCTCGCCGGTGTCGTCGAAGTCGAGGGAGGTTATGGAGGTGGCGGAGCTGGGTGTCTTGAAGCGCTACAGCTGTGTTAGCGCGACATGTCTGCAAATTGAGCTGGAGCTATTGGACGTACGCGCGAAGGACGGAAAGACGATATGACGTCGCTGACTTTCTGAGTTGCAGCTCCTCCAGGCGGCGGAGGGGCGCCAGGCGTGGCTGATCCCGTCGCCATGCTGTGTGGTAGGCGCGTATCACCGGTGCTGAAGAGTCATGTCTTTAACGGCCCTTCGGAGGTGGTGTTCGATATTTCGCGACGACAGAAAGCTGGAGAGAGGAGCTTGGACCGTTTTTCCTAGCGCGTCTCCGCCGCGTACAGACGCCATTTGCAGGTGGTAGAGCTTCGCCGGGATCGGGGCGCTCGGAAGCCCGACTTCGGACATGGTAATATTTCCGTCTGGACGTCTAATAAGATAGTACCGATTGTTCATCGGCAGCAAAACATTGCCAGCTTTGTGACGTCCCTGAAATCACCGCTGAATGCGACGGGACAGGAGCTGAAATGGCTACAACTACGGGGTAAGAGGAGTGCCCACCGCACTCGCAATTCATGCTGACCTGCAACTCCAGGTCCTTCATTGCGGGTGGCATTGCAGCTTGCGGTGCGGTTACGGTTACCCACGGCTTCGAGACGGTCAAGATCCGGTATGCGACACCCCCGACTTTGTGCAGCCCAAGGCACTCACACTTCCCAGGTTGCAATTGCAAGGAGAACTGCAGTCGAAGAAGGAGGCCGCACGGTTGTACAGGGGCGTCTTCCATGGCGTCGGAGTGATCTTGAAGAATGAAGGTCCCAAGGGGCTGTTGAGAGGTCTGAACTGCGCGTATGTCTACCAGATGACCCTCAACGGCTGCAGATTAGGATTCTACGAGCCTTTACGGAAAACGGTCACGAATGCCGTCTACAAGGACGCCAACGTCCAGTCCTTCGGAATCAACCTCTTCTCCGGCGCCGCCTCGGGGATCCTGGGTGCTGCAGCAGGCTCACCCTTCTTCCTCATTAAGACGCGGCTACAGTCATACTCTCCCTTCCTCCCCGTCGGGACCCAACATCACTACAAGGGCGCCGTCGATGGCATGAGGCAGATTTACCGAAACGAGGGCGTCAAGGGCCTCTATCGTGGAGTGGGGCCAGCTATGGTGCGAACCGGCTTCGGTAGCTCCGTGCAGCTGCCTACCTACTTCTTCGCGAAGAGGCAGTTGATCAAGCACTTCGGCATGAACGAGGGAACACCGCTGCATCTGATGAGCAGCACTGCGAGTGGCTTCGTGGTCTGCTGCGTCATGCACCCACCGGACACTGTCATGTCGCGGATGTACAACCAGACCGGAAACCTGTACAGCTCAGCTTTCGACTGTCTGTACCGAACTGTCAAGACGGAGGGGCTACTGGCAGTGTACAAGGGATACTTTGCCCATCTTGCGCGAATCCTACCGCACACGGTATGTTCGAGATCTACACATACCGGTCAAGGCTAACCCGAGTCAGATTCTCACCCTCACACTCGCCGAACAAACTAACAAGATCATGCGAAGAGTCGAAGACCGAATATTGTCCCCAGAATTGAAGGCGAAGATATAGCACGATGCGACCAACGCTTAAACTCGAGCAGTCACGATTTTTAGTCCATCATATTAGACTTGTACATGTACCTGTATCGGGCTTACTTGCATAGCGGGACCAGGTGGTTCTCTCTTGGGGTTAACATGGGTCGCGAAGGAGCGACGATCAAGGCTCACATGCGACATACGCATCCGTTCAGACATCAATCAAGAATATTCGGTTCCAACCAGAAGATTTACATGCAGGCGCGTTCAGACGGAAGCGCGCATCTCCTTCCGCTGCACGACGGTTTATCAAATGCTTACTCCTGCTCAGCTATCTACATTCAACGAACCTCCCGAAGTCCCCGCAGGTACGGAGTGCCTAGACTCATTACGCGTACAGTACTTATTTGCCTTGTCCTCCCCCTCACCGGTCATGTATACTCACGCTCAATATACATTCCACGAACCACGGTGACGTCTTGTAGTGGGAATAGAGTTGGCGCCCAATTTATCCAGCTGCAACGCTTTACAGCGTCTAGGCACGGGCTCTGCAGGCGGCCACTAAACACCCATCTCGCCATAGGACGGGCGCGGCACTTTGGTCAGTGAGTAGCTCGGATAGTGCGCTTTGTTTTGGAGGGGTTTCCGTGGAGGTGGAAAAGCAGGACGGCGTTGGAAAATGTACAATGTGCAGTGTGATTCAACTAGCGGGGTTAGTTTGTGTACGAGGTAGCTGTATGTATGTAGCTGGACCATTCAGCTACCACATCGTGCGCTCACGACACGTAAGAAATTCGCACATTGTGATCTTGAAGCTGAGTGGAGCCCGCAGTATTGCTTCTCCGCATTTCGCTAAAGGCAGATGCGCCTTGTGTTCTAGGGCGCTTCTGGACTGGCTTTGATGCGGAGAAGCTTGTGGTGCGGCTCGGTAGGAAGTATCGCATGCCAAAGGTTGCCGCCTCCCTTGCTGACGTTGGAACAAGCGATGCAGTCAGCAACGACAACGCAGAGCTTGATGGATGGTTCTTCGAGCTGAGCGATGCTATCCCGTGCCTAGAACCGTAGGTCACCGTTCACCCGGATGGTTAGCGTCGTCGGTCTCGTCGGAAAACGGCGGCTTCCTGGGATGTGCCGGAGAGTTGTCACTGTGAACTTCCCAGTTCCGCTACAACGGTCTTGGGGAGGCTCAGATGTCTACAGGGACCTTGCGGATCAAAACCGGGTCCTTTGCGCTGCTGTAAGTGACTCGCATCAGTTGCCAGTCCTCTTTGCGTTACTCGAACAGAATCCTTCGAGATGTCTTCCTCGCCAGTCTTCTCCTTTTCCACGCTCGTGCGCGATTTCTCCTCCCCAACATCAGTGGTTACATTTCGATGCTACTCAGACGATCAAGTCTCACGAATTGGCGTGGAGGAATGTCAGCCTCTGCAGAGTTTTCCAACGGCGATGCTGCATCTGTCCTTTTTGTTCAAGCTTTGTTCAAGCTCTTGACGGGCCTCGATGCATACGCACAGGGCATAGGGTGGACAGGCTTGCATGCGTGCATCTTCTCCGCACTCAGGCCCATGCCCTCGGGTCATCAGACTTGCATTGATGATGGGATATTATTAGGCGCTTCCATCACATTCCGGATATCACTGGAACCTGAAATGGCCCTCACCTTTCCACCATCGTCGACATCGCCTAGGCCAAAGAAACGCCGCCGATCTGTAGCCGATATCGACGGCGAACATTCATGCATACACAAGAAGAAGCGGAGGTTGCGACTGATCCTGATCACATCTCGACTCTCTCCGCAGTTCTCCCATCCAGCCACCAACATCGTTGACCGCGGAAGTTCCAAGATCGCAGTGTGGGCGAAACAGAGGGCGGCAGGGCGGAATCTTCTGTGCAAGGCTGCCATACTCAACCGAATACGGCAAGCCATGAAAGCCACCGGGTCCGATGGGGGGTTTGGGAAGATGCTGGTGGAACAGGAAAAGGAGCAGGAGCATCTTCGCTTGGCAGCGATGACTCTCAAATACGGCAGCCACGACTCGTTCACCCGTCCTGGACGGCCACTACCCCCTTCCCTTGATGATTTAGGAAGACGCTCGCTCTCCAGATCTTCATCGCGACCTTCATCAGAATCACCCTCTCCTCCACTCCGACCTCACGACTATAAAGCTACCTCCGAATACCGATCTCCAAACGACGCTTATTTTGACACCTCGCCGCGCTCCAGAAATCCCCATAGATCCTACATTCCCTTACCACCTTCCCCTCTCGGACTATCCAACTACGATGATCTCGACCAAGAGGATGATGTGCCAGATCTCTACGCTCATCTCGACGAGGATTATGAAGCAGATCCCTTCGCGCCAGGCCCTTCTTCTCAGTCCCCCGCCAACCAAAGGGCTACAAACGAGGCCGTGACTTTGGCAACACCGAACCTCTACTCCGACTTCAGCTTTCTCAATCCGGTAGGTTCTGTATTCGAGAACTATCATCAAGTCGACGAAGGTGCCAACGCGACCTGGCCGAGCACATTTACCTCCGAACTCGACTATTCAGCACGGGTAGTATCCCTGCCCCCTTCGCCAGACTTTCCTACACTCCTCATGAATACACAGCCAAGCTCAATCCCGTTGTCTCCGAATTTCAATTCTTTGACAACAACAGCTGTGTCGCCAAACTTCTCCTCGCCTCCACTAGCGCCGGTGTTGAGTCCTACATCGATTTCACCCAACGTGCCTGCCTTTCCGATCATAACAGACGACGCAAGAGCTGTGAGGGAAGAGACGGCACTCCGTGCAAGTTCTCATGGACTCGATCTACTCCTGCACGAGAGTGACAGAGAGCTCGAGGAAGAGCGGAAACGGCAGAAGAGACTCATGTTCATGCAGTTCGGCTCGTTGGTCTAGCATCATATAATCGGAATTATAAAGCCAACAAAGATATACCAGAGGGTTGATATCAGTCTTCTTGGACTACGAACAACGTCACCCTCCGTTCAGGCGGTGTAACCCAAGTTCTACCCAAACACCTCACGCATGATCCATTGCATACCAAACCATCGGCATTGACGCATCTATCGAAGTCTCTAAACATCTTAATACCCCAACCTGCTGCATCTAATTGGGAGGATTTGAAAAAATCCCCTTACTCAACGGCGCTCATCGACATCAAAAAGCATAATGGTTAGCATATCTGAGCTAGCTTTTTCTTTCATTAAAAAGGAGTGCAGGGGGACAACGTGCACACGGAAAAGTACCTGTGGGAGACATAGTACTATGACAACTTTGTATTGGTGTCTTTGGAACATGCTCCGGCCTGAATCTCAGGTGTTTTTGCGTCTTTACAGCTCTATACCCTTACTCGCTGGTCTCTGTAGCCGGAGTCTTGGCTGGAAAAGCATACCACGGAAAACCATTTCTTGAGTCACGATTTTATAATTCTAGCCTATAGTAGGAGAGCTATCATTTCCTTCGAGGATCCCACCTCGCTTGGAGCATTCAATCGTCGTTGGATTCCATTCCCTGTGCTATTAATATAGGACGTCTTTATTATCCGGTTTCTCTTTCGCTCTCGCATTTCCTTCAACGGTGATGAGGATTTCCAACTCTACATATTTAACCATCATTTTCGCTTGGTCATCTGAGTCTTGCTTCACTGGGTGACCGGACTAGGTGCATCCAAAAAAGAGTTACACTGGAACACCAGACGGAACTGTCTCTAACTCCACGGGAGCAACGGACAAAGTAGACTGAGACTGAGATCAGTGGGGTATCTGTCCGGCTAAAGTGGACCGTACGAGATTCCCTAACCGAAGTGCAGATCTTCAACGACGATCCTCTCGAGCCGAGCTGCAAGAATGTGACACTTTCTCTCTCTCGAGTTTCAAAGCTTTCATATCACAGACGCAGCGGTAGCAGGGTCTCTGCAGTCCCGCCTGCATATTATCCTAATGTAGACTTTAGATGTGACTTGACTGGTGGCATTGACACGACGCTGTGATAGACTAGGAGGGGGCGTTCTACATATGCGCGCTGAGTTGCTTGTAGACTGCTCAACAGGGTCTCGATGCTGAGATAGTACATGTGACCACACGCAGGCCTGATGGACGGTCGATGCAAGCAATTCACGCCTATGCCGTTCCCCTGCGTAAGCTCGCGTGCTTGTCGGGACTATGGGACTAAAGAGGATCGAGTTTATACGGCTGCTTGGCGTTAGGTTGTAGACATCGACTACTGGGGACGTTGTCGTCATGTGTGTATAGATGGTAGAAAGGCCTAGAGATACGGCTTCTTTGTTACTTGATACTATGATGTCGTTCTGGTTTTCTCTGTTGAATATACGGCTAGTCGTTCTTGTGGTATTGGTAAAGGTACGGTCCTGCTATAATGTTACTGCATTGAGTTGGTTACAAAGTACACCATTAGACTTGAGATGTTCCGTCCTGAACCTCTGCTGGATATTAAATGTACTAGTATATAAGCTATAGACGATAGATGCATTGAGCTAGAATACGACAAACTCACCTAGAATGACGGGCAGGATGATGATGACTATGAAACAACGCTCTAGTTAAAGCGAACCTATACCCAACTATAACTGCCTCGGAGACACTGTGGTTTAGGTTATCGAGCAGGGCTTCGTGGAAGATGACTGTATAAACAACTACGTTGGTGGTCGCTATGATATAGAGCTCATTAAGGATTCTCGTGATGCGGGTATGTCGTTAGACATGATATATAACATGGATCTGTTATATAAACACTGTCCATGTGCAGGCCATGATACTTAAAATGAGATTATACACTTTCTATTATCTCAAGTGGAGAGAGAGAGAGATCATGAAAAGACTATTCGGACCTCAAATCCTCAACATCTTCCACCATATCAGCGCTTCCTTCTCTAGTAATCTTCCACGCCGGCGACTCCATACCCACCAAAGCTCCAATGCTTGCTTTTGGTTTCTTCCCACGAACTAGCTAGGATCGCTGCTAGAGGTATCATGTTAAGAGGCATAAAAGGATTCTACATGCCATGCTCGTATAGGATATCTTGTCTGGGCTGGTCTCGTCTCCTTTCAATACGTTATCATTGCATGATAAACGTCCAGGACTTTGTTCGAGGTGAGTGTCGCCATAAATCATGGTGTTGGCTTCTGATCGCCACATCGCTTCATCCGTCCTCAGCAGACTTCGCCGCAACGAGGCAATTGAATCATTCCATACAAATAACCCTTGATCAATTCAATTTCAGTGAACTTGTTGACTTTCCATTCATCAATCTGTCCTCAATGTGTTGCATCTACGACGAATTCCCACTCTCGATGCAACGCAAGCTCGAGAATCCCCCCAACTTTCCCCAGGGACAATCCCACGGTTCTTCGTAAATGGTCTGTAGGTGGCATAGCTGTCGTATAGGGGGATCAGAACCAGGTCGCCTGCATCCTTCCTTGGGACTCGTGTACATCATGACAAAGTTCTGTTGGACTCAGAGGTCTAGCCAAGGCTGATCAACATGGTGTGCGGCGAAACAGCTGCATCGAACCCAGGATCGTCATTCTCATGGAAGGAAGGCGGAAGCGAGCATTTTCGACGATGGAATTATGCAGCCCAATGCAAGTGTCTGCGGCGAGGGTCATAACTGTCATATCGATTAGTGGGGTCGGTAAAGGGGTGGGAAATGTAGTTCATTTAAGCGACCTTACTAAATGCTGACCCTCAACAATACGCTGGTCCTGCCCCTATTTAATCTTCCCTCGTTGCTTCTAGAAGTAAATCACGTAAAGGCGTTGACAGGGCTGACGGGGAGAGATGTTTTTCTTCCGGGAGGTGACGCTGGGAGGTAGGTGCTGTTGGTATGTGCTGGACCCTGGTGCGGTGCGTGGTTTTCAACCCCCCTCTTAGCCTCCGGAAAACTTATTGTTTTGGATATCTGTGCGCAGGATGCGATTCAGTGATCCGTAGTGTCACTGCGGAGCATCTCATAGTTATGAGTTACAGGTAGGCCTAAAGCAATCTTGTTACATTGTAGATGGCTCGTGGTTGTTTCGGTTCTCTCTACTCCCTGGGAAGTTGTCTACGTGGCTATGAATTCGGGGTTTAGAGTTTTGCTGCTCGGTCTGCTGCTATATCGCACATGGCCTGTAGCGCACATGTTAGCAAGATGATCCCCAAGTTTGAGGGTGTTGTACCTGGATAGCTTCTAGGCGCTCTGCTTTGATGTCGCCGCGGTCTATCCGGGCACGCATGTTCTCCATGATGACAGGACGTTCGCGGCCATTGACAAACACACTGTAGCAGCGTTAGTTCAAAACTTGTTCAACCTATTTGACTCATGTCGAATGCATCATATGACGTACACATATCTCAGACCCGGAAACTTGTCTTCGTACTCCCGATTCAGCTTCGCCAACTTTTCCTTCTCCTCTTCCCCACCTTTTTGCAACTGCGCCTGCTCTGCCCGGCTCTGCTCGCTCTCTACTTTCTTCTCGCCGAGCCGCGGATGCGCACACAGGATCTCCGAGAGCTTTTCTACATCTGCTGGGCTGTCGGATTGTGCCAGAGCGCCCAATTGCGCATTGACGGCAGCGACGAGCACGTCGTAGGTGGGGAAGGCGGTTGAGCGCAGTACTGGGAGGGAGAGGGCGTGCAGGGGTGGCGAGGGCTCGAAGAGGAGGTCGAGGACTTTGGATAGATCGGCGTCGGGGAGGTGGGGGAGAGTGGTGATGGAGGGGAGTGCTGCCATGCTGCTTCAGGCTCCAGGCTTCAGAAGCGGATGAGGATGCTTGTGCAGAGGTGAAGTGTGTGACAGAACTTGTGGTATCTGCAAAGAGTGGAGTCTTTCTTCTTGAAGTGGCTACATAACTGGTGCGGCGCTACAGGAGATGCTACTATCTAGAGTTGTTGATAGCGTGCTGCATGCCGGCTGCAAGGGGTGTAGGATGTGCGATTCTCTCTCCCAATGCCCAATGGGCGACTGGTGATGGCATGTAGGAGATGCAGCTACATCTACCCCGCCGCGTCCTTCCCGGCGCAACATGTCCTTCCCGGCGCACCATGACTCGGCCACGCGCCCTGGCTGTCAAAGCGTTGGCAGGGCAATTGATGGTGTCGCGACCTCGAACGCTTCAAAGTGGCCATCGTGACGCGTATCCGCACAGCTGGAGGCGACAATGGGTCTCCCGGGACGGGTTCCATGGGCCGTCGGATGTCCGACACCTTCGTACGTGACGCGCTAACGGGCGACATGCCAATGGGAAGCCAGGCGCCGTCTCCGCACATGCACAAGCAGCAGCGCCGGAACATTGATGCAATTAATGGTTAATAATAACATTGCTTTGGCAACTATCGAGGCACTTGCGGGCCGCGTCGTGTTGTATGAGAGACGACGGCACACGAGGAGTCCACGCTTGGCAGGCGCTGAAACATGTGCGTAGGGTGGTAGGCAGGCAAATGTGCCCAGGCGCTCTTCATTTCCCCTCATCGCGACAGGCAGTCCGCTCAGCATTTTCCCGGCGCATCCCCCCTCCGCCGCGCTCCTGCTGTGCTGCCATTATTATCGTTGTATTTGTATGTGTCTGTTTGTGCTGTTGTGCTGCGCAAATGGTCCGTTACCCCAGCCATCCCCGTCCGCATACCCCTGACGGTGCACAGTCCTCCCCATTGCAACTCTACTCCAGCTACCCATCGTCCACACCAAACTTTACCTCTGAAAGTCCGTCCGCGGCCTCATCAACGGAGCGCGCTGTCTGTCTAGCACAGCTGGCCTTGCGCCCGCAATGTCTCTGAACGGGCTCGACCATGTAAAAGTGCTGGAGGCCTACCAGGGCGCGCTGGCCGAAGCGGGAGGATGGTAGGACAGTCCCGGACCACGGCAATATCTTGCAGACAGTGCTAACGAGGCCGCGCAGGTTCCTGCTGAGATACTCGTCGCGCGATGCCGTGGAGGTGCTTTCCCGCGGCACCGGCGGCGCTGCAGATGCGCGCAGTGCCATTGCGCAGTACGCGGACAAGTCGCCACTGTATGGCTTCCTGCTCTACCGCCGCCGCAAGGTGCTCATCAAATTCGTGCCCGAGGGCACTTCGCGCCTGCTACAGGGTATGTGGCCCCCCCAATGCGCTCCCCGATGCGGCCCCCGAGAATGCGCTGACAATGCCGCAGCCCGTGTCGCAGTCCATTTCACCGCCGTCACAGACAAGTTCACGCCCCATGATACCGACATCTCCATCACCTCCGCCGACGAGCTCAGCGACGCCGCCCTGGCCTCGGCGTGCTCGCTCCACACGGCCGCCCCGCCGAGCAGCTCCTCCAGCTCCTCTTCGCAGCTCCACAAGCTGGACGACATCACCGAGGATGCCGAGGACAGCCATAGCACGGCCGGCGAGTCTGCCGCGACCGCAAAGCCGCCGTCCCTTCTCCCGTCCATGCTCGAGGCGGACCTGCCGAAAAAGAAGGCGCAACCCAGGACAGAGGAAGCTGCGACCGTCGCACAGGAATCGGAGGCGAACGGGGAATCCCAGCCTGCGCCAGAGCTCTCCCATGTCACCATTGGCGCCGTCGGCGAGCCGAACGAGGCCGCTTCCCCCAAGGCAGTGCCCATACAGAAGAGCTTTGAGCACTACGACGCGCTGTTCGAGGATGGTCCGGACCCGCGTCTCTCCTCCCAGACGGCACGGCCAGCGCTCTCGGATCTGTACGATGAAATCTATGCGAAATATAACAAGCCCAAAGTAAGACTGGGTCCGAGGCCAACAGGTCCGAAGGGATCATTAGATATGAAGCGGCCACATACCTCTGGCTCTAGCCCCAAGGGCCCTGCGAAGGCTGTATCGTCGTTACCGTCAGGTCTGCGGATGGCAAGTCGCAAGAACGCCGAGCAGAAACGTCCAAAATCGAGAGACTCCAGCGTTGTGCCTAGCATCGCTTTCCCGCCAGCGCCTCCTATCCCTGCAATGCCCGATATGCCCGTTTCACCCGGATATGTTCCCAGGAGTCCAGTCAGTGTCAAATCCATGCCTACATACAGCGGCTCGAGGGTCACGCAAGAGAAGCAGAGGCTCATGAAAGCCCTGGAACTCAGGAAAAAGCAGCAGATGAATGTAATGAATGTGAAGAAGGCGAAAGATGTCGAGCCGCCTGCACAAGAGAGTTCATCCGTGGAAATACCCCACGGCGATGCAACAGATGAAGACGCCACCCTTCAAGTAGCCAACGCTCAGACGGAAACAGACGATTTGCACTCTGCTGTATCTGTCTCGTCGCCAACATCTGCACAGACTCACGGATCATCATGCGCACCGTCCACTAGGCCTTCGTCAATGTCTGAAGATGACCACCAAATGCCCTGTGATGACTCCAAGCTTAACGCTTCCCAGGACGCTTCTCCGAAACTGGACGAACCTCCGAAGGAAGACGAGGAAGAATCAGTAGAAAGCACACCAACCGTGGTTGCGGAAAGCAGCGCACCGATACCTGTGGTAGCAGTTGCATCTGCCTCAGACGACGTACTGGCACGGTCAAGCAAAAGTGCCTTGATGTCACCTGACGAGCTTGACGATGCACGGTCACAGAGAAGGTCAAAACGTGAATCCACTATTATCACACCGCCTCCCGACAACCAGGACCTCGCTGAAAGCAGGAAACAGCAACGTGCCTCCATGATAATGTCATCCCCAACCGGAATCAATTTTCAGGAGAGCAAAGGGAAACGCCGCGCCGTAATTGACCCCAGCGTCCATTTAAGCGCCGACAACTCCGAAGCCGAGTATCTCTCCGACGACTCTTTCATGGAAGAGTTGCAGAGTGCTAAGGTTGAGCAAGCGATGCCGATGTCAGTCAACAAGTCGCCCATAACCCCTATCTTCCCAGGCAAAGCTTCCCTACCGACACCACCTGCTTCCCAGGTCGACAAAAATGGACGTCTCACCCCGGACCAGCCTAGACCGCGCCAATTGTCCGGCACCTGGTCGCAGCACTCGAATTCGGATACCGTAGTGGCATCGAAGAAGACCAACGTCTCATCAGGCATCTCGCAGAGGATCAAGGCTCTCGCAGAAAAATCCAACAGGGAATCGGCAGCTGCAGCGACTCTAGCTGCAACAACCGATGGGAACTCGATTGTTTCTCAACGCAAGTCGTCTTTCTATGCAACCCCTCCTCCGACTGGTACTTCCCCAAATGGCCTGTCTGGCACTTCACCAAACGGCCCGTCTGGCACTTCACCGAATGCGAGACCCATCCAGCGTTTTTCTGCTGTACCGTTTGGGAATCGATCATCGTCAACATCGCCGGACACCAAAGCCAAGGATTCCCCACTTTCTGTGAGTCGGCCATCTTCCGCGAATCGACCACCTTCTGCGAGCCGACCAACTTCTTCTGCGAGTCGACCGCCTTCGGCGAGCCGACCACCTGTGAGTCGCACAGGGTCTGTAAGTGGTGAGCAGAGTCGACCGGCGGTGTACAATATCCAACAGGAACCCGAAAAGCCCGAGTCTGTCCAAGTAACAGCCCGCATCATACGCGACCCGCAAGTACAGAAGCCCGCCTTGACGATGCCAACGGAGACCACGCCGCTTGAGTTACGCCCGAGCGACATCACTATCGATCACCAGAAATCAGCGAGGCCGCCTTCTAGGAAGCAAAGCATCTCCCAAGCCGACCAACAAAGGTCAGCAAGACCGCCTTCCAGGAAGCAAAGCATCTCACAGGCCGATCCTACATCTCCTATTAGGCCCCCATCTTCGTCTCACTCAAAGGAATCCGCCATTGCTCTTCCCAGATCGTCTTCTGAAAGCAGCTGGAGATCTTTCGGTCGTAGGATGAGCGAATCCAAGCCAGCGTCTCCCGCACGCAGCCGTTCCTCTCACAGCATGGAAAGCAGTGACGAAAAATCGGGGAAGAAGGAAAAGAAGGAATCGCGCGCAAGCAAATTGTTGAGGCGCATGTCAACCATGCCGAAATCTCGGAAGAACTCCAACACGAGCACGAGCTCTGTCCTCTCGGAGGAAGAACATCCTACCACCCTCCCATCTGTCCGCGAGCCTCCCTCGCCTGTTCAGATTGGGGATCTTAACATTCAATTGCCCGACACCCTCTTGTGGAAACGCAGATATGTCGAGATTGATGTTTCCGGTAATCTTCTTTTGAGGCTTTCAAAGGCTAATGAGGTTTGTATCCCTCGACTTTCAGCGAAGCACCATACTAACTTGTCATAGCTGTCCAAAGGCATCACGAAGCGCTTTCACCTGACTGAACTCCATGCGCCCTATGCGCCCGACCAGGATGCACAAGAACTTCCCAACAGTGTCGTATTTGACTTCATCGACGGCCGAACGCTCCAGTGCGCTTGCGAATCATCCTCCTCCCAGGCCCAAGTGCTACAGATCCTACGGGAAGCTCACGTAGCCTGGGGTGCCTATAATGAGGGACACTGATTTACCAGGCTGATGTCCCTTTTCATCAATATTCGATTCATTGTCTTTCTACAACATACCCGAGACCTTTATCTGCTGTCTCTCTTTCCGTTTTCCTGGTATGAACACGACTGCAACGACCACACATACACCCTACCACACCACTGTCTTTGACGTGATTTTCCTTTGTTGGCAATACAATTTGCATAGGGGACGGTATCTTGCAACTAATTCTGTGTTAGAGGAAGAAAAAAGAAGCCATCACGGGGGCTGCTGCACCACTCATTTGTATTTTCATTGCTTGTCTTAAGTCTTTTAGTATCTGTTTTCTCATACCCCTTTTGTTCTTCTATCCTATTCGAGAGGTGGTGGGGTGGAAACAGCTGGGCTGGGAAGTGAAAGTCGTAAGGATGCGATCGAGGAGTTGTATAGCATAGGGTCTTATCGGGTTTTGTATATAATAATAGCTAATGGTGCGCTCGGGTAGCGGTGGAATTGATTAAATTCAAGTATCTTCATTCTTGTCATGGTGGGTTGTTTCTCGGTCCTCTTGAAGTCTTTGCGGAACATGGAGTTCAAAAAGGTCTTTGAAGGAACTGCGTCCACCGACCTACCATCTTGAAATCGAGATAATATGCCTACATATTCAATACATCATTGTACTCTAGACGTCTATTTCAAAGTCAAATGCATTTCTATCATATAGATCATGTAGCCCTATGCAAGATCTCCGGTGTTGGCACACATCTGAAGCCTCTATACTCCTACAAAATGCAAACATGTCAAACGCCGCCGCCGTATGCATCATGAGACCTCCAAACTCCCATTTCGACCAACCCAGTCCTCGAAACCCCCGCTCCTCAACCACTCGTACCCCTCGCCAAGATCTCCTCCCTTTCCAGCACCTCCTTCTTGAACTTGATCAGAAAAACCGTTTTCCCAGGCCACATAGCGGCGCCCTTCTTCCCCTCCGCACCGGCAGCCTCAGCCTCCTGCTCGCCCACACTATGCGCGCTCACACCCTCGGTCGGGAACCCCGCGCCATCACACACCCCCTCGATTATGCCGGCGACGAAAGCGGCGCAGTTCAGACTCGAGAGCTCGCGCGGCAAAGAGATGTACGTGTTGACCATGGGCTCGTTGTCGAAGATCATGTATTGTGCGGCGTCGCTGCCGGAGCGCTCGAGCGCGTCGGCGGGGCGTCCGAAGAGGTGCCGATACAGCTGTTGCGCTATGAACTGCAAGAGGGGAAGGATCCGGGTTGGACGGATAGAGGAGAGTGGGTTTGCGGAGCGGGTTAGGAGAAGGTCGAGGAGTCGGACGCCTAGGGGGTAGCCTTGGTTGTTTAATCTGTATCCGAAGAAAAAATTTAATTAATACATATCGGCACGCATTCTACTTTATGCAAAGATGGGATAATAGGAGGGGGACGTTCGTTCGGTCGTATATGGTTGGGGCAAAAAGGATTAAACGCACCGCTGCTCTAAATCTCCTACATCCTTCGCGCCCCTCTGCGCATAGCTTATCATTTCTATGAACAGGTATGCGAAGGCTGCTCTGCTGAGTTCGGCGTTCTTGGTGCGGTTTAGGTTGCGGTCGTAGATTGTTTTTTTGTTCGATGGGTAGCGCAGCCCCGGGCCGGGTGTTGATGAGGAGCTCATGGTCGTGGTCGCGTCGTCTGTCTGAAGGTTTTCGGTGGTCCAGGGCGAAGTGTAGATGGTGGTGGGCAGGTCGGGGTGAGGAGTGGGGAGCTTCGCGGTGCTTGGATTGCTCGTCGGAGGTGCGTAGTGACCAATTAAGGTGTGGTACGTGCAGTGGGCTTGTGCGTTTTGGGATTGGTGGAGTGAACGGACAGAGAGATTGGAGGATTCACGCTAGCTTATTATTCTGCGCCTGCTGTTGTAGCTCGTCGTGTTTGTCATTGTAGCTGGTCGAGCCTACTACCGTTGCAGCCCAGTATCTCTGATATTGTCAAGGTATATATACGGTTGAGTTATCAGAAATTACAACAACAGGCTCGGTGGTGTAGTTGGTTATCACGTCAGTCTAACATTGTTAGTTCACTGAAGGTCCCGAGTTCAAACCTCGGCTGAGTCATTTGTTTTTGACTTTTTTTTGTACTGTGGGATCGTGAAAGAGACCACCAGTAAGCAGTAAGTAGTAGGCTTCTCGAATAGCCTCTTGATTTTTTTTCCCGCACACATTGATTTTTGCAGCAGCTATTGGCAAATGATGGCGGCAATTAGAAGAACTCTTGGTGTATTGTACTGTCTGCTTTGGCATTTCAATTTTTTTTTACCAGGTAGCTAGCCTACAAGATAAATGATAATAACTGCATGGCCCCGAAAAGTTACACCAATTCTACATTAACAGCATTCATTCACACTTTCAGACGTAGTCCCCTCGACTGTGATACACTTGCGACATTGATTAAGACTTTTTTTTGTTTGCGCTCACTATGGCTTTTGAGATCCTAGCCCCAAGAACTCCTTATGGTACATGCCTAGCACACCCAGCTCTATCAAATGGGAATCATTTCCTGCCTAATGCACTGCTCCCATCCGTCTAGTACGCAAGCAAGCGTAGCGTCCCAACCTTCCCAACCCTTCCCTATCCTCCCAATATCTTACCTTTTCCACTACTGCGTCTTCTTAACACTCTTCTCCGTCGGTGCACTATAAAGCCAAACGGCGACGAAAGCCACAAAGCCACCAACAGTGGTCCAAATGCCGCCGATCCACGGCCACGCACCATTGATCTCCCAACTCCTCGGCCACTCGTCGTGCGCAAAGTGGCGGACGGTGACCTGCCTTTTCTCATCAACGTTGGTGAGGAAGGGGCGGCGGTAGTTGATACGGAAGTTGAAGATGCCGTGTTGGTCGGGGGTCTTGAAGGAGACGCCGAAGATGGTAGCATTTGCGGTTTGTGAGATGGGGGCCAGGTTGAGGCGGTGGAAGGGGGAGAGCATGCTGAACTCGAGCTGCACGTTATCATCCGAGGCGGGGAAGAAGGGGACGAGGCGGTCGTTCTTGTATTCGGAGATTTCAATTTGGAAGGCCTGAAGAATTAGCATTGCTATCATGGGACCCGGGTAGAGTGACTTACGACATCCTCCTTGATACGGTAGATCGTGGGGTTGCTCTCCGGAATGGCCGTGCTGGTGTTGAGCTTCTTGTTCTGGCCCTCGTTCTGGTAGTGGAGCAGCTTTCCAATTTTCAGCACACCGGCCTCCTTGAACGTCCACGCGGTGATCTGCGCAGCAAATTCACGGTTGGCGGTCTTGATAGCCTTGTCGTTAAGTTTAGCGTCCTGCAAGAACCATCCATTCTGCAGCATCTCAGATGAGCCGATGACGGTGAAGCGGGCCGAATTGTGCGACTGCATCGACGAAACAAGGTTCAACTGCTCGCCAGTCGCAAACGGATCTTCCACGCTGTCTGCCTCATCCTTGGGATTATAGCTGTACGCAGTGCTCGGTGCGCGAAGAACGGGCATGACGAGCGGCGATTCGTTCCCGAGGATCTGGCCTACAGCCTTAGGGACAGCAAGGAGGCCTTCGCCGGCGAAGAAGTTCCTGACATCTGGCCTCAGCGCATTCGGAAAGGGAACCAGGAGAGTATCATGCTTGTCCGAAGCGGAAACAGAATCGTAGTTGAAGTGGTCAACCACCAATGCGCCCTTGTCGGAGGGGGTGTGGATGTCGAGCTCGAGGAGTAGTGACTGAACGGAGGAGGGGATAGCGGTTTCGCTGGAAAGTCCCACTACGATGTTTCCTTCCTTCTTCATGAAGTCAAGGAATTGGTTTGCAGTGAGGGCGGGCCCGAGGCCTTTCGACTTGCCCGGGAGGAGGATGACGTGGTCGTAGGCGCGTTCTCCATGCTGGAAGAGGGAGAGCTTCGCGGATTTGGGCGAATCGACCGTTGTTTTAAAGCCTCGGTCTATGAATTATCTTGTTAGTGACTAGTGTACATCAATTGGTAGCATTGCAGCTACACAATCTCAAGACAGCTCGAGCTTCATAGATGCCACATGATGACTCCATTCGGAATGGATACTCAATTCTTGAAAGTGCCAGAGCTCCAAGATTCATTGTTTCTCTCAAGTTGCTTTCCCACGAAAAAACAGAAGAACTCACCACTCAGATCTCCCAAAAGAGCACTGTATTTCTCTCGCTCGCTCTGTTCCTCAAGCACAACCAACAATCTGTCTCCTGTAAAACTCTTTGCCTGCACGGCACCTAGCAGTGCGCAAGCTAATAACGAAAAAAGCCACCTCATGATGTGTTAAATGTTGAAGTGCGACTTCACGGAAGTGTTACGCGGCGGGCAAGCTCAAGTTGGAGACGTATGCTTTTGCCAAGCCCGCGGGGTCGGAGAAACTTCGCTACCGACGACCTGTCGTAGCTCCGATGACCCAACCTCACTTCGACAGTGATAAAGCCATTGAGCACCCATACACGGCCGTGCGCATACGGGACAGACGCAGTGAGACTCCAAGATCCAGATAATATGGAAAGTGAGCTGATTGATAGTTAGGCCACAATGTCCGCGACCTCACCCCTCTTCTTCAAGCAACCCTTCCGCTACATCAAATGGGTCTCGATCCATAAGCCTGCGTACTTCTACTCGATCATTATTGGAACAATCGGACCGGTAGCTGTTTTCGTGGTACCGCCGATTCGGCGCTATATTGGGGACGAGAACAGGAGTAAGGTGCCGCAGACATATCCGAGTATGTACAACCAAAGGAAGGAAGTCACAGGTAGAGACGGAGGATTTGTAGGGGCGCGATGATGTGTTCCTGGAAGGAATGAGAGAGACAAAAGAAAGCAATATAAAGTTAGACGGTGCTAACTTTCGCAGTACCCAGGGGCCCACGGCCGCGGCCCAGCGGATTTGAGGACGAGTGAACTTGGATTGGGAACTGAAATGGACATAGCGGGTAGCCAATTTCACATACCAATATCGAGGGCGTATGCCTGATTCATGAGGTGGACGGGCACGAGGATGAGTTGAGATTTCCATTTGAGCCAGGCAAAAGCCCCAGTACCATACTGTATAAAGCAAGACATTTCCTTGACTTCATCAATCGCTTACCGCCGCCTATTCATCCCAAGATTCCCAGTCAATCCATCCATTTGAAATAGTGTCCGTCCAAGAGGCCGTCAATGCCAGGTCAAATCGCATGCCAATACGAAGCATCGCAAACCGCAGCCAGATCACCTAGTTGTGACGAACACGCTTACGTGCACTGATACCCTCCGACTCGTCTTCCGAATCCATATCCTCATAGTGCTCGTCTGCTCGATCGCGCTCCTGTCCACGTGCAGCCTCTAGGTTTTGCTTCGCGATCTCGTTTCCGCCAGGGCGAATGCCGCGCTTGATGCTGTTGACCTTGGGCGGAGTCTTCTGTGCTGCCGCAGACAGCCACGGAAAGTCCTCTCGGTCAAACTTGGTGCAGGTCAGGTACGTGACGGGGAACTTGTTGACGTCCAGCTGGCAATTGCTCTGGAGTATGTTACTCTTGTCGACAATGCCCTTGATGCACTCCTTGATCTCAAGCAAATGGTTCTCCAGGACGTTGAACGCCTTCTTGGTCATTGGGATCTTGGCATGGAACTGGTTCATGACGATCTTGTTCATGTAAGCCTCGCCTGCAGCGCCGAGCTGTTGGTAGAGTTCGAATCCGCCGTCTTCGCCGCCGTGGCCTTTGCCAGAGATGATGCGCTGCCCGAGCCAGTGACGGAAGAAGCAAAGTGCCATCCAAACGAGGATGTCCTTGGAGAATACTTCGCGCTTGATGGGGAGGTCGGTGGATGGCGTCTGCATGTCTCCTGGGTAGCACGACGCGACCTGGTTCTCAAGCGTCTTGCCCTTCTGGTATAGAATACGATAGTATTTCTTGACCAGCGCTTTGATCTGAGGGTACTCCCTTAGCTTTTCATTGGACGTATCCTTGTTCCGCGCCCAGTTGCCAACCAAGTGGATCATTGCTTCGGTGAAGATACACTCGCTCTTGAGGTCGTACGCCATGCGTGCCCACCCCGCAGGCGTCGACTGGATGGAGCGGTACAGGGTCTGACCGTGCTTCAATAGCGCCACCTCGACTGGCTTGCTGATGATGTTCGTGCAACCCAAGTAGTCGGCAATGTTGATTATTTGCATGACGTCCTCGAGCGCGGCGCGCATGTCGGTGTCACAGATGCGGATCTCCTTGTTGTAGAAGGCGTAGAAGATGGATTCGTAGTGGTCGAAGATCTTGGTTGGGACGCGGCCGTTCTCGTTGATGACGAGGCCGGTACGGAAGTCTGCGCGCTCGCCGGAAGACGTGAGATCCTAGTCGCATTGTCAATGACTTTCATTTCCCTAAAATACAATTGTACTTACAACTAGACCAAGACGTCCAGCCGGATACTCGTGGGTAGGGGTCTCCTTGAGCTCGATCATCCACTTGATCGTGATGCCTGCGTTCTTTGCCTTATTGCTGAGCTTCGCAGCATTCGGCTCAATGAGCATCTCATTGAGGAGTGTACTGTTACGGGCCAGCGTGCCCGAGTGGAACTTGTATTTGCGATCGTGAGTGAGTACGATCTCGACGTCCTCGGCTTGATTCATTGTACCTGTGTGAAGTAGCTAGAAGAAGGTCAGGAAAGGTAGGGTGGGGTGAAGAAGAAGAGAAAGCGAGGTCGGTTTCGCGGTCACCTCTTGTATAGTGCGGGGAAAGCTGACTAGCGTGGGGCACCGTGAGCAAATTGAGGTGAATGAGAGACGTTGGTAAAAGGTAATCGAGTGAGTGAGGGATTTTGGTAAAAGCATAGAGTGTCGCCTGGATATGGTTCACAGTTCAGCTTTTAGCGTAGTATAACGCAGCGTGAACTCTCGGAACTACTTTTACGCAGTTTAACCTGGAACCTTAAGTATCAGGGAAAGTCAACACAACAAGCTTCCCATTATCGCTTCTGACTTTGTATTATAAGGCGTAAATACTCAGGACTAACTATACATCAATTTGAAAATCGTGGCATCATAAGAGTAGATTCTGATGATACATAAGATGACCTGGCTTATGGTAGTAGTGTTCCTTTTCAGTTGTTCTGTATGTATATCAGGGGTATCTATGGAAATGTCTATCCCATCTATATTCTTTAATCTTCTACATTACTATCCCTCTTCTCAGAATCATCTACTTCTCAGTCCTAACAACTTCCTCCTCACTAACTGCCCCACTATCTGCATTCTTCACACCCCCAACACCACAGCATCCGCGTTCCCCATCTTTAACATACCCCTCCCTAAAGCACATCCCAGGATGACACGCATTCAACGCCAAAACACCAACCCCAACAATTGCCCCCTCAAGCCCAATAAAGTACTTCTGCGTCCTAATCAAATGGCCACTCCACCCTTCACTAAGCTCCGCAACACGGTACACCGACCGCGTAAAGATACACAACGTAGCCAGTGACAGCGCAAACAGAAAACCCTTGAACGCTGTGTTAGCACGGAGACGCGCGTGCGTAGGGTCTAAGGCAGCGGTGCCGAGTTCGCGGTGGCGACGTAGGGTGCGGATAGTGAAGTCGATGCAAAGGAGCATGAAGATGAGGAGCGTTATGACTTGTACGACGAGTCCGGCGATCATGATGTTGTTGCCTACGCTGGCGTCTGTGCCTTTGTGGGCGGCGGATGATGCGATGCCACCGCCGGCTGCCTGGAGGAGGAGGGAGGCGAGGTCGCAGGGGATGAAGATGCGCGGGTAGGAGAGGGGTTTGATGCGTGAGTTTTCTTCGCCGAAGGTGAGGACGATGCGGGATAAACAGAGGTAAATTCCTGCTGCGAGGACTGAAGTTGGATAAGGTCAGTAAAGCTTGCTCAAAAGGAGTGCTAATGTAAGTCGTTATGGTCTGTGAAGACATATTCCAACAAAACCACGTGGAAAACAGTCCAATCGTTTTCTGTAAAGTACTTACATGCCGGTGCGATAGTGAGGCAGATGATCTGGATGAAGAACGGATTCTACATTTCTGTCAGTAGCAATTACATACTTGGATATAGCACTTGACGCACCTCCTTGAATGGATCGACATATCCCAGCACTCGTCCGATATATCCAATTGTCTCAAGAGCGCAACCGCATACCATGGCTATCGTGAAACCGAGAAACCTTTTAGAAAGTGCACCCTGGGCGATGAAGAGGATAGTCGACAATCCAAACAGCGCAGTGAAAATTGCATTGGCCGGCAGTGAAGCGCGGTAGCCCAGGTAGGAGAACTTGATATCGCATGTGTCTAGAGTACATGCGTCACGAAAGTTCTTGCGGTCGTCATAGGATTGTTGCGTAGCGCGCGGTGCGAGCTCCACGACGGCGCGGGCAAGCATATTGAAGGTGAGTGTCGCCATGTTCTTCGCAGAGAAATTGTCGTCGAGGTAAAAGAATCGTCTTTTCGAAATTGGGCGCGCGTCCCGGGTGGCTTTGATTATTGGACAAATCGCCGGTGACGTGAGATGGGTCGTAGTATTTAGATCCCGTATCGATGTAACGCTCTCCCCGAGTGAACCTAGGCAACCGCTCTTTGGGTAGGGCGGTGCTCACCCAAGTAACAACAGTTGGACGCGGAAAAGAAGAAAGGAAAGAGGGTCGGTATCGAGCAGAAGTATTGACCGGGCTGTACCTATTCTTATGACTTGCGCCTTATCGACCCGCCACGTTGGAGCGCGGAAGCGCAGGACTAGAGTCTAGATGCTAGATGCAATGTAGCCGACGTTTCGTCAACTGCCACGGTTAGAGCGGCAAGTTTGAGTGCTCTTCTCTTCGCCCAATGAAAGCGTCGTAACAGAAGAATCAATGGAACACAGTCATCCGTCAGCGCAGCACGAAAACCCTTAGACTTACATATCGAAAATGTACCTACGGCTATCGAGTGCTTCATGGGGAAGCAGGCCGAGACATTTGGAACGCCTGTCCACAGATTTTAACTGGCGGAGAAGGTCTTTTGTTTGTTCCTTCGTGTAAGCGATGCTGTCCGGGGGAATGACTTGCCGACCCATAGAGCTCGCTTGGAGGATCCGAGGAGTACAAGGCCGGACGAAAACAGTAATTTGATCGACGCTACCAAAGCTTGTACGGTAGCGTTGCGGACGAGAAGTGATGGGAGTACCGACTAAGGCAGTAAGAAAGCGCAGGCGTGTATGGGGGAGAGAACCAATTGAGTAAAAAGGCTCGACATTACATGAGAAGGTCGAGAGACCTCATATGCAAGCTAAAGGGAACGTAGAGACATATTGGAGGTGAGTCATGTTTGCAAACCCATGACGACGGAGGTGTTTAAGACTGGTTAGCAGCCCTATCAAGGAATTTTTTTAACTTCTCAGCTGTCCTGCAAATACGAAAAAAGGCGAATTGCGATGAAAGTGAATCCGACAACTACCGCGGTAGCCAGCTGGTGAACTGATAGACGATTGAGAAGAAAGGTAGTGAAGTGGTAACGCGACTATTACCTAAGCTGGGTATTTCAGTGTTCCGTCTCAACTAGCACAAAAGCATGACTGGGAGAAGAAGCGAAGGCCGGCGAACACCTCATCCGTAAAACGCCACATTAGATGTCAATGGTACTAAAGTCGCATTCGGTCGTGTTCGAAAGATGGGCCGTGCTCTATGACCTAGGCGATTACAGTCTGCTGCTGAGGTGGCGGGGGTGGAGGATCAAGTCGTGTATTTCCCGCCATTATGCGCGAGAAGGTAATGCCCACACCCTCGATGACGGCGAGAAGAACGGCACATCCGATAGCATTATTTCTCATAGCTTTTGCGCCACCACGCACAGCGAGTGCACCTCCAGTGAAGAAGCCTCCAAGGATGGCGTTCCATGGATCTTCCTTCTTCCTATCATAGCCGTTAGTCTGCCTCAACCGTCTTGTGTCTATTTTGACGTGAAGACGAGTGGCATGCGCACCTTACTCCCTTTACCGCGCAATCGAAGGTAGAGAAGAGTCCACCCCAGACACCGAAGTTACCGCCGAGGACAGGCGCGCGAGCTTTGATAGCGGTGACTGCGCCGATGCGCCGTTCGCCGTACGGGGAGTTACTGTACCCAGACTCAGTAGCTAAGCATCCTATATAATGTGAGTGCACATGTACCGAAAGCCCTTTACCCCATGCCAGACTGCTCCGCCGATTGCCTTCGAGCTGTTAGTACATACTATGACGTAATGGCGGGGACTGCATTACTCCCATGCAAAAAGCACCACCGAAGTCGCTCAAGGCCACCCAAGGGCAGGGATCCCGCGAATGGTCCATCTTGGTATAAGCATTGAAGTCTGCAGATGGCGGGGAAGCTTGGTGTTGTGGATGGTAAGTCAGGTACGACGGCTGCAGTTTCTGCCGAAGGGTTTATCCGGCACCGAGGGTTAAATGCACGTGATCAGGCCTATACATCGACGTTTCTCTATGAATGTCTTGGAGATATTCAAAAGGTTTGAGGTCGTGCGGTAGCGTCTATACATGAACAGCCTTGTGAGCTCGTGAATATATCGCTTGCTTTAAAAGTTTAACTCTGGATAAAGATGCGACCAAGTCACAATCTTACAAACTGAATTTGGAATGTGACGGATTTCTTACTCATAAATCCGAGATAATACAACCATCTCAAGAAGCAGTCCAACAATCAAATATCAAATGAATACGCATATGATCTTCAACATACTCACCACGGTTGACACTCGATGGATCGAGATTGGGACAATCGGAGGTCAAGCTCACTGGGTAACTGCACTGGCGGATGAAGAAAGACTTGGTGGCATTCAGCCTCAACTTGTTTGATCTGTCCCTCAGATTGACGGGCGAAGTCCTCGAGATGTAAAAGCCGGGTTTCGTTTGACGGGGAACGGTGTAACTGTACAGCAGGACAGCATGATTGAACTGCAATTGAGGAGGACGATGGTAGGTAAGTAGTGTTTGAGAGTTCTAGAAAGATTGGACACGAGCGACTGTTCTCGAGATAGCGCGAGATGAAGAAACCAGAGGGGTGGCGATCCGTGATTTAAGGAGAAACCGGGAGCTATTACCAATCCCACTTTGATGTTAGCGCCCCTGGCACGGTGCCCAGGAAGGCCGGCATGCACGTCTACGTCGACATCCCTCCTCTCAGCCTGCATACTCTCGTCTCTAGCTGTCATCGAGCAACATCCCACCATCGAAGCGACTTGAACGACCGAAACCCGACGTCAGTTTGCCAGTGTCGTGGGTGCTTTAGAGACGGAGCCACCTCATACTGCCCACGTGTGCGCTTGGCAACGGGCGCATCTGCAATCGATCATTTCTAGCTCTCAACACCTCGGTTCTGTCCGCCACTCGTTGCGATCTTGCTTGGGACATATTGCTCTGAAACGGATTGTTTGTGGCTGGGTTTGGCTGGTTGTATAGTGCGTGGCCCTTGAATTCTGTCAGTCAAAGCTCCCGAGGGGGGAAGGGAGGGGGTTCGGCGTCCGCTAACCTGCCACCAGTACGGCTCGCGTTGGCCCACACTTCAACAGTACAAAGCAAAATAGGTGCGTCGAGTCCACCACACCCACCACGACGGCGTAGCGTGCAAGAGAGGGAACAGCGATATTGGGACCGCACCGTGGAACATTGGCCGTGTGCGTGCTGCTGCTAAGGGAACTGTGCTGATCGATACGCTGCAGACGGCGTAGAGTCACACTTCTAGAATTGCACTGGACGAAGCAGGAACAGGGCAGCACTCTTTGGTAGCTGCCTAACCCGAGGGAACCTGCCACTATGGCGGCGGCGACTGCTGGTAAGTATCGGGGGCTGTTGCGGGACGCGATGTGCTGCAACTGCCATCCCGTATTTCCTTCTATTTTCCTGTATACCGCACTCCATGCCCAGTCGCCACCATGAACACGGCGGGGCTCGTCTCGTACATTACGGCCTATCTGACACTTCCTCTCCGCTTCGCAGGCTACGAGTGGAACCGCTCCTCGCCGCTGCGCTCGTCCCCCGACACGGCGTCCCCCATGTACCCCGACCGTCCCATCCGCCCGCTGCCCAAACGTCGCCTGCGCGACCGCATGTCTCCCGAGCAGGCCGAGCACATGGTGTACCCCGCCCATCCGCCGACGGCGGGGCCGCTCTTCAGCTTTCCCTACTCCACGGGCGACCGCGGCGGCCGGGTGGTGCGACAGGGCGAGAGTGACCACCATGCCTGCCACTGCGGGCACAACCACTCGGAGGTGGAGAGCGAGGAGGAGGAAGATGAGCGCGGGGCACCCGTGCCCTCGTCCCCGAGCTACCATTACAGCAATGGCCGCAGCGCGCCCGGCAGGCAAGCAGTGCACCACGCCCACGCCCACGCATACGCCAAACCCGGGTCTACTGCGTCGTCGGTCGACGGGTACGAGTCTTTCGAGAACACGAACAACAAGAAGAAGCGCAAGATTCCGAACATGGGCAACGCCAACACGCACCACTCGAGCCTGTCCACGGAAATGGCGAGCATGGGCATCTCACACCCGCCGGATGGCGCTGCGCTCGACGACGTGGAAGGCCCGGGTCGCTACTACGGGTCCGCGCCTGCCACTCCGCAGCCGCACCAGCACCACCAGCAGCAGCAACAGCAGCAACAGCAGCAACAGGCGCCCCCGCCACCGCCCAACAGCACCAGCAGCGCGGGCACAGGCATCGCGGGCGCCGGCAGGGGGCGATTCGGGCGGTCAGCGTCAGGACGGTCGGAACGGCGCGTGCTGGGCAATTCCACCAACCTCGTGAATGCCAAAGCAAGCACCAAACGTACGCGGTCACCCACTCACCCACTGACGCACCCAATCGCTTCGGGAAATTGCGACTCACTTAATCGTCCGTGCGCTAACTGTTTACTTGCAGGCCCGCCAGACCAGGCCGGCATTATCTCGACCGCCATCGCCAACGCCCAAGCGACTCCCCCGCACGCCGGCAACGAGAACGTGAGCCTGCTGCAGCAGGAGGCCGCCAAGCACCCCGCCAATAAGACGCAGTTCACCTTTACCTGCGGCTCCGACTCGGCCAGCAAGATGGCGTGGCCAGGCCAGGAGAACGGCATGCCCGGCGCCTTCCCACCCTCACTTCCGCATGCTCGTGCCCGCCCACCTGTCCGCCCTGACAACCTTGCAAACCAAGGTACCCAGACAAGCCCTCACATGAACGGCAACCACCCGACCGCCGTCAAGAACGCTCCTGCCCAGCGCGGCCCGCCGCCGAGCCAACAAGCCCCACCACCACCCAAACCTCGACGCAGCCCATCCAAGATGTACGCCATTGCCGCTCGCAAGCGCCGCCAGAACCAGGAATACGTCAATGCCCAGAACCCCCCGAACCCGGCCTGGATCTGCGAGTTCTGCGAATACGAAGACATTTTTGGCCACCCCCCTGCAGCGCTGATCCGGATGTATGAAAAGAAAGACTTGGCCGAGCGCAGGAGACTCGCGGAGAAGCGTAGGCTGCTTGCAAAGGCGCGCATGAAGGGGCGCAAGGGCAAGAAGCAGAATAAGAAACAGAACAACGCCAACAACCAGCAGACTCAGAATGCGCCTCCGGGTGGCTACGAGAAGCGCCCTGAAGACGATGCTCCCGATGGCCAGGACGACTTCTACGATGACGAGTACGACAGCGTGCCGCCCCAACAGCCTCCTCCGCCCCGTTGCTGCGATCACCCCGGATGCCACTCTCATCAACACCATCGGGCACCGATGGCCCAAGTTGAGCATCGGGCTAGCACGACGAATGGCGCGTGACAAGCGGGGTGGGCCGCTGCTGTCTTGTTATTGTTCTGCATTTCCTTTCTCTATCTTCGCATCTTCCTTACGGTCGAGGGGGTGGCGTCGGCGTTCGGCGTGCTTCTGACTGCTACCTTCTGAGGCGCTCGTCTTGGCCCGGCTGCCAACCTATTGGCAATCGAGCGTGAGCTACAGCATCTGGACATTTTGGATACGTCCGTCTTCTTCCTTCACCCTGGAGCATCTTTAATTCCCCGCGTTTTCCCCAGCGTTCAGCACGACACCCCAGCATTTCCCGGAGCCCCTGTTTCCAGTCGTTTCTGACCACCGTCATCCATCCCAGCGACCAAGCGACCTGCATAAATCGAAAGATCGTGTCTCGCGACATGTAACATCACCCCACTCAAAACGAAAACCACAAAATATCAAACAACGTCTCCTGGATGGTCCGGGTTCTCGCCGCCAGAGTGGACAATCAAGCTACACGGAACTGGCAAACAAGTCTGTTCAGGCTCGAAGAGGACGGAGTGCCGAAATCTACCCATCGTGGATTCCTCTATGGAACAGTCTGTATGTAATAATCAACATACATTGCCTCTTATGCTGCGAGTGCACAGTGTGACGTAGAGTGAAGTCCATCAATTCTCGCAGTGACCAAACCTCGGAACATAAGGGGCAACCTGGAGTTCACAGCGAAATCCCTCAGAGGATGATCCTTGACTAAATTTCTAGGTTAAAATGCGTTACCGCGAGAAGCTCTGGATGACGACACTGGGAGCTCAAACCGTCGTGAAAGGCTACAATTGACCAATGAAAGCCCAAGGCAGTCCGAAGCAAAACCCCACTCAAGACTGCAGCGGCCCCCACCATAACCATGAGCATGGCATTTCAGCCACTCTCCGGTATCTGGAACAGATTCCCATCCTTTCCCGAACGTCTTCGTTTGATCTTAGCTTTCCCGTTCTTGAAATCCACTTGGTCCTTTGAAGATTTAAAGATTGTTACAGTGTTCGTGATGGGCAGTAGAAATCTACAAGTATGGGATGGGTGGCATGATGTCATTAAGGGGGAGAGTGATGGTGGTGAGTCTTTGTTGATTCCATCGCTGTGTGAGGGGGAAGAGATGGCGGATTCCTTGGAGGGGTACTGGTGGAACGTGCAGTGAGTGTACGAGTCGTGGCGACATCGATCCCCATCACATTGGGGCTAGAGAAAGGGAAGTAAGCTGCAAGAGATGATTGATGTGGAAAGATGTTCTCTAGAGATCGGTACTTGGATCGGATTTTCTCTACGATATTTAAGAGATATTCAAATCAGGTCGTTTTAGATCCCCAGGCCACAAACGGAAGAGGTATCGAGATGAAATAAACAGGGATATCATGTTCTAAACTATTTTACAGATTCATTAAGCACCTCCCTCCTGACCGTTTCGCAGACCTCGTATCTAATTACAACACATCAACGGTTCACACAGCGTACCGCACGTCAACGCGCACTTCAAAGTCGGACTCGTATCTCCTACGACGGTCACGCTCTTGTTCTCCTCATCGACCTCCGTTTCCACACTTGGTCTACTCCCGAGCGAGAGCTCTGGCTGCAGTGTCGCGCTATGAATACCATACGCGTGCAAGCACTCGCTAATCGTCTGCCTCTTCTCCAAGAAGCTAGCTAGTTGATCCTCGGCAACGACGACATGCGCGCTTGCAATCACCTTCCTTTGATCCAGTTGCCAGACATGCAGCTCGTGGACACCCTTGACACCCGGGATACTTTCGAGATCGTGCTGGATATCGTCTAGATTGACGCCCGGCGGTGCAGATTGCAAGAGAATCTTCCCCGCGTTCTTAGTGAGCGGGATCGCCGAGAAGAAAATCATAAGCGCGATCCAAAGCGATACGGCAGGGTCGGCGTAGAACCGGGCGGGCGAGTGCGTGAGCCAGATTATCAGCGCGGAAATTATAACACCTATGTTGTTCAGAGCGTCTCCCATGACGTGGATCAAGACTCCCATTATTCCAAGATCCATACCCGCGGGCTTGGCTTTGGTGGTGACATGGTTATGTGAGGCATGCATTGGAGTGGAGGCAGTGATACTCGGTTCGGTATGCGTGTCTGCTTCTTCGTGTGAATGGGCCCCGTGATCATGTGAATGACCATGGCTGTGTCCATGGCCTCCATGGTCATGTTCGTGCAAGAACAGCGCGGAGATGATGTTCAGTGTAAGGCCGACGGCGCCGATGATGAGCACGATCTTCGGGTTTTGAACATGCTTGAGATCTATGAAACGCTCAATAGATTGGAGAAAGATGGAGAGACCAAGGGCGACGAGAAAGGCGCCGTTGAAGAAGGCGCCGAGGAGACTAGCGCGGGACCAGCCGTAGGAGAGGTCTGCGGGAGAGGTCTTGGACTCTTGCTTGTGGACCGCAATGAGCGCTACTATGAAGCCGATCAGGTCGTTGAGGTAATGGAAAGCGTCGGCTACTAGTGCGAGGGATTTGGTGTAGAAACCAGCTGTAGCATTGTTAGTATGTGTTTGTGGGGTGAAGGCGTGAAGAGATAGCCAACAATATGGTACCACGAGAACTCGAAACCCAATTGAATGATACTCGGTGAATGAGAGTGAGGCTTTTCGCGTAGATGAGAGAGGGGCACTTACTTATAATTTCGGCCAGGAAGAAGAGAAAGGATATAGCGATGACGGCTCGCAGGCGCGTTTTGCGTGATACTTGGAATCGACTGCCCTTTTGCTCATCTGAATGCTCGTTCTCGTGGCCATGGTCGTGGGAGTGGTCGTGGGAGTGGTTGTGGGCCATTTTGCGGGAGTGGCGTCCGGCGGGAGGAAGTAATAGGAAGAAGCAGCGGCCACTTAGGGAAGGAGCATAGATATACCGTAAAGGTTGAATGTGGATGGTTCAATAAGGAAGGAGCGTGTGTCTGACGGTACAGGAAAGGAGTAGCTATTAGTCAAGTGTGTGGTACAGAACCGTAAACTTAACAACGCATTGATGTCCTTGAGAAGGCAGTATATGAATAAGATCGTTGAAATGTAGAGACGTGCTGATTATAATGCGATTGAATGTATCTGAGTAAACTATTAGTTGTACATGTCCAGAAATATATATTTATAAGGCTGAATGATCCATGTTGGGGTGTGCGTCAACGATAACATATCGACGACATATCGTGACCTGAAACGATGCGACCAAATCGCGTGTCGTCGCTGACGCGACGTGCCTGGGCCTAGGAACATGTTTCGGATCTACATTGAGATCAGACGAAGAACGTGATTGTCACTACCTGTGTTGCGTGTGATGGTGAGGGCAGTATTGAAGTGGGCTGAGCAGGTGTTTAGTGAGGCCTGTGGCCGGAGCTACTGACGTGGCAGGTACACTGCTTGTATAATACTGTCGCACGCTGTAATCAATCGATAATTCATTGAAGAGCGGAGTACCATAATGTGTTGTGTAGCAGAGATCTGGATATACATATGTAGTTGCGGAGTAGTCTCTCCAGATGCGTGGATACGCTAGCCTGATACGGTTTAGTCCGCGGAAGTCAATCGCTTTTCGAGCGTCCAGGCCAGGCTCCGGAAAACATCTCACTTTCACCGCAAAGTGAAGATACACACAGCCAGATTCTCGCCCAAAATTCACCAGCTCACCAACAGCGATTAACAGCCATGGGTAACGGAAACAGGTACGCTTAGTAAAGGTGGGGATGTGGAGTTTGAGTTGACGGTGGGGCAGGGCAGCGCAGAAGCGGGAGCGCAACGCTTCGAAGGCAAAGGCCGGAGAGCCAAAGAGCCAGTTGAAGTCGGTGCGTATATGTCACGAAGAGAATGGGGCGATAGGGCTGACGTAGTAGAACGCTGCGGCTCTCTCGATCAAGTGCAAGACGTGCTTCCAGTCGTTCCAGAGCACCACCTCACGCAAGATGCTGTCCGAACACGCCACCAACAAGCACACCAAAGGCTTCGAGGACTGCTTCAACGCCGAAGATGGTGTTGCGAAATAAGCGCACGGCTTCCGATGTGCCACACGATACCCGAACACGCCGGCGCGGCTGGCTGAACATTTGCATGCGATACCAGTACACGGAGTTATGAGGATTTGATAGACTATGAAGAATACATTTCCAGTCGTCTTGGTTGAGTGCCGATCTTGTATCTCTCTTCCAGCCTTTCCGTTACATCCGCGTCGTTAAAGCCTGCCCGTGATCGTGCTATCGCAGATACCTTCACCGTCACTTTCGTGCTCTCCATCGAGTCCATCATAATATCCACAGCTTTCTCCATTCCTCCTTGCCATCTGTCGATGCGGTCGATCACTATCACCAGTCCCTTTATACCTATTTCTACCAGCAGTGTACCCATAATTTTGTCTAAACTTCGACATTGCGCAGTAATCTGTTTCGAAGAAATGCCCTCTACCTAGAGCATCGAGGCTCTGTTTCAGGAAGGTATATTCTGAATTGCGATACAGTCAACAACGCTCATGGTAATCGTCACTATTTGTGGGGGTACGTCTAGCGGTGGGAGTTTCCGGAGGGAAATGAAGATCTCGTTGAGATTTTGGTCGTATTGGCTGGAATCGAAATCGAGATCGGTCGTATCTAGATGGATAAATCGTGGAAAGCTCCAACTCATTCTTTCCAGAAATGCGTCCGCATCCAGGGCAGATCGAAACGGCAAAGAACATTCGTGAACTCCTTCGAGGTTCGCAACTAGTTCGAGTAGATGACGGTGCTGGGTCTTCCCTCCTACAAGATAGATACTCAATGCGTACCGTACCTTAATGGCTAGTTCTGGTTCTCCAAGACGGCATCCTTGCCCTCCAGCAAGGTATACACAAGAGCAACGAGATCATGTTTCAGATGGTCTCTGCGCACCTTGCTGCTGTTTCTCAGGCTCTTGGTATTCGAGCGCTGGACGTGCAATACTCCGAAGACATCCATACCAAAAGGTATTCGATGTTACAGTCAGTTTGGATACAACGGATAGATTCAGAGACATTTCCAACGCTATGGTCAACACTCTTCGGCTCCATCCAATTTCGAGTACCGTTGAGAAGTTCTGCAGACCTTCAGACTGCCATCAACATTGCTATGGTTGACTTACGGAATCTTCAAAGAGATGCTTACATGGTGCATGGAGATGCCACCGAATATCTTGGCAACGGGTCATGTAGATTGTACAAACTTGTTTGATAGGATCTGGGAGTTCCATTCCTACATAGTGAGATAACCCAGACGCCATGGGCACGGGATGATGGTGTCATCGAAAAGGCGTGTACTGTGGGAGTTGATACTTTTTTGGTATACGGAGCGCTACGAAATTGGATAGCCAAAGATACGCTTCGGCAATGCTTGATGGAAGGCAACTGCTAGTATAGGAGTTATCTTTGCGAAGACAAATGTGAAGGGTTGTCAAGTGTTGGAAGTGTGAGCCGTTAGAACAATCCTCTTATTTAGCTGGCTCCGTGGTTATGTAGACATCCTGTTTACTATATAATCAATGACGCAGTACTGTAATACCACGGTATTCACCATATATTCATCATCGTTGCCTCTTTAGGCTATGATAGACTTAAAGGGGGAAGTCATCACTTTAGCTCGCCTGGGTTGAACAGTAATAGATAGACCAACATTGTACCTAGTCTAAGCTGTGTACGATGTGGCTAAAAGTTTTATGCACATTTCTACACGTATTATACATAGTGGTAGACTTCATCCTACTAGTTCTCGGACCACCACGTGCCATCCTCTACACCATTCTTTACCATATCCTCGGCAAGCTCATCGAATGTCACAAGATCCCTCTTCACCTCCGGGAATGTAGCCACCCACATTCTGAATATGCCCCCCTGGAAGCCATACCTGTTGCTCAGATCAACCTCCTCAAGCTCCGGCATGCTAGCATAGACTTTGTCGACCATCCTCTCCAGGGAACGTACAATTTTTCCCACCTGTTTTGTGTACATCTCTGCTTCAAGTACCTCCTTTTTCACTTCCTCTTGAACTGCCCTCAACTCCTGCACATCCGTCAGGTCCTGGGCACTGTTCACTTTTTGTATCGCGGCCTTGGCATGCGTGTCCAGACCAACCCAATCCTGGAAGATGTTGACATGGTCCCGGTCATTGCATTCAAAGATGACCGCAAGCCTGTGAAGCAGGAAAGGGCTAAGGCGAATGAATCCTATGTTCAAAGTCTTGCCGTGACGGAACGCATGTGGCACGTTGTGGTAACGGAGCCCCGACTCGCGGTAACTCTGTTCGAAGGCGTCGAGCTTTTCAAGGAGGTGGCGAGCGTCCTCCACGAGCCAGTCGAGCAGAGCGAGGTAGTGTTTGGAAGTCATGGTAACAGGCTCGGTGGGACAGAAATACTGCGAGGGCTGCGTCGGATGATTCGACAACCAGTCAATGGTCCTCCTAAACGGCGTGTCGATATAGACTGTAATACTCTCGGTCTCTGTGGTGTTGCTTTCGTCGGGGACCGCAGTATCGCGCTTTGAGTCTGTGGGGATGTTCTCGGGATCTGCGATGATGCCTCCAGGATCTGCGATATTGCCTTCGGGAATTAAGATGTTACCCTCATGATCCGAGGTATTGATATTGGAAGCATCGGTTTGTGATAAGATACCTCTAGCTTCGATATCAGAGAGCATGGGTGGACTGGTCTGACCGTCTAGAGGTGCACTCTCGGGCGGGTCGGCGGAGGATGGGGGTAGCGCAGAAGGCATCTCGGGGGGTATTTGCTCATTGGCACGCGGACGCAATCGTTGCTTGATCTTTCCAGCGAATTTCTTCATGCTACGTGGAGCAAACTGTTCGCTTGTTAGAGCGGTCCCCAACTTGTCTTGTCAGTTATGCAGCAGCAGCGGCAGCAGCAGCAGCAGCGTCGAGAAATCGAGTTGGTGGATGAGGAAGGAAATTATTGCGGGAAATCAAACGTAAATTCGGACCTGCTGCTAGAGCTTTGGTTGCCTAGGTGAAAGAGGTGTTGGCAAACGCAGCAACGAGTGAGAAAAAACAAGAGACAAACGCGTTCGTATTGCGGCGTGATAGAACCATGATCACAATGCTAAGATATACCTTGAAACCCCATTTTGGACGTTCGATCGTTAATTTTCGTAACCCCTCGTCGTGATAGTGCTACTGGATGCGCAACCACCACGTTATCAATATAACAGCTGGGGCCGGGATGGAACTAGTCATCGTCTGTTGTCGAACCTTAAGTGTCGACGAAGTGATCATCTTCCGCTGCCAAAAAGTCGAACCACATCTGTTCGACTTCCATTCCAGCGGACAGAAGTTTCTTGGTTTCGGGCAGGGACTCCACCCAACTCCTCCTACCCCAATACTGCATTACGTATACAATATATCCTCCAATATAGGCAATTTGATCGGGTCTGTACAGGCCTGAAAGAAGATCGACATAGTTTTGTAGCGTATCGTAGTTGCGCACGACATCTTTCATGAGCGTGTTGCCCTTCTTTCTTTCTTGGTTGGCCTCCATGAAGCGCTCGTAGTGCGATTTAGCGACGTCGCCCAGCGCTTCAATGCTGGATTTGATGCAACCACGAACCGAGATCCACGGTTGATAGAAAGATCGCTTCTCTAGTGGAGTGGAATGGTGAAACGCGTCGATGAGTGCATTATCAATCTCGGCCGGGACGTCAGAGCCGTATCGTGCGCACTACGCGGAAATATAGTAGCGGACTCCAAGACGGCGATAGAGCTGTTCGTATTCCTCGAGTTCACGGTCGAGAGCACCGAGCATTTGCCAAACACTGTCGAGCTCCTCGCGATGTTGGCGCATAGTCGAACGACTGAGTGGCCGGTGATCTGATTGTTCGGGATACGAGAGGCCGTCCATGGCACGATATTGATATGGTAAATGATAGAAAGTAAACTAAAGACACATATGAGGAGGTGAGGTTGAAAGACTGAGCCAGTTCAGTGGAATGTCAATCATATTGTTATATTGACAGCTGCCATTTGGTAAGCGCGAGTCGGTGAAGGGAAGGAGAAGAGGTCTCGCCGTGGCGGGAGGCAAGGACTAGCCCAATACAAAACGTTTCTCGCTGAAAGCCGTTTTGAGGAGCCTTGTAGAGTATGTTCTTTACCGCGTACGAAGGTGTGAGGGAGGCGGCATGTCTGAGGAGAAAAATGCTAGTCTACTGTTGGCCTAGCTCGATTCTGTATTACAGCGTCAAACTCTACTACGACTCCATCGATCTGACATGGTCGTCCATCGCACCCCATTTAGCCTTCTCCAAATACAGTAAAAGGTCGAGTGAAATCGTGGTCCATGTGAACCCGCTTGTCATTTGACCTTGTGCAAGCCAGCGGGGCAAAGGAGCGATTCGAGATGGAATGCGGGGATCTGGACTCTGGGGATGACGATGGCGATGACAACCACAAAGTCAGCATCAAGAACATGGACGACCGGTGACTGTGGCACAAGAAGAAGAAGGTATTCGAGGTATGTCCCGTGTGCGATGGGGGCTTCGGTTAACTTCCTAACCTTTGCGTATCCACCGCCCGTTGTTGTATCTTTGCCGTCCCAGAAGTCCACGAGTCCCCCCTCTCTGTTCATTTTGTCAATACAACCTTCCATCTTCTCATGCTTCATTGCTTGCGCTGTCTGCCTTTTGCGCCTTACTTTCCTCTTCTTTGCCATGTCTCGCCCTCGCCGCAATTGCCGTCATCGTCGCTGCATTCTACGTCCTAGAGCTGAACTGAATAGCACCCAGATCTAGGTGTCTAGTCGTCAGCCAGGTCTTCACGACTACTATAACAGCAACTCAATACACCGTCTATAGTTGCACGAGCCGTATACGCGTGGCTCGCTATCCTGGGAATAATCCGGGGTACCCGACTGCCCCGAAGTAGGTGCAATTCCAAGGTGGTGCAAGGCCCCGCCATATGATTGGCCACGTTCCTTGGATGACCTGAAGCCACCGCTACCCCTAGGTGATCGCTGGACATTTCCCAGTGTAACATCAACGACAGCTTTGAATTCATAGCCAGAGCAGCCACTATTTAAAATCCTCGCGTCCTCTATTTATTGATTGTCGCACACTACTGCACGGCCTACCGAACTCCTACACACCTCTTTCTTTCTTACCCTCTGCCTTATTGTCCATACCATTATTACCACACCCACATTGTATATACTTAGCGCCAAGTCATTGTTATTCTTACATCATGGGCCATCTTCAGAAACTAGTAGCCAAGCTCAAAGCGGCCTCGGCCCACCATAAAACTGCGTCAGCGCCAGCGGGGAAGACCATGGCCGAACAACAACCCTTCGGCGCGACCGATACCAGCCAGACGCTCAACATCACGCTTCAGAACAAGAGCAATAGCAGTCAGGTCTACGCCTACGTTACAGGTCAAGCTCTGAACAATGGCAACAAGCCTATGTTCATCCAAGCCGATGGAAGCTCCATCTACTACCCGACCTCTCCATCTGCGACTGGCGCGCCTCTCGCAGTCGATTGTGCCATTCCTCTGGGTTCTCCCGGCACGAGCAAGAATGTCCGTCCCCTTTCTAAATAGCTTTGTGTTTCCGGCTGATCGTGTACAGGTCGTAATCCCAAGAATCGCTGGAGGCCGCGTTTGGTGTAAGTAACCCCTGCACATGTGGGCACAGAGTAGAGTGTGATTCACGTGACTCCAAGACAAGTCTTTGTCAAAATCCATGACAGCGTGAACCTCACTTTAACATGAGCTTTGCTGACTCTGTCTAGTCTCCATCGATGCGAAGCTAACCTTCATGTTGAACCCTGGCCCCGCCATCGTGGAGCCGTCTGTCAGCAACCCCAGTGACAAAAACTTCAACATCAACTGGTACGAACTGTCAATTTCCAGCCTTGCGTATTCTTGCAGTAGCTAATAACTCATCACAGGACATTCACTGAGTTCACGTTCAACGCCGATCAACTCTTTGCCAATCTGACCTATGTCGACTTTGCCAGCATCCCTCTCTCACTCACCCTTACGAACAGAGCGGGTAATACCCAGACATGCCCTGGAATGCCAGTAGATGGATTAACGACCATTGCCAACGAGCTCAAGGCACAGACTGCCCGTGATGGACGTCCCTGGGACCAGCTCATCCACTCATACAATGGAACGCCTCTCCGCATCCTCTCCCCTAACAACCTCCTCGTCTTTAACGCAAACGTATGGGGAAACTACTGGGATGAATACGTTAATTCAGTTTGGGCCAGGTTCGTGTCGACTGATTTGACAGTCAATACGCAAGCCTCCTTCGGCAATGTTACGGGCCGCGTTACCAACAACCTGCTATCTCTAGGCACTGCTGGAACATTTGCGAAGCCGACTGCCAAGGATATCTTCTCCAACTCGACTGGGCCCTTTGCGACGGGCGAAAATGCTGCCCGTAACGCAGTCATTCCACGGCTGGCCGCTGCTTTCAACCGCAGTACCCTGCTCGATGCTACCCAATTTCCAAACGGTAGTAACTCGGCGAATTATTATAAGAACGCAACTACGAACCATTACGCGCGCATCATCCATCAAGTGCAAAAGGACGGTCGAGGTTACGCTTTTCCCTACGATGATGTAGTTCCCGATGGTGGAAGCGATGTTGCTGGTATGTTTTATACTAAGTTCACTATCAAATCTCTTGGTGGCCTTTTGCTGACTTTGAACTTCCACTCTAGGCACCATGCATGACGGCAGTCCTACCTTGTGGACCATTGCCATAGGTGGCAATTAAGTCAAGCTGACCAATGATGCTGGCGGGAAAGTGTAAACTGTGCTATTGGGGATCTCGAAATAGAGGTGCCGTTAGAAGCGAACTATAGAATGTCAATTTCATTAGCACGGTCGCTACAAGGAAGGTATTAGGTGGGGTATTATCATGTTCTCAGCTCTATCGTGGTGGAACTATCTTGGACTGTACATATTCCCTATTCTTTGCCGTATATACAAACACCCTCGCTCGCTCTGTTCCTGCTCCCGGTCTCTTTTATTCCAGTGCCGATCTCATCTTATGCACATTCATAACAACCCCCTCATCAACCCTATTGCCGATCTCCTTGATACGGTTTAGCCTTCGATTCTGCTCTTGAACCTCCTTCCCCACCTCCTCTGCCACGCTCTTACACCCACCAACCACCTTCACCATCTCGCACAAGTTGCCCTCGATCTCGTCTTCCATTGCATCATCCTCCGAATCAGGCTCAAACTGGTACTTTGTTCTCTCAACCAAGTTCCTCGCCCCAGGTTCCCCAGCCCTTGCCACTTCCGTGCAAACTACCACGCGCTTGCGGAGCTGCTCCTCCCATCTCCTGTTCCTTTCCGCATCCCTCTCACTCATCTGCACATGCTTGGTTCTCGTGTTTTTGTAGTTGGCGATGTACGTAGCGTATCTCCCACGCTCATGACGCGATATCAATGGGTTCCTCAAATGCAACATTTGTCTACTCTTCTTAAGTTTCCGAATCCTCTCTTCCGTGGAGCGGATCTGTATTTCTGCTTCAAACAGATTCTTTTCTGTCGCAATGAGACGCTCATTCTGCGTGCATAAGCGTGACAGCGTGGAGATCCCGGTGTCGCGGGCTTCGTAGGTTAGGCGGAGCGCATTGCGCGTACTTTTTACGTCTTGTTGTTTGATATCGCGGATCTCGGCGCGCATGTCGGTTACGGAGATGCTGTCGAGAGAGGGACAGAGGGTTTCTGTTGAGGCGTGGTTGGGCCAGGTGTACGAGTTGTGGAGTGCGAAAGGCGGTTGTTTTGGGGGTTTTGTGCAGGGGGAGGGGCTATCTGCGTCTTTTCGATCTGGGAGGCCAGGCCAGGTGTAGGGGTTTCTATGGAGTGCGAAATCTATTTGTCTCGTGGGTATCGTGGGTATCGTATATGGGGATTCGTGGTCGGGCGTGGGAGTCGTTGTGCTGGTAGAGCCGGCGCCATCAATGTCGAGGCTCTCGCGCATTGGGGTCGTAGGCGGAGTTGTGATCACCTTAATGCTCTCATCAGATGCCTCATTGTGCAACATCGTGGAAGAATGGTTTTTATTATCGCTCTTCACCGTCGGCGCTACTTCAGCTACACCTTTGTCTTTATGATGTCGTTTGAAAGACACCATAAACACAGCTACTCTTTTAAGCTTCGCTAACCCGGTTTTCTTTTTGTCTTTAGGTCTGCTTATAGCGGCCGGGGTGTCTTTCGTAGGCTGGGATATTTTGGGCGCGGGTTCAGTGCTGGGGAGCGCGACTGTAGAGAGACGCCATGTTTTCGTTTTTCGCATTAGGAAGTTTGTTGTCATGTTGGTCTGCATAGTTGGAGTCTTCTGGAGACAGGGAAAGGGGATCTTATGGTTGATATTCGAGATCGGACATGTCGGGCAGTCGAAATGATTGGAGATGGAGATAAGAGGGCGCGCGGCTTTAATATTTGAGTGAAGCCAGACATACTTCTTTCAGATAACTGTTGAGGTGTTTAAGAGCTAGGACCATGGTGCCATAGATTCCATTCCTATCATTTGTGGGTCCATCGATATCTGGCAACGCCTTTCGGCTGTGAACCAGCCCAAGTATCGCCAAACGTATGCGGTAGATAATCAATTCGTTAGCTTGATATTTCTTGCCTTTATACTCTTCGCGGTACTTCTCAACAAAAAACCACGATTCCCATTCAAAAACAGATCAAAGGGGTCCTTAGATATATATCAGAGCTTATATTATAATCTGCATAGACTTTTTATGTTAACGTACATATATATACATGTATGCAAGAAGCGCGCATGGTTGTATGTAGTGAATGCTGGAGCACGTGATATAGTCTTGCTTCGCATCAGCGTCAACAAAATTTGAATCGATCGAAAGCGATGCACCCACAACGCATCACCTTACGGACTAACTAATGAAAGCCGATTGGAGCATGATGAGAGCCATAAATGTATATCTTGTATCGAATTCATGTTCTATAATTACAGTGTCGCTCACTTATGGAGGCTGTGTAGCTTCATCGCCCTTCCGGCGCTTGACCGAAGCGAAGATTCTGTTTCCAACATTTTCCTTTGCCAATCGACCTACACGAATCCAGCCAAGCCTTTCCCCGGGCCCTTCGCCCGCGAAGAACGGCCGCCTATTACGAGGTTCAGGGAATTATTGTAGTCTGGTGCGTCAAATCCCTTCTACACCGGCCTTAATGCGCCGCCACGTTCGTTTGCCCATCGTCCATGAATTCTCTGCCTCAGTCCTTTTCCCCAGAACGCAATCGGGATAGCAATCAGCCCAGTCACAACTTGCAACACCGTCAACTCGATGCCCACAAGAAGATAACCGTGAGCATTGATCCAAGGTACAAGCGCGAAGCTCATCGAGTAGCTAAGAAGATAGCAGCCTCCACCAACAACGACGAGGGCTGGAGCAGCCCAGCGAGGGAATGCTTCAGTGACCCACAGGGTATTTCCAATGGATAGAGATACCCACGAAAATCCGTTGAGCCCATAGGCAATGTAGTACACAGAGAAGTGCCATTTGTAGTGTACTGCCAGTCCATAGAACAACGTGCTGAGGGCACCTGTAAAAACAGTAGGGATGTAACCAATTAGATAGTGTTCAGCTTCACGGACACCCTTGTTGCGCTTCGAAAGGTATTTAAGGACGGAGCACATGAGGATTCCCACGAAGAGGAATGCGATAGCCCCGCCTATTCCAGAGGAGAGATTAACGAAGGCGATTTGGTGCGAGGAGCGCTTGTATGGTGATGCGCTCAATATGATGGAAAACGTTGTGCCGATGAACATCATACCGGCGAAATTCACGGAAGATGCGACCAGGACCCAGAAGATGAGAGGATTGATGAAGCAGAACCCGATCTGAAGGTAGCACCTTCCCATCGACTTCCATGAAGCGAATGGCGAACGGCCAAAGCCGATGAGGTGCATGATGCCTTGGCCTTTAGGATTGTCGATCGGAAACTCTGGGAGATCTCGGTATAGGTCTGATTTGTCGTGGTCTTCGAATACAGTGAGTTTCTCAGATGCTGACTGGAGAAGAATCAGACCATTGAACGCTACCGTAGGTCGTTTGAAGTAAGTCTCAGGTGCCAAGAAATAGGCAAGTAGAAAGGCGGCGCCGGTTGGTATGGACCAAGTATGGTAAAAGAGACGCCAGTCGAGACCTTGGTCAGAGAGGTATGGCACACAGAATAGACCGCCAGTCCCAAAGAGTCCTACTGCCGACCAGAGTGCTGCAATTGCTGTTGGACGCTGGTGAATGAACGACATGTCGATCAACATAAGAAGTGCCTGGAGTAGTTAGAATAGTATTCATGGCAGGGGTAGGATGTGGACAAACAGAGGTGAGTGCGAACCCTTCCCCGAGCCCGAGAAAGCATATGCATAGAAGGAGTTGGTTGAATGTTTCTGCGTATCCGGCGGACAAGGTTGCGAGGAAATTCACCAAGGCCGCCAGAAGAAACACGGGTCGGCGCCCGAGAGCCAAGCTCAGTGGTACCCAGATGAAAGCACCGATGCCCATGAAGAGTGTGGGAGCTGTGACCAGAGTCTCGACTGTCCACGGCTTCGCATCCTACCGAGTTTATGTCAGCAAGTGCACACAAAAAGCGTACAACTCACAGAACAACTAACCTCTTCACGGAAGTCTCTATTGATACCTTTCATCATTAAGCTGGCAGCTTGTACAACAGTGAGCGCCGTAACGGAAAACCATCCCAATGCGAGCATAGCACCCAACGTCTTCCATCGGCTCCAATTCAAAGGATCATGTTTGCTGTCCGAGGGCATGGGTAGGCTGAGTATGTTGCCATCGTTTGTGATCAGAAAGACGCTACCTGACAGATCGTAGGACTCGTGCTTGGACTTTGTGGCGGCATGTGACGTGGATAATGTCTCATCGAGGTCTTCCCTTCCCTCTGCGATGGCAGATAATGGACGCGGTCTGCTGAGGGGCCATGTTCGTTTTTGGGATTCGGCGTCCTCATCAATGTAGATGTCAGGACGTGGAGGTATGGGAGCTTTGGCATTGCCATACACTAAAGCATTGATGTCCATTGTAGAAGAAAGAAGAAAATAGTACCAACAAATGAATTAAGAAAGAAGCTTGGAAGATAAGAAAGTGAAGAAGTAGCCGTTAGATTCAGAGGGCCACAACAGCTTGACTTTGTATTACATGTGGCATTTTGCGTGTCTTTTCACGTTCGTCTCGGCACGCTGGGCTCGTCCACGATGGGGTTAGCATTTTCTTTGCCATGCAGTGGAAGCAAGGGGCTCCGTGGGCGTTGGCAGTGCATGAAACATTGAACAACAAGTATTTGACGACCATAAGAGTGTGGGGTAGTTCTCACCATGTTCCCAACGCTAACCGCAAGGTTTCAGAAGCCATGATGTGACGACACGGCCAGACCGGATACCTGACCGACGAGACGCCGTTGGACGAAGCTTGTTCTTGTGTCAAACCCCAGATTCTTGGTGCGCCTCAGATATCAAAGTACCAGGAACCATTAGGAGCCTTCTCCGCATCGGATCGCCGTTATCCTAAATAATGGACATTTTGCTTTCGCCGGAAATACCAATACAGGTAGGGATCGTAACTGCTACTTTGTAACATAGTCCGCTCACGTGCTTCCGCATCACATGCCTTTAATAGCCAGTTTTGCTTTCTGGAATTGCAGGGATCGTAACTACTATTTTGTAACATGAATAGCCCACGTGCTTCCGCACATAGACCTTGACTTCAGCAAGGGTAACAGATTCTGAGCTGTTGGGCTCTGATTATAGGCACGGCAGAGTAGGTCTTGCTCTGTCGAAGGACCCATTGCGCGCTAGGCCAGGTTAGGAAACCGTCTCGCTTACTAGCGTTCTTGGCTCAAGCGCCCACCACGGGTGCAGAACACATTTTCGACCTGGACGAACTTCAACGTCAAACCGTCGAGACAACCACAACAAGCCGACAAAGTGTGTTCCCCTGCGCCCTCAATTGCTGCCGGATTGCTGACACTCTGCAAAGATGGTTGCCGCAAAGAAGCACGTCCCCATCGTCAAGAAGCGTGCGCACACCCTACCTCTGCTGCCCTCGAAATTGCACCGCTGACACCGCCGTCTACAGACACCAAGCGCTTCAACCGCCATCAGTCCGACCGCTTCAAATGTGAGAGACACCGCAGAGAGAAGGAAGCGACAGCATCTGACAGCAGACAGGCGTGGACCCATCATGGAGGAAGCCCAAGGGTATTGACAACCGCGTCCGAAGGCGGTTCTCGGGACAGGCTGCTATGCCCAAGGTACGAGACGCCGTACACCCGAAGAAACAGACATGCGCGCTGGGAAACGGGGGCGCATGGATGGCGATGTCAACAGAACCGTGACTGACGAGCATGCGACACACAGATCGGCTACGGCTCCAACAAGAGGACCCGCCACCTCATGCCCAGCGGCCACAAGGCCTTCCTCGTCCACAACGGTACGATATCTCCACGTCGCGGAACGCACGGTGGATGAAGCTAACGGATACAGCCCGCGATGTTGACCTCCTCCTGATGCACAACCAGACCTTCGCCGCAGAGTACGCACCATTCCAAGATGGCGCAAAAGAAGCATGCTAATGCTCACTAGGATCGGCCACGCCGTCTCAGCACGAAAGCGCGTCGAAATCATCGCCAAGGCGAAGCAGTTGGGTGTCAAGGTGACGAACAGCCAGGCTAGGGTCAAGACCGAGTCATAGAGGACTGGATGTTGAATGGGACGGGGCATATACGGCGTCTCTGACTTACGGCACGGCAAATGGGATGTGGCTTTTCCGCCGGCTCTCATTCGAGGGGAGCCATGTATCCAAACAAAAATGATTGCACACATCTCAGTCGCATCCACGAGATCTGCGAGTATGAGGTCACGGTCGTGAACGAGCGATAGGATACTACAATGCGAAAATGGACATTTCACGGGCTCAGGATTGCCACATGTGCATGTGAAGTGGTGTGCTTGTTGGTCTTCGGATTCTAACTGCGCAGGAAGTCATATTGGCAGTACCATCCAGATCAGTAATTTGTGTTGAATTCAACCATGGCGTCACAGCATATTATCAGTTCCCTCGGGCAGATAGTCGAGTGCAACATGGTTGTTCTTCCGGCCGCGCATATCCATACGTCCCGCCCCTTGCTCGCATATCCGTATCTGCCACGGGATTCGCTCCACCGACAACCTGTGCGTCTGCATGAGTATCCACCAGACTGTGTGAATTGATAGGTAAAAATACAAGGACGGAAATGGTGTTCCCAGCAAAACTGCATTGTACCTTCGAAGGAGCTGCCTAGATGCATTGTCACGTCACCTTTCACCATACTAGTCCCTTGGGAAGTGAAAGGTCTAGGAGATCATTACGCGGCGGGGATTCCAAGACACATCTTGCATTCCGACTCGGGGTACCCAGGCAGGTGTTGGGGTGTGATGTCGCTCCAGACTAGGTCAAGGTCACGTGGCGGGGATGTTTCGGCTCGCTTTCGTCCGATCCCGGGGGTCTTATTCGCCAACGATCCACAACCCGATTCCTTTTCCGCTTTCACACGCATTTGCTCACGCCTCAACACCATCACAGACATCTATGTACACCGCCCTGTTGATGAACTGGCAAGGGCTGCTCACTTTATCCACTCTCGTACCTCAGCCGCTTATCTCGCCCTCCCAGCACGAGGGCCTAATGCCCGTCCCCATTGGCTCCTGGGCTGGTTATCTCAGGTGCCATGAGGTAGCGACCAGGAATTGATATGTTCCTGTTTGTGGATCGGAGAAGCGCATCGATATGCCGTCGTAACCAGGGGCGCCATCGCAGATGTGAAGCGTGTTGAAGCATGTGATGACATGAATGGTAGGTAGGAGGTGTAGATGATGGAAAATTTGGTTGATGGCGTTCGCGCCATGGATGACATACAGTTTCCAATAATCTCACCGACGCAATTCCCTGGCTCGCTATCCCGAGTTCATGGTAGAAGAGTTGATCCATAAATAATCATTTTCTTTTTTTTCCTCATCTCCAAACCCGTCGAAGGACCATCCCTTCACCATCTTCTCGACCGTTGTGCCAGCACTATTTTAGCTCCCGCACGTACGCCAGCCACCAGCGACGCCCCGGAGAAACTAGACCAACGTGTTCCCCTTTTCCAATAATTATTTCAAATTTTCTTGCGACAGACTTATTATATACCTACCTAGACCTCGTTTTCTGCCCCCCGGCGCGGATTGTTGTCGACACAGCCCAAGGTTCTTCGCGCGTCTCTCGCCTGCGTTGCCTGCTGCCACCGCGTAGCTTGGTACGCATCCGATTCGCGCCCTATTCAAGATCCTCGCCGGAGACCAATAGCGGACTATATTTCCTGTCGTGTGATCTGCCCTTCGCACATCACGAACGTCTTCTTCGCTGAACGTTTGCGCCAAGCAATCGACTTTTGTGGGTGTGGCACATCGCGACGATTACTCTTTTCCGTACACTTTTCGCCGCTCTCAACCGTTACGCAATAGAGGGACCCACTTCAACACTTTGGAATATTTATCGCGAAACCCCAGGTATTCATCGTCATTTATCGGCCCGCCCTCAATTTTCTATATCGATTACTACCCATTACTTGAATTGCGCAGTTGCAATGGCGCCCAATCTGCTCGTCGCCAGTCAGACACTTTTCCAACCACGCAAATGGTTCCGTGCCAGCAAGAATGAGAAGCCCAAGCGGAAGACGGAGCGCTGGGAAGACCCGATTCCGGGCCTTTACGAATACATCCCGCGTCGCGGATGGTTTCTCGTAGAAAAGGACAAGGAGAACACCGCAGACGCTACCGAAAAAGGAGGACCCGTTCTCACCATTGAAAACACAACGCCTAAAGAGACCATCAAGATGGACCCGCCGGTCGCGGTCCGTTACTCCAAGGTCCTCAAGCGCCACCTCCTCGGTCCGGATTATCAAAATCGGAAGAAAGACGGCGAGATTGAGAATTCACAAGGCAAGAAGAGCTTAGTAACATTTTTCCGCCTCGATGATGGAGCCTCGTGGGTCAACTTTCTAGACGAGCATGGCGAGTTCATTCCAGGTAAGACATTACACGCTATGCTTTCTGACCGTCATACTAAGTCTGAGACAGGTCCCTATCGGCTGTGGTTCTTCGATCAGAGTACCAACAGGTTCCGCCATATGCTACGACGCGATGACCCGGAATACCAGCGCTCACAAGCCAACTCTCGTGTTCAGTCTCGGCAGAACTCTATTGATCATGATGCCTTTGCCCGACGAAGGAGCCAGGAATCAAGGAGTACAGAGTACCGTGGGGGGCCTAACTCTAATCGTGACGGGATGAGCGTCCCGTCGACTGGAGCGAACACCAGACCGAATTCAAACGCGCCCAGCCAGGCCAATTCACGTCGTGGAAGCTTTTCGCGTGGTCCTTTGAGCCCCCGTATTCCTCTTGACGAGGCTGGGGTGGCGCTGAGGATGATACAGAAGGAGCGTGCCGCCAAACAAGCCGCTGATCTGGCCCAAAATAATATGGCGGAGAAGCTAGAACCCACGGCACCCACCACAGAGGCGATTGTGGAGAAGCAAAAATCCGTGGCTCCTATCATGACGACTATGGGGTCAGTGCCTGTCATTCCAGCTGCTGGGCATGAGAACAGCTTTGCTGGGCAGACTGCTTCGGTTGGCGCTTGAAAACAACGGGGCATTGGCGGCGCTCCTGTCGCACATGTCATAATTGATGAGTACTAGGATTACATGGCATAACGTCTTTTCCTTTCCTCGTCGATGTATGTTTTGCTGACGAAAACTGATTTCTTTTCTCCGGGTTGATATTCTTAGCGGGCATGGTTAGATTGGATGGGAAAATACCGGAGTTACTAGATTTTTACGATCGTTTTTCATTACAGCAACGTTTGTAACGGCCATATTTGCTCTATACGTTATACCCAATGATTGCGTTTCATGGCGTTTAGATAGCGATTCGTACATTAGTCCATCAAACGTTGTTACTTTCATCTATGGCATTGCAATGACTGCACCTTCACGTCGCGTGGTCGTGCGGTGTGAGATGTGCTGGCAGTGTTGTTTGTGAATAGGCGCCGATACACCGATTGCTCTTTCCACTTCACTCATTTTCATGCTAGAGCATCACCACGTTCTTGAAGAAACATCGTAAGTCTTCCTCCGACGTCATCTTTCTGTGATTTTTGACTACGTGAATAGTACAAACAAACGAAGTCATCGTTCTTGTTCAAAGGATCGGGACGTTGTCCAACGCTTCAATGCTGCATTTCACATGCTCTTACGCGGGGTTTGGGCTTCACGTCAGAGCTCGCGTACGTATTGGAAACGTGTGAATCCGTAACTGAATAAGTAACGTAAATGTCTGCCTTCGAGTTATTTTCCTCCATTCTCTACAGTTCTATCGTCAACGCTTCTGCAATAGTCAAGGCATCTAGTCGATTAGCATACCGAAGACTAAACATCACCAAAGACCACCCTATCTGCACGGTTAGATCGTACACGACGTATCAAAGACGCTCCGCGAGCAAAAGCTACTCGAAGCCACTCCTTTCCTAATTCCGACCACCTTACAAATACAAAATGTCAGACAGCGACATACCCGATACGATACCACCCTTCAACACACCCATCCCCAAAACCTACCGCGAGCTCCTGGATATTCTCGACGACAAAGCTTTGACTTTGTCGGTTTCTCTTCTTGATCATGAACGCATCGAGCAAGCGACGACTTGCATTGATATACTCCAGTCCAACAGACCGCACACGCTCAACCTAATGGCCGTCATCAGTGATCTCGAAGCACTAGGTGTAAAGGGCTGGGTCGAGAGTTTGATAGAGAAGCGAAATCATAACAACGATGATGAGCTTGAGATGGAGTTGGATATGGCGGGTAGGCAGGCGGAAGGCCTGGAAGAGGAGGTTCATGAGCTAAAAGAGCAAATCGAGAAGGATGAAGAGCTGTTGAAGATGAGAGTAGCAGAAGATGAGAAACTGTTGATGAAGCGGATCGCGGAGGACGAGAGACGCTTAGGAAAGAAGACGCATGCGTCTGCTACAGTCGGTCTTTGGAGGCCGACCAATAGTGAGAATCAAGGGAAGCAAAGAGATAGGGACCAGGACTCATATACTGTCGAGATGCAAGATATTAGATCACGACTTGCGCAGCTTGAGGTGCAGTTCATGGACCTTCATCAGCTGGTCCGAATCAAAGAGGACACCTTTAGAGTAGAGGCACATACGCGCTTACCGGAATCACCAAATGAACGTAGGATAAATGATGACAGCACTCAGACTGAGGAGAGCGATGGGGGATACTTCAAAGACTCCCACGAGTTGCGGGAACCCATGTTTCAAAGACAGTCCCAGTCTGAATCTTCTGTCTTCGTGGAAGTAGACAGCTTGGATTACTGGGACAACGACGCAATTACCAATGACAGCACAGATGGGGCACGAATAGACAGTCATGTCATTGACAAAAGTAGAGCTGAGATGCTCCATGAGGTTGAGAAAACCCTATGGTATCAGGAGCAAAGGGACAGCGAAGTCTCGCACTCTTTTGCGCGAAGGTCACTTGACAGGAAATTTTCGCCCTTGACAGCACCGCCCGTCGTTTCCAGTACCAATACCGTAGTCCCCGAACTCTACATCTACGTTCCACTCCCAGCCAATTTCACGATCCCGCAGCACAATATACCTTCCATCACATTTGCATCACCTTCATCAGTCTTCCACTTTCCATATGGCGCAAACAGGGACCAACTCTTCGCGGCTCTGCGCAAAGAACGTGATGCGGGTACACTTGTAGCGGACATCGAACCATTTGAAGATCTCAATGTGATTCGCATACGTACGCACGACATGGAGTGGGAGCTCAAAAATGCTATTCGCAAGAGCATGACGAGAGAAAAGTGGGATAAAGAGATTGGTGTTGAGTGGTATACTGAAGGCGAAGGCGATACGTATGTCGTACACAAATCGGATATTCACTTTTCCGGGGGCGATGAATCTGAAGGAACGAAGGGCGGTGGAAATAGTACGGGAGACTGGCATGACAGACAGCATCTTAGAGGAGGTGCAGGATCTCCGATTTCAAGTCCAGCTTGCTGTCCAATGCACGACCCTCCCAACGATATTTACGACTCTACAGAAGTCACAGACGACATTACCGTTGAAGAGTCGGTTTCTGATCAAACTTGGATCGAGTACGCAGATATCCTCAAGCACGAATTCACCGCACAGGTCAGCACAATCAATCGACTTAACGAGATCATCAAAGACTTGGAGGAGACTCTAGAATGGCAGGATGAACGAATGGCGATCATGCACCACAACACTAGCGAATGGAAGCGCATGATGAAGAAATCAAGCGAAGCAGTAAGCATCGCAAAAGCGGAGACAGAAGCTCAGAGACAAGAATCTGCGATCCTGAAGATGGAGATTATGCAGGTGCAAGAGGTCATGGAATATAACTACCATATCTATGACAGTGCTGAAGAACGTTTAAAGGCTCTGCAATGGTATTTGTTGGCCATGCAAGAGAGATTAGGCCTGGATTCGATAGCGGGGATTCGTGGCGGAGGCGACCACCCCCAGTATCCATCATCTTCAGTTACAACTTCCGAAATCGATACTGGCTCGAATGGCAGCAATATCAGGGCAACCTCCTTTCATTTCTTTCCCAGTGTGTCTACCATCGTTCTTCTGGATAGGCCAGTACGTTACTTGCAGTGGCCATCCGGAACCACCCTAGAACAGATCTACAAATCTCTTCAAACCCGAAACGAGCGTGGGACCGAAGAAAATGCCAATTTCCACCGTATCCGTGAGATCCTTGAAATCAGAGAGGAGTTGGGTATCCCACTTCCGGACACGAGTCAAGGAAAGCAGGTTTTCATCAGCTTGCCAGAGATCCCGAGCGACCATGATACTAGGGAGTCAGCGGAAAAGACCTCCATGTGGGAAAAGTCTTTTGGACCGGATGAGTACGAGCGCCTGTTTCAAGGTGGCATGCAGTATGTGGATGTTCCGAGGAATACCAACGAGACACATTCATCCCCTACCAATAGTGCTTCGAGTGAGAGATTTGAAGAAATAGGGGATCTGGTTAACCACATTAATCGGGTGGAAAGTCTCGCGAATATATCGCGGCGTCTTGATTCCACCAGCAATGTGGCTGGTGTCGATGAGTGGTGAGTAAATTTGGGCAAAGTTTCGGCATGTTCCACGCGTTGTTAACACATCTTGAGAGGATGTTTACTGATATCAAGTACATCATGTAGGTCCGGTAACAATTACACGCCGACAGAGAGAGCAACACGGGATCTTGATCAGCATCGAGAAAAACTTACCCTTGCTCAGGAACCCACAGACTATACTTCCAGTGTTGTATCTACATATGATGATGAAAGCGAACAATCCTCAGTACCTCCAGCACCTACCAAAGTCAATAATGAAAGCGCTCCAAGACGTCTTCACCTATCCCAGGAGAACACTACAAAATCTGCAGTTCCCCAACTGTCGTCGCACCTACACCCACACCCTGCCCGGATGCCTAATGGTCAAGTATGGAACGTACTTTATCCTCCACCAAAGGCGGGAAAGGAACCAATTGACGAGCTCACTCGCTCAGCGAATTTCGATTACGAGTTATGGCAGGGCAGGAGTGTCTCTTCAATCAATAACGAAAAGGACAAAGGGCGCCAGTGGGAAAAAGTGAAGCACGGGAAAGGCGAGGGCTGTGAGAGCTGGATACCGTGGCATAATCTAGATGCAGGTAGATTGGTGTGTTCGTTCTGTGGTTTGCCATTTGCTGAAGGCCCAATCCAGACGTCATCTCAAGACAGTCTTAATGAGTCTGGGGCGGATACGCCTCTGACTATGCTCACGAGAAGCTCACCTAAGAAGGGCGAACACCATAGTGATGAGGAAGAGGGTCAGAAGTCGACGGAAAGAACGCCAAAAAGGGATCCGAATTTCTATCCAACAACCTTCGATCCGTATTTGAGAGGAGGAGCTGCCACTAAATATGAGGCTGAAACCTGGCCCACGAACCATGAACTCTATGATTCCCATGCGCCTTTTAAACGACCCGGCACACCTTACTATTATAGCAAAGACCGAGCCAAGGATTTGAATACATCGCATCAAGACCACGATATCAATGTTGATCACTATCCTCCCCCAGACCATAGCCCTGTTTCCACACGCTTCCCCTCTGAAGGCAGAAACCCCGTTCCCTCATCACCTCCACTCCTCAATAGAATCCCAAAACAGTCTTTTTCACGACCAGGAGACACTGCGCCTCCGAACTCACCAACACGTCTCCTTTCCTCGGCCCCCACTCAACCACTAAAGGGTTACTCATATCCCTCCGAACGCCCACATACCCATGGTGAGATCACTGGGTTTGGCCGCCGCGCAACTGCCGAACGTCTTTACAGCGGCTATGCTTTACGCGAGAAGATGTTCGTGAAGACCATGGACCTAAACATGATGCGAGACCGCAAAGGCGCTTCCACAATCAAGATCAAGATCCCACAGACCAGCCTGGAACAGAGGAGGTGGGATGTTGGGGATGAGTATGCGAAACGTGTGTTTAAGAGGTTTATGCGCGGGAGGGCTACACGTGAGAATTTGGACAAAGGACCGGTGTCCCTGTCGTCGCCGAAACAGTGCGAAGACAAGGAGCACAAAGCCTCGGATGAAATCGAGCATGTTGCGAAGTGTGAGACGGAGGTAGAGGATACCGAGGTCTGTGAGGGGCCGTGGGTGCCGGAGACGGTTGCGGGGCCTTCGGAGAGAAGGAGGGTGAGGAGGGAGGATAAGGTGGAGGAGTATGATGGGATGATTTGGGGGTCTTATTGATGGCTTGATGTTGCTGTATGAGTAGCTCAAACTCTACTGTATCTGTCTATTTCTTTGTGATATGGATGTGTGTTGTGACTCAATACTGAATACAAGAACCCCTTCTCAATACACTGCGCTTCCAAAAAATACATTGAACCAAGTAACAAAGAAGCAAAAATAAGTTTTCAGACCATGAAAAAAGGATTCTGAGCCCGACCGTCATTCCAACTCGCGATTCATTTTCGCGACATTATACTGGCGGCACATTCGAAATATTCTCACGTTTCTGTCTATTCCCTCCTGGCATCGTTCTCGGCACCGTACTAACCCCAGTATTCCCTTGATTACCCAGTCTAGTATTCGACCTCGCATATCCAGCCCCATAGCTGCCGTACTTCGAGTCCATCTTACTGTCTTTCGCGATGAAAGTGTAGAAGCGAGGAAATGTAGGGAAACAACCACAGATAACAACGATAGCCAACTCGATTAAACCACATGTTCCCACTACAGCGAGCCAGTACGTGAAATCTTCGCTTCGGGTACGGATGACGGAGTAATAGAGGCGAAGAGCACTTATTACACAGGCCCTAGAGGATATTGTCAGTACTGACTCTCCTAGCGGGCTTGGGTGGGGAGGGAAAAGAAAGAAAGATCGCGCTTACAGTAAACCAATAGCGAAAACGGCAGAGACAGCGAGTTTCTTTTTCAAGCTCAACTGCAATTGGAACACGCTCACGATGGGAAGCGCCAGAATCGCAATATCGGTGACCAGGTTCACCACTCCACTGAAGATCCCAGGTCTAGCCTTGTCATTGCATGTCCCCGGAAGTAGTGGGTGCCAGGCACGACGAATTGGTGTGCAAGGAAAGGCAAGGATGAAGGTGATAGAGATATAAGCGGCGGTGACCAGCGCCATTAACACCCATGATGCCCAGTACATGGAGGACTTTTTCTGGCCCGTGAAGATGTGTTGGATCTGCAGCAGGATACCGAGCTTGGCGAGGAAGATGGTGACTGAGTAGATAATTTGGATTATATAAATGAGATGAAGGCTTTGGAAGAGGTCGCCTACGGTGACGTTCCATTGATGTTTTCCGAATCCGTGACTGAAGCCGGTGAGTGTTAGGCCGACGGAGATGAAGAATCCGATGGCTGCGAGGCCGATCATCACTGTGACAGATGATCAGAATGTTGCAATTAGAGCATATGTATGGTAAGATATCTTACCGTCTTCTAAGCGGAACACCCTCATGATGTACGACCTCGTAAACACACGAAGAATGATTGAGATACCTACTAGCACAGAGAACGTCACTCCAAGACCAAGTGCAATCGGGTAGATAGTGTATGCGTTGGGATCGAGGGGTATTTGGCCGTCGGGAGGCAGGAGAGCTGGGCATGCTGGATCGATGCTTTCCCAATCGTGGCACTTGGCGAATATCTCCGCGGGCGTCATCGTGTCTATCTTCAGATAGCTTCGACGAGCAGGTCTTGACTTTGTACAAGGTAGCGATGTATATGTGTGAAGCAGATGAAAAGATATTATCAAAAAGTTCTGGACTCAAATTCTTTCATCATGCTGGAGAATAAAGAAACAACGTGCTACAAACGACGAACGATTGTTCCCGATCCATCTTATCAGGAGTAACGTTTGTTCGATGCCTACTAGAGAAAAGTGCGAGTCAAAGAAATCAACATCTAGGAGAACAATACTAAAGGCATCGGCCGAGGAAATAGGTCCGAATGCTCCAGGTACCAACACGATAGGCGCTCGCAGGCGCCATCGAGTTTGCCTATATTCATATCACCATGGTCTCCATTCCCAGCCTAGATCCAGCCATCGATATGCTAACGGAAGCTGAGTTGTCCGGAGGATGAGCGGTCGATCCGATCATCTAGTAATTGAGAGCAGCAACACTTTCTATGCCCCAAGGCTCTGATATTTCGCAACATGATTTCCGAAAGAAAAGTCCACAAGAGAAGTCCGTCGCAGGAAGTAGCCAGACCCCTAGATACCAATAAAATCCTATAGATAGTGTTGCAATAGTCAGCGTCTCTCCCTCGGTCCAATTAAGTAACCGACCCGCCCAACCCAATCCCACACACCCAGATGACGCACCAGTACCACCCCACCTGCATGTCGATCCACCCACTAAACCTTCACACAAAGAAAATTTACATCTTCTCCCGTCCCACACGTGTACTGTGCAGATATATATTTTCTAATTCCGCAAACCGTCATCAAAGCAGCACAACAGCAAGGACGTGTGGCCCAATGGCAAGGCGCTTGACTACGATCAACATCGAAATCAAGAGATTCCAGGTTGTGAGTATTCCCCCACATGACTACAAGTCAAGTACTTCTTGCTAATACATACCAGCGACCCCTGGCACGTTCAAAGTTCGATCCACGATCTGAAAATCTTTTTTTTTTGTCTTGGGGTGAAGTTGGTGGTGCTTGTGATTTTTTTCCCTTTCTTCCTGGAGAGATGATTTTTTTGCCGTCTTTTTACCTAGTGTCTTTGCTGGCGGCTTTGTGGTTTCTTGGTGAAGCTGTAACGACTTGGGAGCTCTCCCGAAGATAGAGCTTGATTATGGAAGGAGTGACTAGACCTTCAACACCGTGCTATATGTACATCTGAAAGCAAATTCAATACAGCCTTATACAATCAAGAATATTTCGTAACCACGCACATGCACATACATCAAAGCAAAATGAAGTAAAAATCAGAAAGTCTCATTAATGCTACACGCTACATAGAATTCCATCCGAAAAGTGACTGTAACCCCGCAATACAGACCCTCCAACCAACCCTTCCCTGTACATAAGAGGAACTTAATCTCTCAACGCCAACATCACTTCTAATACAAACACATTCCACCCCCCAATCCCTAACCCACCCCTATAAACCTTCCTTGAAACCGCAGTACCAAACGCCAACACCCATGTCCATGCTATGCAGAAAAAAAGACAATAATTCACACTATAGAAAATTCACCACAAGCAAATCCTGCTTCACGCTACGTTACGTAGCCGTCACCATAGGCAAACTCATACTATTCCCCCGACCTCTCGATGGGGACTCGCCCGCCGTGCGCATGAGGTGCATTCGTGGCGAGATTTTCAACTGGGAGGCATCGAAAGTCATGGTAGTTTCGTCTTTGGGGGTCATGACTGTGGAGGACGTGTCTTGTGTGTCTTCGGAGTCCGTTTCCGAGGGTGTCGTGGAGGGCGGATCGGTTGGGGTCGTTGTGGGTGTGTCAGGCGGTGGTGTGAGGTATGCGGAAGTATCAGATTCGATGCGCTTGGACTTGGACTTGAACGAAGGTGGCGTTGGAGGACGCTCGACTGGTGTAGACGGTTCGGGGACAGATGTTGGTGGCGTTGGTGCATCTGTGGAAGTCAAGTCGGGGACAGCGAGATCGTCGTCATCGTCGTCCACGGGGAGCGGGATGGCGGCAATAGTGGAATCGACCGCCTCTAGCACAGAAACGACGTCCGAAGGCGGCAACGGCATATCTCCTGGGATCGGGACAGCAGCTAGCGGGGCCTCTGGATCGTCACTTGTTAAAGAGATGGGTTCATCGATTCGCTCGTAGAACAGCATGAACACGTTCCCTTGGTGCGCGGCTTGATCTTCAGCAACAGCCCACACAGACTCATCGCTAAATCGCCACCACTGTTCGGCGGCTTCAGCCGTCTCCTCGCCCTCGTCCATATCTTGAGTAAACTCGGCCTGAGTTGGGTGTGGCCGATAGCAGACATAATGGCCACTACCATGAGTTCCAGAATGGGTCACCGCTGCCCTCAACCGATACTGGAATGGTGAATCAAGTACAGGCTCAGTATGCGTATCGCCAAGCATAGACTTGGTAGGGTCTCTCGGCCACTCTTCGAGCGCGCTGTTGGGTGCGTTGGTGTCGCTCAGCTTTTTACCCAGACACCAGTTGCCCAGATCGAGAAGGCTGGGATATTGTACGTTTGCTTCGTTTTTGCGTTGATATCCTGTCCATTCATCAAAGATACTGCGGTTGACATGCATCACCAGCGCCTTTGGTGGGCGGGCAATGACGGCTTGTTTGGATTTGGTTGTCGTCCTCCAGTTCTTCTTAAGGATGTTGAATTTCTTGACTAGCGTTTTGTCGTCAAAGTCGTCGTTTTCGAGAGCTTGTTCGACTGCCTGTAGTCTTGCGGCATACGCTTCGTTGATGCCGGCCAGGCCCGCGATTGCGTTCCTGTGGTGGAGAAGAGTGCACTTGGCGCACTCTACGCCTTCAATGTATTCCAGGGTTGTGAATTCGTCCAAGCAGTCACGGATATCGCAAATGGAACCGGAGCCGCCTAAGGAGACAGTAAGGCAGTTGAACGATATGAGCTGAAGGCCTTCTGAATATCCGCAAGTGGTGCATCCTACTCGTTGAGCAAGCAAACCATCAAGCGGGTTGTGTCGGATTGCTGGCTCCGTTGATGAGGAAGCAACACCCAGGCTCTTAGTAAGCTCGGACCAAGATGAGCTGGACCGCCTCACACGCTTCGATGCGCTCTGGGCTTCCTTATCCAAGGCGTCTAGCACCTTTGAGTAGTATTCCTGCGCATCCTGCTGCTGAAACGTGCTCATATTCTTGAGCTTCCCGCGAATCCAGAAGTGGCCGCCGGGATGATTCGGGTTGCTCAGTTGGCGGATGATATCGCATAGCGCGCCGGTGGTGGTATCCGCGCCCAGGGAGCTGTGTTCGGCGGTGGACTCGGAGAGATATCTGCGAAGGGAAGGGAGCGACGCGAGACCCTGGATCACGCTGTTCTGGAAACATGAGTTGTCCCAGTTGCCCAGGCCCGGCGGAATGTCGCTCGCGCCGGTGCTCGTCGACAGCGCCCTGACTCCCTTCACGCCCTTCTGCAATAGATTCGTGCCGTTCAGTCCAAGGAGACTGCCCATCATCTTCCGGCCTTTTCGCATGATCGTAGCCGGCGCGCCGCTCTCGAAAGTCGTTTCCTCAAAAGCCGGTGGTGTGCTTATACGCCCCAACACGCCTATCCTCGCCCGCGCCGTATGAACCCAAAGCCAGACCGGAAAACCGAGCGCCTCTAGCGCCTTGAATACGAAGATGAAGCCGGCGAGAGTGGCAAGTACAGTCGAGCCCCAGGTCGCAGTACTGGTTTCGAGCGCGTGTCGTCTGTCGTTGAAGGCTCGGAAGGCGCGGTCGTCCTGGTATGCATGGGACATTGCTCCGAGATGGATTGTTGCGTCTTTTTATAGGTATATCTTGCTCCCGTAGTGGATCTTTTTTGGAGTAACAACCGTGGTACCGGTCGTGTTGAGGTCTTGGACGGTATGTTCAACCTTCAGGCCAGCGCAGAGACGATGGATGCAGCAAACACGGTGGGTTGAGACTTGTATGCGACATCGAGAGGTGGCGGGTGGAGGGTGAGAGTGAGGGTGAGAGGGTGGAAGGTGGAAAGGTGACGAATAGTTAGCGAATGTTGGTGTCTTGGAGTGCCGCATAGTCTCTTGCAAATGCCCGTGACTAGGCCCAGAAGAGGTGGGTCCGTGGTCGAGTCCCGGGGACAAGGTTCAGTCCCGGACTAAGTGGGTCGGAATCTTGGCGTGAACTTTGGCGGCATGCAATTTTGGTCCCTAGATACCCAGCACAATTATTCCAGTCCCGACCGCGATACCGCTTCGCCACTTCACCGCCGTCAGTCAACATGGCCAAAACCGCAAAGCTCAAAAAGAAGCGTACGCCCTTGCCTTGCCCTTCAACACACCTCCGCATGCTAACAAGCCCCAGAATCCACCCTCAACTCCCGCGCCTCTCGCCGCGCCGTCTCCCCCACGGACCCTTCCCTCACAAAGCCCTCCGCAAAACCCGCACGCACTTCCGCCTCACCGCCTGCCGACCCCGCCTCCGTAAAACCACATGTACTCGCTGCCCGAAGCCCCGGCGTCAGCAAGTCGAAGTCGAAGCCTTTGAAGCGCGCTCAGCGCCTGCGACAGCAAAAAGGCATGGGGCGCGCCGAAGACAACATGGACAAGCTCGAACTGAAGCGGGTAAAGAGTTTCGGGAAAGAAAAGAAGGTCAAGGAGAGGGCGAAGGCGTGGGATGAGGTCAACGAGACGGGGCTAAATAAGAAGAAGACTAGAGGGAAGGACGGGAATGCGGTCAATGCGTTCGAGGGCTTGGATGAGGTGGATGGGGAGAAAAAGGAGAGGAAGTGGGGGCTTGATGAGGAGATGGAGGGCGACGGAGATGTAGGGGTGCCGACGGAGGTCACGGGCGAGGTCAAGGAGCTGGACGTTGTGATGCCCGAGACGGTGCCGTCGCCGGTAGTAGTAGAAGAGGAGGCGCTGTGAAGAACGAAAAAGTATTCAAGGACGTTATGATTCATGACACTGGTGTCGCTATATGCTCTAGAAGTATGATACCCATATACCAATAAATGCTACAGTAAATGCTCAGAGATCCCCCGTCTGAACCGACCCCTCCGTCTCCGTCTCCGTACCAGTAACAGCGCCCATGCCAGCCCAGCTCTTCCCAGCCGTACCCATGACCAATGTGCGATTCAAGTCCTTGATAAACCAGTTTTCCCTCCTCTTCATCCTCCTTTCACCACCTTCCATTGCCGTCCTAGCAGCTCTGGTCGTCCTAGCGCGCTTCGTGCTTGTCCTTCCACCCTCGGAAAGTAGGCTGCCCAACCGTATGCGCTGTGTTTCCAGCGCAAGCTCATGCGCAACGATGCTTCGCACATAGGGCGCGAGGTCTTCCACCACGATGCGGAATGTGCGGTCCAAGGAAGAGGCAGTGAGAGGGTAGGTCATGCTTGTTGTTCCTGTTGTGTCCGGGGGATCGCCCAGGTAGTCGAATGCGAATGAGAAGTCTGGCCGTGAAAGTGAAGTTTTGGAGAGTACGCATTGCTTATGGTCGAGAATAGCTTCGGCGAAGCCGGCTTCGGTGGTCGGCATAAGGTGTATCTCTTCTGCTGGCCACTGCAGGTCTGCATACGTGCGCTGAATGAGCAGGTGGCTTTGCACGAAGACGTCTGTATCAAAGTTGCTGAAATCAGTGACATGATCTGTCTGCAACACCGAAGGGAAGACAGTGTAATTAGAACGCTCCTTCTCGCGAAGAGGGGGTACTGTCGGGTCTGTAGGTTGGTCGTGGGAACGCTCATACGAAGGTAGGTCGATGTGACAGTATACATCCGCAGCACTAATAGAATCCGACAAGGCGTCCAGACGCTTGAGCGTCTCGAGCTGTTTCGTATCTGTCAGCATCCATGGTTCGTCTGTCTTCTCTTCTCTGGCAGTCCAGTCACAGGGACTGATACCCCAGTCTTGCCAGATCCCTTTCAACAGCTCGTTTTGCTTATCGAAAGCAATGTTGTTTGAGCCTTCGCATACGTTGTGTGAGAGACATCCCATACCCGGCACGTATGTGTCTTCACTAGCAACCCGCAGTAGTCGCCCATGCTCATCAACGTCTGTGCCCACTGGCCATCTCTGGTACATCCACTCGAGCCCACCCTTCCTATCTCCAACCGACATCTGACACCAGAGATTAAGCTCAGTGATGCTAGCTCGCAGATCATGGCCTTTTGATTTGTATAAAGAAGTCACCGCTTCGCGCTGCAAAACATGTCCTTCTCGGCCAGCTAAAACGAGCATGTAGTCAGTTGCAAGGTCGGCAGGGGGCATGGGTAGGCGGAGAACGGCGCCCAAAGGCAGATCGTAAAGAGGTATCCTTTGCTCATCATTGCAGGTGATGACGATGGGCCGTTTTGACTGAGAGGCGAGCTTGATGACAGTGGGCCAAAATGGCTCATCCTCTTCGAATAGAATATCGGCTTCTTCGAGTAGGATCAAAGACTGCTTCTGTGATTTCTGCTGAGCTTGTCCAACAGACAGGGTTGCTTGGGCAGGCGTGGATGCTTTGCGAGTTTCCGGCGCTTTCGTTGCGGGTGTTTTCTTGACCGGTGCACTCGTTTTGAAGAATGACGCCATGGTGCTCTGCCGTCCACTTGCGATATCATTCTGGAGAGTTTCGTCTTGCTGTTCGGGCTCAGTGTCATCCGCCGATGCAATGTCCAGCTTGCTCGGCAATTCGTGGCGTTTGTGATTGACCAGATGATTCTCTGACATATCACCAACTTTGTCCCGGATGTCGCTTCCGGAGCGGCGGCTGCCGGAGTTGATTTCGAAAACTTCGAAATCGAGATCTTTGGCAACAGCATGGACCATGGCGCTCTTTCCGCAGCCGGGGGGCCCACTGATGACCACCACGTTTTTACTTCTCGTCCATCGCTTCATTCGGGTTGACTTCAAACATGCCGGTAGCCCAGAATACTCGGTACGCGGTAGCTCGATCCACTCTTCTTCCTCTTCCTCATCACTGTCAACAATAAAGTCGTCCTCTGCTTTCCTCCTTTTCTTCTTCGGCGGTTTCCTTACATCGGGCGTTTTTGCTGCTTGTCGCTTTCCGCTAACAGCCATGACCGTAAGACTTTGCAACCAATCGTACAGAACCATGGCCTCTTTGCCCGTTTGAAGTACATGGGTCGCGTGCTTTGGAGCATACTTGGAGGTCCATGCTTGCGTTTCGCATTTGCCTAGATCAAAGGGTGTAAGAGTGTTTTCGATGTCGCGGAACAATGCCTGGATGGCAGGGTGAGTGCTGTCGGTCTCCTTCGAGGCTACGCCAGGCGACGGCAATGCCGCGCCAACTTGAAAACGGACTTTATCTTGGATGCTAGCTCCCGTAGTAAGGGAGCGAATTGGCAATCGCACATCCCGAGGAGGCTCAAAGTCAGATGCGGGAACAATCTTTCGCTCATCAATCGATGACTTCAGCTGCCGTGCCAACATGGTCATGATATCTTCTTCCTCGGGAACACGGAGGATACTGCGCTTCATTTTTCGGTCTCCAAGTTTCGAGGACTTTGTAATCGAAGAGAAAGGCAACGCATCCTCATCCAGATTGCGAACATGGGCTGTTGCCTTGGAGGGCCACAATGCTTCGTTGAGGCCGGCTGAGGTGGACTGACGAGCGTTCCCGAAGCCTGATCCAAAAGCTGGTTTAGACAAGTTCGACTGGTAACTCTGGCTTTCTGCTCTCAATTTTCCGGGCGTCACTGCACTCTTTTTTTGCGCCCGAGGTGAAAGCTGGGAGGCAGGCTTGGTTGTGGAAACACTCGGTGCAGGGTCATCGTTTTTCTTTGCAGCCTTCCCAAGAAAGAACGGGTGCGTGGACTTGGGGGGCCCTGAAGGCTTCGGCGGAGGAGGCGGTTGCTTTTTCGGGGTCGCTGGCCGGCATGCAGGTTTCTTGCCACTGAGGATGTCATCGATCTTTTGGCCAAGTATTTTTCGACTCGCAGCATCATGACCGTATTGGATTATGCTGGCAGTCGGCGGTGGTTTCGTCTTCTGCGTCCGTCTCCTTTTCGGCAGCATCGTTTCTGGTTCTGATATCGCAGGGGCCGGAGGTGAAGGCAGCAGCTTCCCATTCTTGTTGAACTTGAGCAGTCTCTTCTTCGGAGTCGAATTCTGGGGTTGTGGGGGCACGTTCGGTGGTGTCGTGGCTCGCTGTAGTGCTTCGGGCGGCTTGTCGGTCTGAGGCGCGTTTATTTCGACGGGTAGAGGACCCATCGTCTCGCCTCCTGCATCAACCAACGGTCCTGGAGGTGTCTTTTTTCTGCGTTTCCTTCGATCCTGATTCGGGTCTTCCTCCAGCGATGCCTCTCCAGCCGCATCTTGGCCGGTCGCGGTGTCGTCGTCGGTGTGGCCCCCGTTCAATCGGCGCGTGAACTGTTCCAGTGAAGGCTGTTTCGTCCTCTCGGGGATATTTTCGGTCTTGGCCTTGTTCTTAGACCCAGGCTTCCTCCCCCGCTTCTTAGGGCCTCGCTGTTCGTGGTCGGGGTCATCGTGTGCATCGTCGGTGGGTGGCTCGGCCGCAGGCTCTTTCGATTCGGGAGCTGTCGCCTCTGCGATTGGATGAGTATTCGAGCTGGCGATGCTGGAAGATAGCATACTCGGTCGTGAAAAGAATGGGTGTGTGGGCTTCTCCTCCTCCAGAGGCATGGCGGGCTGCACCGCAGTGAGAGCCATTTACTAGCACAAAATCTACCGGAGCATGTTTTGGTCGCAGGATTAAAATATTTACAAAAGCCAATCGTCAATCGTCAATGGTCAATAGAGCGCGGCGTTGGGGTTGAATTGGTGAAGTTCCAGTGGAGGACTGGGCAAAGCGTGACGGAGGTGAACGAGCTTCGGCAAACGCGCCGGCGGACGCGTCGCGCGACGACTGCTAAAGTTCGATGGCGGGCCAATCACGTGTCGCACTAGAATAGGGCCCGCCAAAAGTTAGTAGCTGGCTCACCGCCTGATTCTGCCAATTTGATATCCGAACTTTTTTTTTGCCGAGCTCCAAACCGCGTCCAAACCGCGTCCAAACTTGACTTGCAAGCGGCGCATGCAGTTTCGACCTGCCAAAATCATGTCGTCCTTCACTGAAATCGAAGCGCCCTTCACGCTGGCTTCGCTGCCGCACGCAATTGGCCAGAGCGACGGACGCCCGCACGCCGCCAGTGTCTGCAGTATAAGCGGCATCAAGAAGCGGAAGCGCACTGAGATCGCCGTTGCCATTGACGGCGAGGGCATCTCCATCTACAGCGTATGTGGAAGCTGCGATCCTGTAGCCGGCCGCTAATTGTCCTCGAAGCTCCAAAACCCCCACCTGGCGACGTCTTACGCTCTCCCTCCGCAGACTTCATTCGCCTCGGCCCCATTTTCCATCTATCGCAAAGGCAATTCCAAGAAACAGCCTCGACGCTACACCTACGCTCTAGTCAAAGACAGCTCGCGTGCGTCCAATGCTCAACTCGTCTGCTTCACCGAAGAAGCTCGAAAAGATGGAACCACCAACACCGTCAGGACGGCCTACACGCCCTCGGATGCTTCCCACAAGCTGATGACGATTGATGCGCTGCCTGTTCCGTCTGGCGGGTCACAGGAAGAGAGCACCCATGACGTTGTGTGCGTTTTCGACAACGCCGACGTGATATGTCTTTCTTCCGATCTGGAGGTGGTGCGGTGGGTCGCAAACCTAAAGTCGCTTGCACTGCCATCGCATGCCAGCAAGATAGAGATTGAACACGCTTCTTTCAGCACTGCGAAAGCAGTCACCCATGGTCTACTGCGCAATCGGCAAGACATCTCAGCCATCCTCAATCCTGCCCAGGACGACCAGTCGGATCTCCTAGACCTTACCCAGGTCCTCTGCGTTGTGTTTCGACAGTCGAGCAGTAAACTCGCACTTGCCTTATTCCAAGTGTCACCGCGCGCTCCCGATCTCCTAACAAGTCATCTATTGCCCTTGAAACACCTCGTCGCCTGGGATCTGCCCATCCCATCATCTGTATCGTTGCCCCAGACCTCTGGTCTTTCTTACGCACTACACGCCAACACTGGAGCTCTCCATCTCCTTCATCATGGTTCAGATTTACTCTCTTTCGATTTCTCTGCCACCATCCCAAAGCTGTTATCAATCCTCACCCTCTCGGACACTACCGCCTTTCTACGCATTTCACAGGACCTCTTGTTCGCTGCATCGCCGAAAGCCTGTCGCCTTCTAGATGCCAAGTTCACATCAGTTCAAGCAGAAGTGCCGTTGGGAACTACTACAAACCCTACAGACCCTGCAGTAAAAGATTCAAAGAAGAGGAAACACCCCGCACCCGAACCGGCCGAGTTAACATCAGATGCGCCAGCACTGATTGCCTACTACGTTGACCTTGGTTTAGTAGTTGGTACACGCGACAGTGAACTTGTAGCCTTTCAGCTTAAAGGGACCATTTCGCGGAAGAAGGCAAAAAAAGAGGGCATGCGTCTGATTGATTCTCTTGGCAAGGGCATCAAGTCTGAAGCAAGGGGAAACGGGTTGCCTACCTATGTTGAACCATTACGGCTTGATAGAGCAGCCAAACTCGACAAATACGCCTCCAAGGGGGACGTTGTAAAGTTCGAGGAGCTAATCGCCGCGGATCTGGGTATTGACCTTGAAAGTGAAATGCACAATGGGGAGGAAGATGAGCCGTCCAATTTGGTAAACGGGAACCATGCTACTAGCATGGTTAACGGTGTAGGCAGCGCTCAAGACCCAGCCGAGGATCCAGCAGTGTCAGAGCCGGATGACGATCCTTTGCCACGCAAATGGAAAGCCTCAGGTCCAGTTCCAGACAGCCAACGATTGAGATACAGGCAATACGCTTTGTATGCTCTGAGCAGGATCTTCCGCTGGATCGATTCACCCTCATCACAAGGTCCACGCGGGTGTTTGAAGGTTGTCTTCTTCCCACCAAATCTCTTCGAGTGGCTTCTCCAGACAGGATATCTTACAAAGGAGTCGATCCGTCGCGCGATACTCAACGACCCAACACCCACTTTGGGAATGGGCACGCCCATCCGGGATGGGGATATTGTTCGCGCCATTGTGGACTTCGATTCCGAATTACATATCCTTTCCAGCATTCTCAATTACAACCACTTTCTCCCCGTTGGCGAAGTGGTTCAAGCGTTGCAGCTCCTGATGCAAACTCTCGATGACCAGCCGAAGACGCAGGATGTGACCCGACTACTCACAAATGGCACCGAGCCGGCTGATGACACGATGGACATCGACATCGCATCGGAAATGGAAGCTGCAGACAATGAGGTAGAGCGCGCCTTCTCACTACTCAACAACGGGCTCGTCGTCCGCAGCGGCATACTACGCCCCGCGCTCATAAGACTGCATGCCTTTCCATCGCCAGTCGTCAGCTCCACCCTACGCTCCATGCTGCCCCGGCACGATCTTGAGTCATTGATACGTCTGTTACATCATGAGTTCAGGAACGGCGGCTGGACGTCACCATATGATTTTGCCGGTCCCGATGTCCTGGACCAGTCTACTGATGAGACAGAAGATAGTGCGGTCGCCGTCATCGCCTCACTCCTCAGCTGCACACTCGACGCTATGGGTCCTGCAACATGGCTCACGGGGATTGGAGGACCATCATCAGACGAAAGGCCAGAAGAGCTCATCTTCGACCTACTAGAGGATACTAAGATTGCACTCAACGGTTTCTGGGAAGCGACATACATCCGTGGTCTGGTCAGTGAACTTCTCCGCTACGCTTCCAGGTTTCCAAAATCGCAGAAACCCAGCAACAAAAGCCTACAGAACCAAGGCAAGCCGTTTGCGCCTGATCTTAACCCGGATGAATTGCCTATGCTACCTCTTGGCGCAAAGCCGGATCTGGGTGTGGAGAAGACTAAGACGAAGGGAGGAAAGAAGAAGGAGAGGAGTGCGCGTGAGATGGGTATGTTGATCAGCAAACGTGTGCCCAAGTACAGCTTTGAGCGCATTGTAATATAGGAGTGGGGAGATGCGTAGATGCATGTCTATGAGCCAAAAAATATCCATCTAGTTTTCAAGATTGCGCTTACGAGAATGTCGTGAAGTTATTTAAATAATCTTAGCAAGTTTACGAGTTCGGCCAAGCAAACATGTCCGCTTGAGTCTCTTTTTAGACCTCGACTCCAACTAATGTAGAAAGAGGCTGCGTCGTTGGCCCGAGAGGCGGCTTATGTAAAGAGCCAACAGCGAACTAATTCCTTGGTGTCTGATCTACACTCGGCCGAAGGCGCCGGCATGAGCGGATCACGGCGCCAGCAATAATGACGATGGCTGATCTACCACGGTGGTGACGGCGCTATTTTGCTTTTAGGTTGGCCTGCATTGCTGGGGAATCCCAGCGCAGAATGCGTCTTTCCATGGCTGTGAGAACGATTCTTCAATGATTTGACCTTCCCCTGATCTGTGAAGTATCACTGCACTTCCGTCTTTGATCCTTGGGGTCGCCTTTTCTTATGAAGTTCCTTCGCAATGAATCGCTCGCCAACTTCGAGTAGTGCGACGGAGAGGATCGAGGAAGAGGAGCGAGAGGTGGTCGGCCTAGAGGCGGAGAAGACGATAGAAGAGCGGAACCATGGGAATGCGGATGGAAATGCAGATGAAAATGACGATGAAAATGGAAAGAGTACGGACGCGAAGCCATCCTTCCTTGCGACACTGTGGAAGAAGATTGATTTGGACCTACCGACTGGCCTGATGATGATGAAGGCCGGTCTTCCTCCTACGATCGCACTCGCCATATACCAAAACAAAGCGGTAGCAGACCACTACACGACTCTGGGCTACCTCATCGCCATCATCTCCATCCTGGGTTTCTGCATCATGCCGCGAGCGAAGTTCATCCAAACAATGACCATGAACATCCTCTCAACCTGCATCAGTGCCGCCATATGCATGCTCATGCTCTGGTCCTCTGTCAAGGCCCGCGAACATACAACACCAGCCGGTCTCCCTCCCGCTCGCTATCGCTACAACTCTTCGCAGTCCGCCGTCCTAGGCGTATGGCTCTTTTCTCAAATCTGGATTCTCAACACCATAAAAGCAAGATATCCTCAATTCGCCTTCCCGACCATTATTTGCTCCATCTTTGTGAATGTGGCGGGAACTTCTGGTGCACAATTCCAGACTGTTGCGCAAGTGGAGAGTTTCACTCGAAAATTGCTTGAAAGCTTCTTGACCGGATTTGCTCTTGCTGCTGGAGTTTCGCTATTCATTTTTCCAGTTAGCTGCAGGACAGTGGTGACGAAAATGATGACAGGCTACGTTGGGGCGCTCAGAGGAGCGTTGAAGGCGCATAAGGCCTATTTTCAGAGCCTCGAGACCAAGGATATGTACAGGAACACGACTTGGACGCCAGGTCCCGGTGAAGACAAACTGGAAAAGCCAAGGATGAGGCCCGAGGTGGAGGCAGTCAAGAGCACGATGGGCGCGATCAGCCAGTTGCACGGAAAGCTTCATGGCGATTTGCCGTTTGCAAAGCGCGAAATGGCATACGGAAAGCTCAGTCCGGAAGACTTTGAGAGTATTTCTAAACATCTACGCGCGATCATGATGCCGCTGATGGGCCTTGGCTCGCTCATCGATCTATTCGAACGCATCGCCAGTCTTGACTGGGATGAGATTGACCAGCACACTGACAGCACAGACGAAACTCGTCAGAAAATGGTCGCCGAGTGGAACGGGCTCATGAGTTTCGTGCACGAACCCTTCAATCGTATCTTAGACACTATGGACCAAGGCCTCGAACACGTCGCCCTCCGCCTCGCTTTCACCAAGCCACCCAAGACTAAGAAAGGTGCCAATGCCACGGATCCCGAAGCAAAGGGGGAAACGATCAAGCCAGGAGATAAAGGTTTCACGACATATATGAAGCAGCAGGTTGACGAATTCTACAAGGGCAAGCAAGTTACTCTACGCCATTGGCTTGAAGGCAACGGTATCAAGCTCCCCAATGACTTTTTCGTACATCCGGATGGGAACGTCAAATTCAATGAAGAGATCTTATATTCCGAACAGAAAACGAACCAGCGACAGTTGTACATCGTGCTCTACATTATCTTCTTGTTGCACTCTATCAGTCGTGCGATTCTTGCCTTTGCCGAGTTCGCAGATGAAAAAGACCAGGCAGTTATGAAGAGCAAGCTCATGACGCCCAGTCAAAGGCGTTTCAAGAAATGGGTAAACAGTGTCTTCAGCGCGGGAAACGACAGCGTGCAAGACGATGATACCACCGTCGCTGGCCTCGACCGCAGCACCACTGTTGTATACATGGGCGAAGCGTTCAATCAGCGCAAAGATCCCGAACACCTCCCTCCCACGAACACCTTCGAAAAGTTTGGAAATGGCATTCGAGCTACCTCCAGATTCTTAAGGAGTCCTGAATCAGCATTTGGGTTCCGCGTTGCCTGCGCAACCATGTCCATCGCTATCATAGCGTACCTCGAAGCAACGCAGCTATGGTTCACGAGACAGAGAGTAGTATGGGCAATGATTATGGTGGCTCTAAGTATGACACCTACAGCCGGCCAGTCAGTCTTCAGCTTCATTCTCCGTATCGTGGGCACTGCAATAGCCATGATAGTAGCCTGGCTTATTTGGTACATTCCCGGCACCAGAACCCCTGGCATCATCGTCTTCCTTTGGGTCTTTGTCAGTCTCGGCTTCTACGTCCCGCTCAAACGCGCAGATCTTGTAGTCATGGGCCTAATCAGCATCGTGTCTGCCACTATGATTGTGGGATACGAACTTCAAGTCCGCAAACTTGGAGAAGCAGTTGCAACCTCTAACGGCCAACCATATTACCCTATCACTAAACTCGGTCCGTATCGATTAGCATGTGTAGTTGCTGGTCTCGCTGTAGCGTTCTTCTGGACCTTCTTTCCCTTTCCCATCACCGAACATTCTGCACTACGACAGCGATTAGGTGGTGCATTGTATCTGTCCGCGAACTTCTACAGTATCATGCACGAAACAGTTATGGCGCGGATACGAGGTGATGAGGGCGATATGACTGACAAGGAGAGTCCAGGGAGGAAGCTGGAGAAGGCGAGGAACAAAGTGTTTGCCAAGCAGATGTTGACGCTGCAGGGACTGAGGACACATAGGACGATGGTGGATTGGGAATTTCCACTTGGAGGCAAGTTTCCGATGCAAGAGTATGATGAAATAATCGGGTTGGTTACGAACATCGTGAACTATACGGCCCTTTTGGGTTACGCATCGGCAACATTTACCCATCCGTCTATAATCGGGGATGGAGTGGATCAGTCTTCTGCACAGTGGTTCCAAGACTGTAGGTCTAACTTTTCTCTTGTCCCTCGTCTTTTTCCACCCTGCTGACTTCTCCAGTCCGACGCATCGTGGCATCGTCCAAAGTAACCTCTCACGAGATTACCTCTCTCCTCTCCCTCTTATCCTCTTCCATAACCAACGGGCAACCTCTTCCTCCCTACCTCACCGCTCCGAGATCATTTCAGCTGTCCAAACGCCTCGAAGCTTTGGATCGTGATATTCTGAGTATAAAGCACGTGGCCGAGCCAGGGTATGCTGCATTTGCGGTGCTGCAAATCAGCACGAGATGCATCGGTATGGATGTTGAGAAGTTGTTGAAGTAAGTGGATTGAACGGTAGAAGATACTGAGTGCTGACGTTGTCATAGGGCCGTGAAAAAGTTAGTTGGCGAATTGGACTTTTCGTTCCATGTTGTGAGCACGAATTCCGAAGAAACGCTTTCGTCGAAGCAGGGTAAGCTGGATTAGTATTCTGGAGTGACGCAGGTCTTTCTTAGAGTATATGTTTTCGCCCTTCACTCGGTTTCGTACAGTCGCGTTTGTCCTGTAGGAGGATTACATGATTCAGTCACGCTACAGTATTTACTCAGATGGTCGAGATAAGATTAAAGGTTTCGTTTGACGAAGACACTACGTAGGCAGAAGCCTGGGGTTTGATAGAAAGCGTCACGTCGAATTTTGCCTTCACCTTGGGTGCCTAGGGAACCATCCTCAAAGCTCTGTCGCGGCCATCCACCAGTAAACACGCCAAATATCTTTGTCACAAACGGGATTTTCCTCGCTTTAGAAAACTTCATCTCTGTTGCACCTACTCATACAGTCAACCTCACGCGCAACAATGAATATCGACACGTCCGGCATGCACGGTAAGTCAGACACAGATGCGCCTTCCGTCCCTCTCTACTAGACAACGAACCTGCCTCGCAGCAAGGACGGTGATCTTCTATGTACAACCATGTTGCAATTGTTCAAAGCATCGACTGACAACAGCTCTAGGCTCATCTACGCGAATAACAGGTCCATTCCATTCAGCGTCACCACATGAATCAAACTTCCTCCGCTATACCGAACGGCTTCCAGTCTGCGGGGGCATCGATCTGCGATGGCACGATGAGCATCCTCTCGAAGGCTTTCACGTCTGGCTGTGCGAGGGTGTTAGAGCCTTGGAGAGTCATCGCCGTATCGCGCTCACATTCGCGCTCGGTCAAAAGGGCTGGCCAACGCATCTGCGGTCGATGGAGACAGCCGAGAGAATGATCATTCCGGGTTCCCCTTGGACGGACGACGACGATAGGGCATTGGCCGTGCTCATGCACTTTGGTTTGGCTGCTCATATCATTGCCGCGATTTTCTTTGAGGGTAGGATGGCAGATGAGTGTGTGGAGAGGATGGCGTATGTGAGATTTACGAAAGCGAGGTATTTGGATATGGATTCCGTGAAGAAGGAGTATGAAGAGGTGATGGCGCTGCCTGCTCCAGTGCTGTCCCCGGCATATAGTCCTGTGGTCCACACTCCGATGATGATGAAGAACGAGGGTGAGTAATCCTACATTTCGGTGTCGATCTACGGCCTCGGTCGCAGCCGATATGCACTGGAATCCTTCTGGGAGAACTTTGCTGACTTTATATCGCGACTTTAGGCTCGCCCTCTGGCTCGGACACAGGCCCGTCACCAAAGGGCAGCAAGCTCACTCACCAGACAAGTCCCCAAACCCCAGGCTTCAATTCCCCCTCGACACCGATCTCTATACCCGCCATCTATATTCCCAAAACACCACAGACGCCCAACTTCGCTCCAAGCACCTCACAGAAGGGCAACAAGTCTACTCCCAGGAAGGCACCCTATACGCCCAACTCCACCTCCAACTCCACCGCGACCCCGAACTCTACACCCAACAGCAAAGAAGCCCAAAATCTCGAAGCCGCCATTCAGACAGTCCGCAACAATGCCATCGAAAGCTGCAAGCGCTACCTCACAGAAGAGCAACAATTGGAGCTCGAGGAAGCTCTCCGACTGACCAGCGACTGGCCTCACTGTTTCGCCTCTATCAATGCGTACAACGCCGCCCACCAGCACAGCGGCAGCCTTTGGACAGAACAAGATACGAAGGCGTTGATGAAAATCAGGAGCATTAGTAATAAGTTGCCATATCCAGTTATCGCGGAGAACTTCTTTCCAGCGCGCTCGGCGAATGCGATTAGGCATCGGCATACGCAGGTTGAAAAGATTGAGAGTGGGAAGCTAGTCGAGAAGAAGGGGGATAGGAAGGGGAGGGTGAAGAAGGGAGAGCCTGTTGGGGATGTGTGATGTGTGAAAAGTTTGTTGGGCAAATGGGGTGTATGGAGTATGTGAGGTTTTTGGTGTTTGGATTGGGTGTATAGTGTTATGTGAAATGACTGTCTGTACCTGGAGCGTACGAGTGGAATTGCGAAAAAGTGCGACTGGGATAGAGAGTAGCTTCAATCCTTGGTTATATATGAACGAATGTGGGACATGGAGTGCTCTTGGGATAACAATGATTAAATTGAACTGTAATGAGTTTGTCAATACGATTTTGAGTAAATAAATCAAAAACCTCATACAGGAAACGCGTACTCTTGATCCGTGATTAACAAAATCACTACATTCGCAATCAGGTCCAAATGTTCACATAGTCTCCACGTCAATGATAGAAGTGAAGAAGAAAAAGAAGAAACCAAGATGTGAATTCCAATACTCCTAGGCCTATTTAAAAAGCAACCCCCAATTCCCCGCTTTCTTTCCTGTATAACCTTCCACGTAACCATATTCTACACAGAAAACCTAGACTATTCTTACATTCTCACAGCCGGTCTGTTTATCCAACATTTCAACTCCCCTCACCCACGAACGCCACATTTCAACGCCACATTTCAACGCCACATTTCAACACCACACCTCAACACCACACCTCAACACCACAATGCAACGAGCTCAACAGCCTCGCCCCACTCGACAGACCTACATCATGCTCTACAACATGCAACAAGGGAACTACTCCGGTATCCTCTGCTGCAACCACGCATATACCCGTGAAGGCTACGGTACGAATCCCCATACATACACACACACACCTCTTCCCCCGCGATAACATAAAGTAACCGTTGACGATACAGGGAAAGAAATGCAGCATGAAGGCGGCAATGTCATTCCCAAGGGACGAGCCGAGACTTGGAAGTCTAGGAACGGCAAGTGCGAATGTGGTCATGAGTTCTGGAAATGCGCGGAAGGGAATGCTGGGAACGGGTATGACGGGTGTATGCTCGTGACACGTAAGAGAGATGGATTGCTTTATCCGTTAACGTAGCGTTTTGGCACAGTTTGGATACAGGGATTTTGGGGGTGTGCTATATGGACATGTTGCGCTGGCTAGCTGCAGGTGGTAGATACATCTAGGTAACAAAGGTTCGGCTTATGGATAGAATTTATACACGTGTATCCCCGGTTTTTATATACTTCTTGACTATAGTACATTTGCAACTTGGGCCAAAGAAATAGAGAAAGAATAGTAAAACAAAAACCAACGCCATGCTAATGTGAAAAAGGAGGTTGAATAGGAAAGGAGTGCCGTTGCTGAGGGTATCATACTAATAATATACATCGATAAAGAGCGCCAAAGAGATAAAGCAGACTACGGCAGCTATAGGTACCGAATTACAAAGGCGTAATTGAGAGGGACGGAAGGAAAGAGGTATCAAACTCAAAGAAATGGCCGTCATTGGCCTGGTTTTGGTCTTGGTTTAGAATAAGTGACCGAGATCAAAAGATCCTCACCCTGTCTCGTAGGCGTCAATCTTGGTACCCATGCGGGGCTCTTCAATGCTTCTGTTATCTCTGTGCGCGGAGTATGAAGAAACTGTGGACCTTGTGGTTTGGGGCGGATGCTCAATGGTCGAACGACGTCCGGCTCGTACATTGCTGGGCTCTTAGGCGGCCACATGCCGCTTTGGGTACGAGTAAAGCGCTCGCTGGTTTGCACCGGGCTCCATATGTCATCGCTGCTACTGCGCATGTGCTGTCGATTTTGTCGTAGGTGATTCCTCATCTCAGACTTAACAGGGCTACCGGTCGATAGTGGGCTTCCGAGCCGGAGCGCTCCTTGGTCTCCCCTTCGCTTGACTAGCAATGAAGATGGCTCTGGGAACCAGCGTGGGCTATCTTGGCTCTTTTGACTTTGGGGGCTGCGAGGTACTAGCTGGTTGGAGGCGCGAGGGACTTTGGGGTAGCGGAGGTTGGAGATGGGCGACTCGGGGACAGGGGAGAGCTTGCCGTTAATTTCGTCCTCTGGTGTGGGATCATCGAGGTCCGCGCTTTCGAAGGAGGTCTGCGAGGAAAAGGAGTCGCGTATGTTCGTGGACGCTCTAGATGTCACTCCTGAGACGTTGCTCGAAGAGCCCTTAGGCTTCACACCGGAACCTTGAGAGGGGTTGTCCAGACGGCGTAAATCGTCTGTCCTTGAAGAGTTTTTTGGTGTCTGGTATCGTTCTGAAGTGAAGTAGTAGTCCGGGATATCCCCACTGCGATGAGGCTCTGGAGTGCTTGTGTTTGTCACGACAGGTCTTTGCGGTGGCAGAATCTGGATTGGAGAAGCCAGCTGAGGTTTTTGTGTAGATTCATTGCTATGCAAGGGAATCGTTGGAAAGATCCTGGGCGGTTGCGACTCTTGGCGAAGGATTGGGACGTCTAGGAATAGTTCTGAGCGTTGCCTAGGCTGTTGATTCTCCATAGGCGGTCGCGCTGGCCTTTCTGGATTGTATCTTGGAGGTGGCGGTCTCGACGGCTGGAAACTACGGATTGGAGGTATCGGAATAGGAGGGGTCGGTAGCAACGCGGTTTGTCTCCGCACTTCGGGTGCTTCGACCACATCGTCCTCCTCGAAGACAGTATATTGGGTGACATCACTATCGGGACGCTGCGTGGCCTCGGATCCCCGTCTGATGCTTCGTTGCCTTTGTTTCCTTGAGCTTAGCCTGCGAATAGGCTGCACAGTCCCTCCAGTTATCTTTGATTGCCTGGGCACCTCGGCACTTATTGCAAGACCAATTTGATTGACAGAGATGGATGAGTCGGAGGATTTATTTTGGAGAGCAATAGGAGGTCGTGAAGGTGGGTGTGTTGAGTTGGAATTGTCGACGGGAGTGCTATTTGCTTGGTTTAGTTGAGTGGCGGTAGGATGATTGTTTTGTCTGGGTGGTGAATACGTCCGCGGAACTCTTATCGCATTGCCAACAGGTTTTTGTAACGTTGTTGCTGGGGGCTGTGGAAACTGATTGGAAAGGTCCAGTGTGGATTGACTATGACCGAAGGATTGCGAGAAACGGTCAGAGAAGTCCATTGGAGAAGAAGGCAATCCTAGTTTCTCGTTGATCGCCTCGTTTCGTCTTCTCCGTTCTCTCCGCTTTCGCAGAAAGATACTGAGTGCCATAAGTCCGATGGCAATCAGAAAAACTGCAGCTGCAGCTACCGCAAGCCCTGCAATCTCAGCAGGCTTCATAGTTTGTGGACGACCTGCAGCCGCAGACGTTGTGGCTGTGCTTGTAGAGGTAGTCGTCGGAGAAGGGGTAGAAGTGGTAGTGGTAGAAGGGGTAGTGGTTGGGGCAGGAGCAGAAGATATAGAGTCGACGATGACGCTTTCGGTAGAAATCGGTTGAGGCGGTAAGGTATTAGAGGTAATAGTCGAGGGCTTGGTGGTAACGACAGGGCTTGACGAACTCATGGCGGACGAGATCGTCGAGGTTCTGGCCGAGATTGTGAGGACACTCAAAGTCGGCTTGACGCTACCCGTTTGGCCCAAGCAGACGTTATATGCTTCGGCGCTCTGGTTCACGGAAGAGCAGGATGCATACACACAGCCGAGAGCTACCTCGCCGAGAGACTCTCCGCCGATGCTGTATGTAGAGCACAGACAGCTAAGACTTGGTGGAACTGTACATGCCAGAGGAAACTGTTCGGCCAGCGATTTTTGCAGACATGGCTGTGCACATGCAGGCACTTCTTTCTGAAGCCTTCCCGGAAGCGAAGATTGCGAGGCACCCGAAACTGTTTGCTGTGGCGTAGCGAAAGGCAATACAAGGCACAGCCATCCGAGGTGGCTTGGGGGCATAATTGTACAATTGCTACGTAGCAGTAAGCATCTTTCATTTTTCGTACCGAGTGGATTCGACAAACTCACGTAGAAAATCTATGGGGAGGACATTGGGAAAGACCGAGACAGGAGACCACGCCAAACCAGCAGCGTCAAGACAAGGAAATTGAAGGAGAAGAACGCAAAGAAAATGGTAACGCAGCAGCCGTCTCATGAGGGTTCGTTGTGTACATGCAGGAGAGATTCGGCGGGGAATGGTAGGCTGATGATATGTATCATGGCTTTTTCTTCGCGCTGCGTCACAGATACGCATGGTGAGCCGCCGGGGCGTCGCCTCACGGAGGGCCGACGAGGATTGGACCGAAGCATCTTACCGCTCAGACGACGGTGGTGAGCGGTTACCAGACATCTCTGAGAAGCGTGGTGTGGTGGTGCAAGCATGGGTTCAGTTGAAAATGTCCAGCGCTTGGGATGTGGCGCCTTACCGCATTCGATGCCCTACGCGCCCACCTTGACGTAGGTACACAACGTCTGGCTAATCATTCGAGGGCAGTGAAAATAGAACTTGGCATACATGTAGAGCGGCTGCATGTGTAGTATGCCCATGCCGCTGGGATCCACTCGTTTTGACGTCGCTTAACCGCAATAGCGTTACGTCTTTTAAGTTTCGCAGTGACTCGGACATTTACGAAGCTAGAAGCACCCCTCTTCTTCGACTGTGCCTCTTGCTCGCACGAGAAGAACTGCGTGGCATGGAGAATTTCGCATCTGTGGGCGGCACGATCCGCTCCCGCTTGGTGTTGTTAACAAGGCTGCAGGTTGAGAAGGCAAGCTTCCCAGAGACACGGAACGCCGACGCTCAGCCTCCGATCTCGCAGAACATAGGGCAGAGATCTGACTTCAGAATTAGAAACAATAATAGTAAAGAAGGTCTATTTCCTCTCCGACTTGCATGCGGCCCTCCTTCGACCCCAAAATACGTTCGCAGCCGGTGCCCGATCACGCCGGCGGCCGGTGCCCACCATCTGGAGTTCTCCTCGCCGCCACGCTAGACGGACCGAGCAATGTCAGTACGCCGCATCGATGCAGGACGAGTTCAGAACGCCCAGTTCCGAGACCTATGGATAGCCTGCGGGGTTGCACCGACACTGCAACGACACTGCGACGACGAGGGCGGTGGGGCTGTGTTCAACGGCGTGAACTGCTTGATGCAGCGGTAGCAGCTCTTGAGTCGAAGACAGTGACAGGTTTGCGGAAACATAATTCAATAAAGTGGGCACCTTTCCAGCCAGATGAAAATTGGGGATGGAGTTGTGCTCGGCTTCGAGCATATCACCACGGGGTGTCGACCGAAGATTGGGAACGTGACTGGGTTTGGCTGAGCGGCGAGCCCAACTTTGGAAGCGCTAAGATTCTTCACATGTCTCGGTCGGTACCGCGGTGGTACTCTCGTCGTGATTGTCGATTGACACGTTTTGACGGGCAGCAGATGTGAGATAGTAGTGGGTTCGGAGAGAATGCTGATCTGCAAGCATATGGTGACATATCGTGGAGAAGCATAATTCTCAGGCACCTGAAACGCCAGACCAACGTCTCAAAGTGTATAGGGACCTACTATTCCTTCCTACCACATAGGAGATAACGGGGCTCTTTACCCTCGCTACGACTGTTCCGACGCCGTTGACGTGGTTGAATGCGAGGGGCGACCTCACGTTGTACACGGCGGGCATAATGCACCACGCAACGAAACATAAAGATCAGCAGCGCGCAACTGGACCGCCGTCATTCTCATGATTCGAGGAAATGAAGACGCGGTCGTTCTTTGTCTGTACACGAAAGGTTCACAGAACAGGGCTAGCACGAGGCACGGCGCTAGGGCTGCATGCGGCTAGGGCTGGAGGGGCATCGGCTGGCACTACGGCTAGCGCCAGCACTACGGCGAACACAAGCCAGGGGTAATCAGTTCCCGTAGAGTTGTCCGGCCAGCCAGCGGTAGACCGGACAGACACAGCTGTCGGGCGGCTGCGGGTTCGCCGGGAAGGCGATGGAGCACAGGATGTTTTGATCTGCCGTCGGCAGCTCTACCGGTGATTTTGCGTGGCCGGGATGCAAAAGCAGATTAGAAGCGTGTTGCGAGCCAGATGCAGAAGCGTTTCGACCTGCAAGTGTTACATACAGACCCTACGCGCACCGCACTCTGGCCTGAGCGGCCTTTAGTGGACACGCCCCCTTTTTTCGACCAGGCTTCTAGAAGAGCGCGGCTGGTGGGCGACGTCTTGCTTGCGTGCGACAGAATATCACGGTAGCGATGAGGCGATGAGGTGGGCTCTGCGTGCGTGGACGGGCATTGGTAATCAGCGTGGGCAGCAGCAGTCGGACGGGCTGGCTGGCTGTCTGCTGCGTGTGTTTGGCGAGTGTGCCGGCCAGCGCTGGAAGCACCGGCGGCGTCGAGCCAGGCCGCCGCCCGAGAACTCAGGTCTACTATACCTAGAGGTGGGCGGTATGTATGTACAGCCGTCGCGGTGCAGGCCGACACACAGTAGTCGGGCGCGCTGGGTCGGTGGGCAGCTCATCATCGGCATCGCGCGTGGTGAATAGGTAGCAAATGGTGAGCATTGTGCCTGCGGGTGGCTCCTGCTCATGCTAAACTGAATGTCGCTTGTTAGGGCGGGCCAATCACCTGTTCAGGGCAAGTCAATCCCCTTTGCCTGCAGCCTGGGCGTCCGCCGTCTGTGCCAAAAGCCTCCTTTGCTCTTCCACCTCGCACTGCTGACCTTCTTATCCGCACTTGAGCTGCGCAGCCAAAGTCGTTAACCTGTTCGCTGTCGTGCGACTGCTGTCTGGTTTCCACCGCGACTGTCTTTCTTGCGACACCAGGCCCATTGCTGAACGCCCATTGACAAGTCCGTCCAGCCCCTGTGTAGTATAGTGCAGTACCGAACGCCGCCGCGACTCTGCACCTTCTTCATCGCACCCGTCATCAATCGCTCCCGCGTGTCCGCCTCATCGCCGCGCCCTACCACCATCCGCACTGGAATACGTCCCTTAATAATAAGGTGCGAGACTTGCCTCCCTTTTATCCCCCCCCTGGCCGAAGCTTGTTTGTTTGTCTCCTGTATCTGCCGCGCTTTCTTCGCATCGCTTGTCCGCCGTCTGCGCGCCGCCGCCGCCGAAGACAGCAGCCGGCAAGCAAGCAAGCAAGCTATCGCCCTCACCCTCACTATCGCCTTCACCTGCTAGCCGGCTACTCGTCCGCGCTACCCTGTCTATCCGCAATAACTGACTCCCGCCAGCATTCCGTATCGGCCGGCCTTCCCACGGAACCACCTTACACCTAATACTTCTACACCACCGTCACCATGGGTTGTGGAATGAGCACCGAGGAGAAGGAGGGAAAGCAGAGGAATGAGGAGATCGAGAACCAATTGAAGCGCGACAAGATGTTGCAGCGCAATGAGATCAAGATGCTGTTGCTTGGTCAGTAGCGCGCCTCCGCCCCTGCCCTTCCACCCGTCTGACATATACAGGTGCCGGTGAATCTGGAAAGTCGACCATTCTCAAGCAGATGAAGCTCATCCACGAGGGCGGCTACTCGCGCGACGAGCGGGAATCGTTCAAGGAGATCATCTTCAGCAACACAGTGCAATCAATGCGCGTCATCCTCGAGGCCATGGAGTCGCTCGAATTGCCGCTCGACGACCAGCGCGCCGAGTACCACGTGCAGACCATATTCATGCAGCCTGCCCAGATCGAAGGCGACAGTCTGCCTCCGGAAGTCGGAAACGCCATCTCCGTGCTCTGGAAAGACGTCGGTGTCCAGTCGTGCTTTGGCCGCTCGCGCGAGTACCAGCTGAACGACTCGGCCAAATAGTGAGTGCAACATACCAACTAGCCGGTTACAAATACTGACAGCACAAGCTACTTCGACTCTATTGACAGAATCGCCGCCCCCGACTACATTCCCAATGACCAGGACGTGCTCCGTTCGCGTGTCAAGACGACGGGTATCACCGAGACAACATTCATTATCGGCGACCTTACTTACCGCATGTTCGATGTCGGAGGTCAGCGATCAGAGCGAAAGAAGTGGATCCACTGCTTCGAGAACGTCACAACCATCCTCTTCTTGGTTGCCATCTCGGAATACGACCAGCTGCTGTTCGAAGACGAGACTGTCAACCGTATGCAGGAAGCGCTAACGCTGTTCGACTCCATCTGCAACTCGCGATGGTTCGTCAAGACCTCGATCATTCTTTTCTTGAACAAGATCGATAGGTTCAAGGAGAAGCTGCCCATCAGCCCCATGAAGAACTACTTCCCCGACTACGAAGGCGGCCCAGACTACGCTGCGGCGTGCGACTACATCCTGAACCGATTCGTGTCGCTGAACCAGCATGAGACTAAGCAAATCTACACCCATTTCACCTGCGCTACGGATACGATGCAAATCCGGTTCGTCATGGCAGCAGTCAACGGTATGTTCTCTCTTCCTTCCATGTCACGGACAACTGCTAATGAACATAGATATCATCATCCAAGAGAACCTCCGGCTGTGCGGTCTGATATAATGAACGGGCGTTTTTATTTCCAGCAAAAGAATTTCCATTGGGAATTATCATGGGAGTATGCTTTGACGATGATAAACATCGCTCGTCATGCACGGCGTTGTGAAAAAATGCTTTTCTTTCATGTCGCACCTCGCGCCCATTTGACCTGCCGGTCCGAATGGCCGCTTCCGTCCCGAGCTCTCTTTGATACCCTGCGTGGGCTGGGGCTTCAGTACGCCTTCCTCTTTTTCCCGAGCATGACGCTTTCCCCCGTTCCTCGCTCCATACTATTTTGTTCTTACCACCTTGTATTCGAATGGAAATTGGGATTACCAAACTTGAACGTGGCCTCCCATGCGCACAACACAGTGAGCCTCGAAATACAGAGGGCGAACAAGGCTCCCTATTTCTTCTATCTGTTTCCTAATACTTCCTTCAATAGTTTTCACTAGCGGCGCGGATACTCCCTCTTCCATTTTCTACATCCTTGTATTTTTGATTATGGTGTGTAACAAAGCACCGCGGCGGCGGTGGAGATATGTAGTGAAATGACGATCTTTTTTTGTTTCAATTGGTGTTGCACAGGCGTGACGTGGCAATGGCTTGAGTACGGTTATGTTTGACTGACTTGTAAACTGCGCGCGTGACCTGCGAGGGAGACAAGCACGCTGAGGTTCTTTTCACGCGCAAGGGAGCCAGCCAGCTAGTCCGGGCATTGGCCGAACGTTGTCTCTCTGACCCCCGAATAAATCTACTTTCCCTCGCATACAACACGGCAATGCGGGCAGCAGATCAGTCGCTATTACTATATCTAGGTGTGCATGCTTCGGAGTTCGGGGGCTAGGACTGAGGACTTCGTTTATTTCTGACCGCAGCCCAGCAAAAAGGTTGTCCAACCTTCCTGATACAGGAGGGTCAGCTTAGAAGATTTGGGATTTGGTAGGATTTTGTCTTTTTAAAGAGGCCAATTGGGGGGTTTCTGTAGGGATTCTTGTAGGGGTTTTATTGGGCTATCGGTGGATTTTATAGAGTCTGTTTAGGATCAGGTGCATTATGTATTGCAGGAGCTTCAAGCGGTGACTGGCAAGAGTGAGTAAGCGAGCAGAGCACGTGGCGAGATTATGGCTAGACCATCGGGATCGCTACTTCCTCGCACACAGACAAATTCTAGACGGTCTGCAGCTATCGCTTTGTTGTTTTCCCCATACTCAAAACCGTAACCCCAGTGTTGCAATGCCGTTAGCCAGACCCGCAGCAATAACAACAATGCAGGTCCATCACGCTCCAGGCGTTCACTTTCGCCACTACACCTACCAGCTAGTCCCATTCACTTCTACATTGCTGCTGATCGCATTGGCGGTACATGATCCTCCAGTTGAGCCCCACTGGCAGGGGCTGTTGAGTGAGAGCGTAGCCGCATCGTATCATTGTCAATGACGTCGGGGTGCGTACCAAATGGCTATCCCTCCAATCATATTCTAGAATCGAGCACGCAGCACTAGAGGTACATGCTGCTAAGGTATCCGCGGCCGAAGGAATACTTGAGCGTGACTTGTATCTGGGGATAGTGGAGGGCAAGGGGATGTGTCGTGGGCTGTAGGAGTAGAGGGTCGTGTGCGCGGACGGAAGAAGGGGAAAGAGTATAAAGGCCAGAGGGCACGATAGGGAGAAAGATGTCAGACAGCATTGCAGCATTCAATAAAGACTTCGATACATTTCAACTCTCATCTCCACCAGCATCGAGTTTCGTCGACCATGGCACCCATAGCGATCACCCCTCCTGTTGTTGAGGTCAAGTCTCTCGATCTCCCCACCTTCAAACTCACAACAATAATCAACACCACCAAGATCGGCACAAAGAGAAAGATCATCTGCTTCTCAGGTAAGCTGGCTGACAATCTCTCGACATGAATGCCCACTGACCCTTTCCCAGATTTCGACGGCACGATCTTCATGCAAGATACCGGACACATCCTCTTCAACAGCTTCGGCTGCGGCTCCGACCGTCGGCAAGTCCTCGATCAACAGATCCACACCGGCGAGCGCTCGTTCCGCGATGTGTCGGAGGAAATGTGGGGATCTCTTGATGTACCGTTCGACGACGGCTTTGAAGTGATGAAAGAGGCTCTCGACATCGACTGTGACTTCAAGACCTTCCACAGCTTCTGCATCAACAACGACATACCCTTCAACGTCATCTCGGCAGGTCTGAAGCCAGTTCTAAGGAGGGTTTTGGACCACTTCCTCGGCGAAGAGAACTCGCATCATATCGATATTGTGGCGAACGATGCTATGATCTCGAATGACGGGCACTCGTGGAAACCTGTCTGGTTGCATGACTCCGAACTAGGCCACGACAAAGCTAAATCCATCAACGACTACAAGTCCACCGCACGTCTCGAATCCGACGACGGTACGATTCCCCTCATCGTCTTCATCGGCGACGGCGTCTCCGACCTACCCGCTGCCCGTGAAGCAGACGTCCTGTTCGCTCGACGGGGCCTCCGTCTCGAAGAGTACTGTGTCGAGAACAACCTTCCCTACATTCCCTTCGACACATTCGCGGACATCCAGAAAGAGATTGTGAAGATCGCGAAGAAGGACGAGGAGAAGACGAAGGGCGTGGGTATGCCGGTCAACTTCAACCCGCGGGCGAATCTGTGGAGAAGGGCAAGTAGTAAGACTGCTTTGCCTGTCTTTGCTATGATGAGTCCCAAGACGGAGAAGACGCTCGAGTGGGGGATTTTGGGGGGCACGTCGCTGGAGGCGCCGGAGGGAGGTGCTATTGCGGCGGCGGCGTAGACTGTTGGTGACTTTTTTTTGCTTGTCTTCTATTAGCGTTTTAGCGTAGTGAGTGGTTGTTCTTTCCATTCTTGTTTTCTTCACATCGTTCTTTCCATTCTTGTTTCCTTCGTATATATATATATACATATATATACATATATCAAGTGGTTTGAAGTGGCATCCCAAGTCGGGGTTTTGGTAGCACTTTCGAACATGGTTATAATCCCCTCATTGCAGCATACTCCGTTTTCGTGAGGTGATGTGTGGTTGAGCGCGGACGGGTAACGGCACACCCGTCCCGAGCCGCTTGGGTATTGTGGGACCGGACAATGACGAAGGCACGACGCTTAAGAGTGCATCTGGCGGGGTGCTTGGGATTTGTTTGTGGGTTGGCAGGCCCACCAGATCGGGGCGCGGGTCTAATGCGAGATGTCGAGCTAAATTAGGAGGGTTAGGAGGATGTGTATATGTGGAGGATGTGTATATGTGGAGGATGTGATGGAGGCGTACATATGTATGGGAAACAGCACTAACGGAGGAGCGACACTCGCCAGGAGGCTGTTGCTACTCCAAAGGGGCCATGTGGACGGCGGATCGCATCGACTTGGGCGCGCTCCCTCATTTGCCTTGTTTCAGCGTAAATTCAGGCGGCGCGGAGTCTCGTGTCTTGGGCAGCGGCTGTTCAACTTGCTAAATTTAACGCGCCTGGAGAGTGGCACAGTGGGTGGTGTCTTCACTCCCGCCGTGTACATATCCGAGCCAGGCGGCCGAGCTCCAAACCGCGCTACCAGTGCTGTTGCGCCTCTCATCATTTGTGTCGCTTCCGTCCCGTCCAGCTGCTTACGTGCTTATTACCTTTGGCCTTGATCGCGACCCCCGAGCCTTTTTTCTTAAGACGCAATAGACGCAATCCAGCGGCGTTTGACAGCCATTGAGGTGAAGACGCCAGGGTTGCCCGCGTATGAAGGAAACCCCCCGTCCAAGGCCCGCATTATTCAAGAGTTCTTGGCCACGCAGCCCAGCCGGCCAACCCAGTCAGACCAGCCAACAGTTCCGTGTGGTGCCGTGCATGCTGCAGTTACGTAGCCCAAAATGCCGCGGCCGACGCTACACTCGAAGCTCTCCCTCCCGCTCCCCTCGCGCCTGAAGATTGGCCTTACCAACGCCACGAATTCCACTCCCACGAGCGCACCCAACAGCCGCTGCGGAAGTCCCAGACGCGCCATGACCGACAATAACAACAACAACAAGAACGGACCGGCGCCCGGCCTGGTGCTGCGTGCAACCGTGATCAAGGTGCGCGCGCGTACTACCTGCACCCCCGCGGGGCCGCGAGAGGAGAGAGAGGCAGAGCTGACCGTCGCTGTAGGGCAGGAACCTCGCTGCAAAGGACCGCAATGGCACCTCTGACCCCGTGAGTGCCTCCCCCGCCCACTAGTACTGTCGCCGTCAACGGCGTCGGCGGGCTAGGCTGACGCGCCGCAGTACCTCACCCTGACCCTCGGCGACTCGAGGCAGGCCACGCCCTCCATCAACAAGACGCTGAATCCCGAATGGAACACGACGCTCGAGCTGCCCATCACCGGTGACCAGACGCTGCTGCTCGAGGCCTGCTGCTGGGACAAGGACCGCTTTGGCAAGGACTACATGGGCGAGTTCGATGTCATCCTCGAGGACGTCTTCCAGAACGCGCAGACGGTGCAAGACGCCAAGTGGTTCACGCTCGAGTCGCGACGCGGCGGCAAGAAGAAGTCGGTCGTCTCGGGCGACATCCAGATCCAGTTCTCGCTGGCCGACACGAGCAACCCGAATGCGACTGTGGAGGAATTGACTCAGAAGTTCATGTCTTTCACGGCACAGTCGTCCAGTCCCGATGATGACGATGACGATGATCTGCTCCGCGCTGACAGTGCAGACGCCGACGACAATGACAATGACAATGACCAGGATGAGGACGAGAGCTCCGACGACGTGCTCGACGAGTCGAAGAAGGCCGAGAAGAAGGAGAAGCGGAGAAAGAAGCTACGACTGGCACGCATGAAGAAGAAGGCGAACAAGATGCGCGCCTACGAGTTCTCCGGTAGGACTGAGGTGGCAGGCGTCTTGTTCCTGGAGATTGCCAAGATCGTAGACCTGCCCCCTGAACACAATGGTAAGCCTCCCATAGTTCCGCCAACTGGCCGCGTGATTCGTGAGCTGACGGCCTGCCAGTCACCCGGACGTCGTTCGACATGGATCCCTTCGTCGTTGTGTCCCTCGGAAAGAAGACGTATCGCTCCAAGACGATCAGTCACAACCTCAACCCCGTATACGACGAGAAGCTCGTGTTTCAAGTGCTGCGCCACGAGACAAACTACTCTGTTAACTTTACAGTCGTGGACAAGGACAAGTTCTCAGGCAATGACTACGTTGGAACGGTGAACTTTCCAGTAGAGAAAGCAGTCTCGATGGCCCCCGAAGCCGATACCACGGGTCTCTATAAGCTGCCCGAGCCTACAGACTCTCCTGGTATCCCTGAAGCCAGAAGATCCCGCTTCCGTATACCCATGTCGCGTTCTTCGTCCACCAATAGCCTTTCCAAGATGGGACGGCCAAGTCTGAGGAAGGAAAATTCTGCCAGCTCATTGTCCAGTAAGGACATGAATGGCAGCCAACCCCCACCCCCTACCAGCGTCCCCCAAGCAAGCAGTGACTCTAACGGGAATCTATCAGTCAACGTACCTGCCGTCAACGTTGATCCTTCTGCGGTCGACGACCAGGATCTCAAGATGTACACCTTGCCATTGGAGCTGAAGAATAAAGACCGCTGGGAAGCCAAGCACAATCCGATTTTGTATATAAAGGCCAAGTATCTCCCGTACAGGGCCCTTCGCCAGCAATTCTGGCGTGCAATGCTTAAACAGTACGATGCCGACGACAGTGGACTGATCGACAAGGTGGAGTTGACCACGATGCTGGACACACTGGGCTCAACCCTTCACGAGTCGACTATCAACGGCTTCTTTCAGAGATTTGCAACAGAGCACAAGGGGGAAGAGCTCCTGACTTTCGATGAGGCAGTCATGTGTTTGGAAGACCAGCTGCAGCGTATTGAAGAGAAGGAATCCCAGAAGAGTATCTGGAGCCACATGACACCCCATAACAACCACGACCCCAGTTCAGGAACCGTGACCCCTGCGCCCACTTCTTCTGGTACACAAACACCGCTCAATGCCCATGCTTCCACTACATCGATCCCGGCTCTCGACCAGGAGCACCTTGGCAAAGAGGGAGAAGAAGGTGATTTCCTAAAGCCGGATGACCTGAGAGACGAGAAAGGAGAGGAGCACGTCATCGAAATTCGCGAATGCCCCATTTGCCATCAGCCCCGTCTCAACAAGAAGTCTGATGCTGATATCATTACGCACGTCGCTACCTGCGCAAGCCAGGACTGGAGACAGGTCAACAACATTGTCATGTCTGGATTCGTCACATCGAGCCAGGCTCAGCGCAAGTGGTACTCCAAGGTCATCACAAAGATCTCGTATGGCGGATACAAGCTTGGTGCGAACTCGGCCAACATCTTGGTACAAGATCGGATCACTGGCCAGATCAATGAGGAGCGCATGAGCGTCTATGTGCGACTTGGTATCCGTCTGCTGTACAAGGGCCTGAAGGCGAGTAGCATGGAGAAGAAGCGAAGTAAGTCACGTGGGCGGCACTACTGGTTTTCAAACGCTAACGCTTGCAGTTCGGAAACTGCTTCGATCCTTGAGCTTCAAGCAAGGCAAGAAGTACGATGACCCTGCTTCAACTGCCGAAATCCCTGGCTTCGTCGCTTTCCATCAACTGGACATGTCCGAGGTCCTTCTGCCGACATCTGAATTCAAGAACTTCAATGAATTTTTCTACCGGGCATTGAAGCCCGACGCGCGCCCATGCTCTGCGCCGGATGATCCACGCGTTATTGTATCCCCTGCTGATTGTCGGTCGGTCGTCTTCAATACGTTGGATTCTGCACAAGCGATCTGGGTCAAGGGACGCGAATTTACACTTCAACGACTGATGGGTGACGCCTATCCCGAGGACGCAAAGCGGTATGTAGGTGGATCACTTGGCATCTTCCGTCTGGCGCCGCAAGACTATCACCGGTTCCACATTCCCGTCGACGGTGTTATGGGTGAGCCAAAACCGATCGATGGTGAATATTACACCGTCAACCCAATGGCGATCCGGTCCTCGCTGGATGTATACGGCGAAAACATTCGTGTCCTTGTACCCATTGATTCCGTCGCCCATGGCCGCGTAATGGTCGTCTGCGTCGGTGCCATGATGGTCGGCAGCACAGTCATCACTCGAAAAGCAGGTGACAATGTGAAGCGAGGAGAGGAGTTGGGCTACTTCAAGTTTGGTGGAAGCACCCTTCTAGTTCTCTTCGAGCCTGGTCAGATGAAGTACGACGATGATCTACACGACAACTCCAAGTCTGCTTTGGAAACTCTCGTAAGTCCGAAAGCATGTGCCTTATGATGACTTTGGCTAATGGAAATCAGGTCCGCGTTGGCATGTCAATCGGTCACAGTCCTAATCGCGCTGCGCACGCGCCCGACATGCCGAAGGTCAACCCCACGCACGAAGAGAAACAGGATGCAAAGCGACGGATCGAAGGTAGTCTTGCACCGGCAGGTGTTCAAGGCCCTATGGCCGGGGCTGGCATGTAGTCTGATCAGGTTGTTGGGTTTCACTGGATCGTAAAAAGGGCGGCTTGATTTAGAGTTCCTGATAGGATACTATATCTTTACATCGTTGGTGCTAAGCGAAGGCATGATACAAATGGGTAGCATAAAAGGAGGCACGCAGCTGCATATTGCTGCTCTTTCCTAGGCGTTGGACTGAGCGCTGCACTTATCAGTGTACTTATATATATGAGCAATGGATTGCTCGTTTCTTTTAAACGATAATGATACTAGAATTATACCTAACTAGGCTTGTTACTAGTGACTTTGTGGCTTAATGTCGAACACGGTAGGTTGCGGCGGTGAAAGGAGGAGTTGCTTTGTGATTGGCCGGCTTAGTCAGAGCTGGTAGCTTTCCAAGTCACAACAAACCCAACGCTCCTGCCGTTGCCGTCGCGTCCATGCACACGCTCCACCACCCTCATCAACCCGCACCCATGACCTCAGTTCTCGCGAGATCGCTTCCTATGGCCGCAAATCGACGAAAACGCGCCGCGTATGACGAAGATGACGACGGCTTCCAATTCACGCGCCGCACATCGAAGCGGGTGAAGGCGCCGCCCCCTCCTCCGGAACCTTCGCAGCGCCGGCGGTCGGCACGTCTCTCGGGCGACCATAACAACATAAGACAGGTGGATGGGCCGGCAGACCGTGACGCGCCCCCAAAGTCGCTCCCTAGACGCACAAAGAAGCCCGCGCCCAAGCCCACGCCGAAGCCCACGCCCGCGCCTGCACCGCCGAAGAAGGAGAAAGAGAAAAGGAGACAGAAAAGTCCAGCGCCGCAACCGCCAGCAGCGCAGCCTGAGGGGAAGGGCGCATTGGTAGCTGTGAAGACGCCAACGCACACCGACACTGTGTCTAAGAAGCGGGATGGAGCTGCAACCAAGATCATGCTGCCTTTTGCGGACACGCCAGTCATTACGCGGAACAAGGAGATGCGGAAAAAGGACGGGAACAGGAGGAGCAGCACAGGCTTACGGGGCAGAAGAGCGAGCTCGCTGATTGACAGCGGCTTGTCCAATGCGCTGCCGCATTCCGAAGTCGACGTGCGCGATTTCTACAAATACATCGAGGACGGACTGCCGGAGCCACGGCGTATGAAGCAGCTGCTGACATGGGGTGGATCGCGAGCGTTGCCTGCGAAACCATCGGGAGACGTCAAAGATGCGAACGCGATCATGGCTGCCCGCGCCATCCAGCAAGAACTCATAGACGATTTCGCAAACGAGCCCGAATTGTCCAATTGGTTCAGCAGAGTATGTACTCGATTTGCAGGTCATTGGGAGGAAATGCACTAATAGTTCGAGCAGGAAGAAACTGCGCCTCCGACGGTGATCAAGAAGCCCAATCCGCAGAACGAGAAGAACCAAAAGACTCTGCTGAGTTTACAAGAGGAGATCAAACGGTACGCTTCCGTTTAATTGCAGCTCCTATGACGCATACTGACAAAGCCCCAGCCTCGAAGAAGAAGAATCCGCCTGGAAAACGCTAGCTTCATCGTCAAACGCGCCACCGCCACCACCACTACCTACTGTGCAGACAACACTACCCTCGTTTAGCGATATTGATACCTCTCTTCTCGATCCTTCACAAGCCGCCATCCTCTCCTCCCTCCAAACCTCACAAACCCGAACTGCCGACCCTTCAATATCCGCCACCGACGGTCCCTCGGATTTCACATTCAGATTCGCCTCTCCTGCCGCGCTACAAGAACATCTCGACAAGCTTGCGCAGTCTCTAGAACCAAACATCGATCTTTTCGCAGACGGATTGCACAAGATCGAGCAATACAGGAACGCGGCCGAACGCGTAGCGGATAGAGTTCTAGGCACTGCGTCGAAGAGGCTGGAGGAAAGAGACAAGAAGGGCAAGGAGAAGGTTGGGAGTGAGGGGATTGGTGTGGGCGATGTATTGAGGGGGTTGGCGGGCGTGCTCAATGAGCAATAACCTGCTTGCTTTATAGGAGCCTGCTGTATAAAGAATTTACAGTTGTTTGTCAAATGTGTAACAACACTTTCCCGACTCTGCAGCAGCCGGAAAAACTGTTATGATGGGACGATGGGGTGGACGCGATTTTCTGGTGTTAGCATTGAGCATTTCCGGCGCAAGGTTAAATCATGGGAGATGAGAGACGGGGGGGGTATACCATTCTCAATTTTTACATACATCTTGCACCAGCCATGTCGTTTTGATACGTAGATTGTTTGAAATCAATTCACATTACAATCATGCCAGCGACCTAGATCTCTCTCCCCTCGACCGACTATCCTTACTTCATTTACATCTTCACACACCAGATGACCAGCCTCCCAACTTCGTCGTCGCCGAGATGGAACCCAAATCCAAACGTCAGCCGCAGGAAGAACAAGCGGTGCTCTAGATACTTGATCACATCGAGAGGAGCCGTGACGAGCTGTTGCGCTGTTCTGCCGAGGAGTTGCTCCCATGCATCGTCCGAGAAGATGAGTTTGCCGGAGCTGATTTGACCTGTCTCGTCGATGACATTTCCGAGCTAGATGACGTTAGATGGCAGCCACTATAGAGGAGTTCTAAGTAAGTAAAACGTACGATACGCGGATTAATGCGAAGCGGACTCCATTTCTCACACTGCCTGCACTTGGCCTGCACCGCATTCGCAAACATAGGAAGCCCACAGCACTCTGCACTCATCAGCATGTTCCGCTTATGGTTGATCACGATGTGGACCTCCGTGATCAGAACGCTGATATAGCCCATGACCTTGTCCCTTGGATTTGCCCTCGCGAACTCGTCGATCTCGCTCAGCTTGTACAAGACCCTCATCGCCGCGGTCTCGGCAGCTTCGACATCGAAGACTCCTTTTGGGTACGGTGGATTGATGTGTTCTTTTTTGGTGAGGCGTTGGGCGAGAGCTCGCACGTATCGGGCGTCTGCCATGTCAGGGTCGATGTACAGTTGTGTGTTTGCGTTGAAGGAGAGTTTGGCGGCACGGTCGATTTTCCAGGATGGGTTAGCAATGAGAAGGACTGTATGGGACGGCGTCCAGGATGAGGCTGAATTGGAGAGCGAGCCATAGAGAGTAAGGAAGGCGTCGGCGGTCTCGTCGAAGATACCGACTGATATGAGGTCGGAAGTATTGCCGTCTTTCATGATGTCTCCAGTGGATGTCAGCTTTTCGTACTCGAGGGAGTGTGAAAGAAACTATTGTAAAGAATACTGTTGTGAAGAATACTCACAGTTCTTCTTCGCTCCGATACTCTTGACGCATACGAGAAGTTTGCAATCGTCGACATCATACCCACCATTCGTAAAGTTCTCCAACGTCATCAATCCCGGCAGCGGCACCGAATCCTTCGACCCAAATGGTCTCTTGAACATCTTACCCTCATCGCTCTTCTCATGTACCATGAAATGGCAGCTCCTCTCACCCTCCGGAAAGATGGTCGTGAAGAGCGGAGCTGCCGTCGGCGCCAGACTCATCTGCTCCGAGCTGCCTCGACTCACATGCACTGTCCAGACAGTGACTAGCATGCCTAGCTTCAGCATAGAGCCCCACGGTATGTTGGCATGCCACAGCCGCACCGTCATCGTGCCCGTATCGTCAGCGAGCATAATCCTGACGCACCCCTGCGCAGACTTTGGACGCTTGCTTGGCTTTGGCATGTTGTAGAAGTTAACTATACGGCCCATGAAGGTAATGTTTCCTGGTCCGGGCTCAAGGTAACCGATAGTAACTTCCTCGTATTCGAGTGTTGGTATCTGGGGACAGGTACATGAGTTAGTAAAGCCCAGTCAAGTGACCTAGCATAGTTGCGTACCCAGTCGGAGGTATTTGTAGAAAGCACCATCTCTTCGGGAGTGAAGCCATCGCCGGGTATTGATTTGGTTGGAGAGGATGAAGAGAAGAACGATTGAATGGACGTCGACGGCATTGTGAATATGGAATGTGGTGGTTGTGTACATAGGGAGGATGAAAAGCCGTAGACATCATGTTGCACTGAAGAGCTGTTATGATGTGGAAGGTGCACCCGTGGCAAGCGCATCGGCCGGTTGTAGAAGGGAAGGCACCACTCCGTTCCTGCTTGCTGGGAAGAAACAACACCAGTCGAAGGAAGGTGCGAATGCAGACCATGGCTGCCATCTAGACTCTTAGAAAGGTTCGAAAGTGTGCGTATCTTGGAACACTCATGTCTAGAGGATATGTTCAATCCTATTGCAGATGTCGAGCACAGATGTAAATCATGATAGCAGTGTTGAAGACGAGGAAACAGGACGAAAAAGCGACACAGTAATAAAGCAATATAGATAATGTATTCATTGTTTGTGTAGCCTTAATGAGAGTGTAGATGAAGTCAATGTTGAATGTCGTTCAATCCGTCGGCGCACACATATCGTCCCGGTACCATCACCACCTCACTATAAGAGCGAGGTTAGGAAGCAAGAAGCCAAAAGGCCTTGCTTAGAAGAGCTTGTGCTCAAGGGTCATGTCATTCTCCGGCTCGAGACCGACGCAGGCACGGAAGATGTTCGTCAAGGCGGCACGCTGCTTGGCGAGGGCGTTGATGACTGGGGTGCCTTGGGGAGTGAGGGGAGCCTATACTAAGTCAGCGATGAATTATCAAGGTTGGTTCATAAAACATACCTTAAGCATGTAGCTGAGGATGCTGAGCACACTATGGAAGTTACCATATTTCTCGTCAGCGCTCTCCGTGCCATGGGCCTTCCACTGGATGCGAGTCATCATCTCGGCAACGAGGACCAAGTCAATGATCAACGGGGATGCCAAGAGGGAATCTTCGCAAACGTTGAAGAGACTGATGGTCTGGTGGCCACCCATGAAGATCTCCGCATAGTACTCGTCGAGAGCACGCTTGTCGTCGCCGACAGCGGGCATGTACTTGATGACAACGGTGTGGTCAGGATGCTCGCCTTCCTTGTACAGGACAGTGTTGGCTGCGACCATGTCATCGACAACGTTGGACTTGGAGATCTCCTTGGATCGGAACTGCCTCTGAGAGCTGAGGTTCATTCCATCGTTGTTGCCAAGGTGGTTGTAGCTGGCAATGGAGGTGAGCTTAATACCGGCGCTGATCAAGAAGTCCACGAGGGCGGACTTCATCTTGGTCTGACCAGACTTGAAGTCGTCGCCGCCAATGAAAGCATCATGCTTCTCGGCCAGCTGGATGGCACCAGGGACGAAGGTGTTCTGGGGAGAGCCGTTGATGAAGGGAACTTTCTCCAAGATACACGCCACGGCAAAGACAGTAGAAGGAGCCACTTCCTCGTGTCCGGCCTCGATAGACTTGAGGAGGTTGTCAGCGGTGTCGTTTACGCCCTCGAGAATATCGGCAAAACGCTCGGTGTTTGCGGTCCACTGGACAATCACCTTGTCGAGACCATTGGCAGATTTGAAGTCCTGGATGTCCTTGCGGATCTGCTCAACGTGGGCCATGGAAGCCTTGGAACCGGGAATGAGATTGTCGGCTCGATCCTCTTGGTTGGCGGCAATGAAATCCGGGTAGTAGATACTCGGAAGAGGCTTGATTGCAGCCATTTCCTTGCGGACGAGGCTCTTCAGAGATGGCTCAAGGACCTTGGCGCGGTCCATGGCTTCAGCAAGGTTCATACCGCTAATGTCCCAACCACCGACGACGAGGTCATTAGGATGGACCATGGGCAGGAGATCACGGAACGGGATGTTGATGTCCGCACCCGTCTTGCTGTCAGTGCCGAGCTTGGTGGTAGATCCCATGATAACGGAGCCGTAGTAGTTGGCCGCACGCTTGCCCTCCTTGGTATCCCAGACAAGGCCGCGACGGTTGGCTAAGAGACCGGCGGTGACAGTAGTACCGTTGTTACCGCCCAGGCCAACGAGCATGACACCGGTCTTGGGGATCTTGCGGTCGACCTTGAAGTCATAGAGGGTCTCCTTGGGGACGGCCACATACTTGCCGTCGGGGTTCTTGGTAACGGCCGTAGTGCGGTAGCTGTACTTGGTCTTGATGGTGTCCTCCGTGTACTCGACGTTGGGAGAGTCGACAACAAAGAGATGCTGAGCCGTCGCTGCTGCTTCGCCACCCGCCATCGCAAAGCCGACGCTGTCCTCGGCGTGAGGAGCCATGCCGACGATTTCTTGAGTTGGTTGGGAAACCTCGCGAACTTAGTTCTGTGAGGTTAAATCCGACGCTCCTCCGGAAGGAGAGGTGCGTTGGCCTGCGAAGGCGTTGTGGGAACTATGCAACGTCAGTCAAATGTCCATAGATGCAGTGTTCACCACCATGGAGGTGGGTGGAGGTACATACGAGCAGAGAAGATTCGAAAACATGCGGGGACGTGCCCGATGTGGTGGGTGGATAGATTGGTGGTGAGGGGAGCTGGACTTTGAGAGGCAGATGTATTCAATGGGGAGATTTGAGAGTGGTGGTGGAGGTGGGAGGGAGGAAGAATTGTAGTTTAATATACTAGGTAGACGTTGGATTATCCTATCGATAGCCCCAACAAACGATCCTTCCGCTGGCACGCTGGCTGCCGAACATCTGGACACCTGTGCAACAGACACCGCTCTTTGCAATAAGTAATACGACATGCGGGATGGCAGACCATGCCAAGTATAGGCAGATGCAGGCACGATGGCGATTATCTACAAAGATCGGCCAGTGTTTGACAGGCACACAGGTTGACATTCGACGGCGAACGCGGGGATGTCGGGCCCCGGTATTGTCTTCGTGGGCTCGTCTAACGCTACCCCACCATTTGCACGAAGCGCCTGGCGTCTCTACATATGTACTTACAGGCAAGGAACGATGATTCTGAGCCGTACCTAAGTAGTTTTGACACGTTCCGTTTCGAAGCAAGCTATCTTTGGTGGTCGTCTCCGGGGCGGCATGAGGTTGAGACCCGTCCAGCTTCACACACGTCTTGACCTGCCAATGGAAGGACGGACAGCAACCGATCACCTTCTTGAATCACGACCCTCAGCGGTTCTGGTTTGGTTGGGAACGATTGCGTCTCCGTACAGGCTGGGGTTCTGGCTGAAACCACACAGTGCTTCGTGCGCGAGAATGGGCGCAGAATGCGCGTGGGTGGACAACTCACTGTACATGCGCAGGGTCGCGCTGTCACGGCTAGAGCATCCGGAGGCCGAAGACCGCACGACGAGCACCGAACTATATACCTATTATTATTATGAGTAGAAGTAGTAGGTATGTAAGGTATGTAAGGTACACCGTACGACTGTGCAGTCAGCTTCGGAAAGAAAGACGTCGCGGTGCGTTTCAGACATCCGAAACAATGACGCTAGCTCCTAAACATACATAACTCGAAGCCTCGGACGGCAGCCTCATCAGTAATGCGGACCGCCGTGAGGCCTGCGGTGAGGCCTGCTGTGACTACTGCCTCGCTGCACTCCTCACTCCTCACCGACGGCCTCGATCTCCCTCGATTTACCTCAAGCTTCCGCCAGGGCGCGGAGATCCTGGGACAAAAGCAGTGGCTGATCCTCGTTTACCAGCCGCTTTCCCCTTTCAGAAGCCGCCATCAACTCGGCTTGGGCTGCTTGGCGCCGCACTCATCTTCCGATCAACTATCCTCCATCCATCCATCCATGACCCATCCAATCCATCGGCCTTCACTCCGTTCTTATACCTACCCGTACTTACTGGAAGCCGCCGTTGTATACCTACATCGCTGCCTGCTGCGCCAACTGTCGTCATCGTCAGCGCGTGAGACGCAGAGCGCGACAATTTCGGTGGGTGCTGTTTCAAGAACCTTTGGCGGCTTTCTGTGGCCCAAGGGCCTGCAACACCATGAACTGCAAACCACGCCCGTGCCCACCTGGCTTATCGCCCGTCCAATGACTGTCGCCCTGCTGCATGCCGCGCTTCAGGGACAGGCGCGGGTGAGGAGCTGCAGCTTGACTCGAGACCGTTCGCTGGGCGGTGTTGGTCGCCTGCTCTTTGTCCTTTGATTGCTCTCGTGCCTTTGCTGAATAGCTCTTTGTCTGCGCGTCAACATCAAATAGATGCCTAGATTGCATTTGTCTATTCGCAAGATATCCAACAGTAGCAGTGTCGGGCGTGGGGCTAAAGATCGCTCAAACCGGGTGTCGCCCGTCCAACCTCTCTCAGACGAGAGCAGAAGCTCCCGCCAGATCAGGCCCGCTTTCAGCATCATTTCCGCAACACCTGCCTCAAACCAGCCAGTCCCACCTCCTAGCGATCCGCCGGGTCTTGGTTCTCCAGGGTCCTGTACATAATCCCGACACGGATATTTTGTCTGTCCGGCCAACGTTCCTAAACTTACCTCCAACTCCATGTCGCCAACCTTCAAACACCACCGCCAATCCACTCTCGACGTGAAAACCCCCACTTCACTACCGACACACACCAGGCACCTGTGCCAGAGATGGAGGCCATGAGTCTGCTTCCCATGATCAAGTGCTCCAGCTGCGGCGCGGGCATCGACATTACACAATTGGCCGACCATGTGTGCGCTCCAGCTGCTCCCGGTGCGTACCCCCTTCAACAACAATCTTGTTAGATGAAGCTAACGGAACATGTGCGATAGGTGCAAGCCAGCCACCCAAGCTTGACCGTGCCGCGACCTTTGGCGGCGCAGCCACCACCAAGTTAGATGCTTTTCCACGACCACCAGGCCGTGGTCCGAATCCGTTGAGAGTCGATTCTCAAGCTGCCAGTGAGTCTCTCCGAGTATACGCGCCACGGAAACGTATTGACACTTTGAAGACAAGCCGTTTCGCATGCCGGCATCTCAGTTGTCGCCCTCGCCTCTGTCTCCTGGGGGGAGGACAATAAACCGCAGCGTCACAAATCCATTACCAGAGCCTAATGCGCCTCCGTCCCCAGATCTTATGACCAACATGGACAGCCCTTTTCCCCGTATCCCCGCCAACCAAACCCGAACACCTACGAGCGCAAAACCTCGCCCAATGGACCGCTCGGAGTCTTATCAAAGTTATGCGCAGCCGAACCCCCTCTTCGCACCACGGAGCCCAAGAATAGATGCTGCCGAGAACGTGCTGAAGAGAATGAACACGATGTCGCCTGGGCCATTCGATGTACGAGGGTACGATAGTAGACCAGGTACATCCAGTGGTCCGCTTTCACCAGAGTCGGTTTATTCAGACGATGGCCAAAGACGGATGAACACACAAAGTAGCATGAAGGGGGCACGGAATGGGAGGACCTCCATGGCATCTAATGCATCTTCAGTATTCTCAAACAGCAGTTCTGGCTTACCGTCACGCCCCAAACCCGGGATGGTTGGGGCGATGCTGCCACCCCCACCCCCAGTACCACCGGTCGAGGTAGAAGAGAAAACAGAGGGTATCGATGCGTTTTTGGCGCGTTTGCAGAAAGAGACGATGGGGCCTTCGAAAGGAGCCCGGTCCAATAGTCCTATGCGCCAGGACGACCGATCTAGAAGTCCAATGCGACCAGATCTTCGGTCCAAGAGCCCCATGCAGCAAGGTTCTATTGACAAAGTCATTGATGGAGTGCAGCGACAATCAAGACCGCTAGCACCAAGGGCAACTTCTCGACGACCCCCGAGCCTCCGTACCTCGGATCCCCCCAATCCTGCGATGAACGACAATCGACCAAGGTCAAACAAAGATTTACCGCCACTACCAGCATTGTCGAATTTCGCAGGACAACCCATTCCTACAGATCCCGTCTACACGCCCTCTGATTCGGGACATTCGGAGGATTCATACGCAAGTTCCGGGTTCAGAAGTGTAGCAAGCTCTCGATCAAGCCCTCCCACGTCAGAAGCTGGAAATTCGCGACAAGGTTCAAAGATCCGCCGTCCAGACTACACGGATGAGCCGGTGCAGAGGACTCTCAGCCCGGAAACCTTTGCAGATGCGAGAATTGCACCAACCATGCAACCGGATATTCGTAGAGCAAACGAAAACTACAACAGACCGCAAGTCCCAGAGGCCATGCTCAGGCCCCAGCAGATGCCAACGACTCCGCAAACGCCCTTGGATCCCGCCATTCAAAGAGGACTATCGTACGAAAAGCGGAGAGAAGAGGCAAGATCACCCATTGACCCAGCCCTGAAGTTCGCCGCCAGCCCTCCTCCTCCTCGCATGCTTCCGCCCGAACCACGTCGGGAAATGGAGCGCCGCCCCACCACCAGCGACCCAGCCCTGAACTTGGCCGCCAGCCTCCCTCCGCCTCACATGCCTCCCTCCGAACCACGTCGGGAAATGGAGCGCCGTCCCACCACCAGCGGCGCAAGCAAAGGCAGATGCCGTGGCTGCGGCGAAGCCATCACGGGAAAGTCGGTCAAAGATTCGTCCGGGCGACTCAGTGGCCGCTACCACAAAGAATGCTTTGTGTGTCACACATGTCGCAATCCTTTCCCCACTGCAGAATTCTACGTCTTTGAAAACGCACCATATTGCCACCAGCATTACCATGTTCTCAATGGTTCGCTTTGTCGAACATGCAATCGTGGCATCGAGGGACAGTATCTTGAAACAGACCAGCGCCTGAAGTTTCACCCCAAGTGCTTCACTTGCTTCACTTGCCGCATTGTTTTGCGTGACGACTACTACGAAGTTGGGAGAAGGAACTTTTGCGAGAGACATGCATATGCGGCTGTTAACCAGCGGAACAACATGCTGGGAGCGCCGCCAGGAGGAGGGCAGAATAAGAATCTGCAGAAGAGGAGGACGAGAATGATGATGATGCGTTAGAAGGTATCAAGTTTTCTTATCTGTTTTCTGATGCGTTTTCTAGCGTCCATTCATTCGAGCATTCACGTTCGCTTTTCTTTTCCTTTCTTTTTCTTCCCTTCTCCACATCCCTGCTTTGGCTGTTTACTTGTATCTTCATATACCCCGGATGTTGTTCCATTCTTTTACCATGTTTTAATCATCATCTTCATCATGTCTTATCATGTTGCGTCGACGTGTGTCGTGCATGAAACGAGTGCCCGCTGGCCGTGTCGGCTTTGCTTGAAGATATACCCCCCGTTTGTAGCGTGTATGCTGTTATCCTGTCGCTTGATGTTTTTGGGTTGGGTTTGTATATGTATGTATGAATGAGGAAGGACACGAGGACGCATACGTAATATGGTGTAAATGGATTGGTAACCAGAGAACTGGGTTTCTTTTCCGACGTGATCCTTCTGCCGCTGCACTGTTAGACCCCATAAGCAACCTGTCTCAGCTTCCGATCTATTGCCTTTCATGAATCACAAAGGAATTGTATTAGGGCATAACAGGGTGCGCACTCTGACTCGATAGCATTTCTCGTTGAATAATAGTTCCTACGTACTGATTCAGAGGCATCTCTAGTCGCGCATTCTCCTACAGACCTTTCATGCAGGTGAGGAAGGAACTGCAAGGTACGCGACATGGAGGGATGGGTGTGTGGTCTCGAGCGCGCCGATCTTTGACTTTTACGTTGAAGGTTCTCCGGAACCAAGATGATAACGTTACGGAGGATTCTTACGGCGCAGACGCCATGAATGCGCAATACGAAGGAAGCGCCAAGGTTGCTCGGATCGCCTTCCGCGCTATGCGACACAATCATGTGAGAGTTCACAGTCCCCACATCACCGGGAAGGCGTTGGACGCCACTTAACCCCGGCGTTCATCGTCAAATCCAGATGCGTCGACGAGAAGGGTACCACTTAATACCATCATGAGTATATGCGGGCGAGCGACCAGCTGCCATATAAAGAGAAGTAGACACGTCTGGTAAACTGCGGTGCGAGAAAGAGGGTGGAATAATTCCTCGTGTGGACGGCCTATCCATTTCCTGTCTCGAGTGCGCGGCAGTGAGAAGCTTGTGATTCATAGCTGCCTGTTGCGCTCAACCAATCCTGCATACAACGCCAGCCCCCACGTAAAAGAACAAGATCTCGCCATGCCGTCCGACTCCTCACCTTCCCAATCGCCCTTCCAGTCGCCGAACGCCATCCCGCCGCGCACAAGCTCCCACGGCATCGCCAACGGCGTCAAGAATCGCTCGTCAGTCCTGCGCCCGCTGTCGGAAGTCGAGTGGATGAGCCAGAAGAGCAAACGGGAGCATAGCCCGGGCATGGAAAAGACAGATAAGCATCTTTCGCATCCGCATCAACCCATGGATACTACACAATCGTCGCCCCCACCACCGAATAACAATGGGTTGGAAAAGTTAGGAGACGATCTAGTCAGAGGGCATCATGCTAGATGGACGGAGGAAAAGGAGCGAATGTATGCATTTATGGTGTCTAGAAGAGCTTTGCTAACTTTGCTCCCCTTAGACTGCTGGAGCCGTACCAATACCTCTTAGGACACCCGGGAAAGGATATACGCAGCCAGTGCATTGCCGCTTTCAATCAATGGCTCAAAGTGCCTGCGGAGAAGTTGGAGGTGATCACCCGAGTAGTGGGCATGCTCCACACCGCATCGCTGCTAGTTGACGATGTCGAAGACGGCTCCGTCCTCCGCCGCGGCATCCCCGTCGCAAACAGCATATACGGTGTTGCGCAAACGATCAATTCGGCGAACTATGTATACTTCAGGGCACTGCAAGAGCTGATGGTGATGGGTAACCCAAAGCTGATTGAGATATACTCGGATGAGTTGTTGAATCTGCACCGGGGGCAGGGCATGGAACTGCATTGGAGAGACAGCTTGATATGCCCTAGCGAGGCAGACTATCTGGAGATGGTGGACAACAAGACAGGAGGCCTGTTCCGCCTAGCTATAAAGCTGATGCAGGCAGAGAGCACAGTGAACATGTATGCCCTATCTTTTCTTACTGTCCGCACTCCCCTAATCAATAGAAAGTGCAACCAACACGCGCTAACAATAATCAGCGACTGTGCCCCCATCGTCTCGGCAATTGGCCTGCTCTTCCAAATCCTGGATGACCACCTCAATCTCTCCCCTACAAGCGGCTACTCGGACCTCAAAGGCCTCTGCGAAGACCTGACCGAAGGCAAATTCTCCTTCCCTGTCATCTACGCTATCCATAGCGACCCCTCCAATCGTATACTCTACAACATTCTCAAGCAAAAGGCTTCGGATGAGGAGGTGAAGAGGTATGCGGTCAAGTACATGGAGCAAAAGGGAAGCTTTGAGTATAGTAAGAAGGTCATTGATCAGTTGAGGGAGAAGGCTTTGGCGCTGATCAAGGAGGTGGAGGATGTTCTCGAGCGCGATGAGGAGGGGAATGGGAAGGAGGGGGCTGATGGGTTGAGGTTGATGCTTAGGAAGTTGGTGTTGAGGTGAAGATGGGGACATGTATAAAGGATGTTAGGCGGGAATGTTGATATTTTTGCTTGGTTTGTGTTTCGGCTTTTGGTCTGAAAGATTTTGTATTGGTGGTTGAGTTAAGGGGGGTATACCGCTTTCTATCTTGCATGATATACACTGCAGTCTTTCCCACCAAGGGGGGGGGCTCTGAAGTACGATCTTTGGAAGGAAATCATATAGCTATTTTCGTGCATTTCAACCCGTTGTGTATACCTTTTGAGGGAAACGTATACCAATTGATACGGTAGTATAATACTATATCATGAGATATGATCCTTAAAGACCCCAAAGCTGATACCCTTACCATGGACTAAGTACTTGTATGAAGACAAAAAGACAAGCTCTTAAGGGCAGTCATACAGATAAATTAAATTAATATATTGTATTCCAGGGTGAAATACTTTAGCCGCACAGAGTATAGACAGCGTGTTAAGAGCGTGGTATATTGAAGAATTTAAGCATTTGACCATACATGTCCACCATATGCTGACTGAAGTGAATCCGAGTATCTGAAACATGACAGAAACGGGCCGTCTAAGTATATCGTAAACAAACAGATACTAATAACAATTCCGATGATCCTACAAAACGCCCACTGGTTTCCGAAGAATCCGTCATCGTAACTCCACCTATATACCGCCTAGATCAACTACTCAGCGACGAATCATGTCCATACGGTCGCTCAGTAGCTTGCTTAGTTCTTCCCGGAACTCATCCATCTTATCGTAGGTGCCAGAAGTCATCTCGCGGGGCCACCGCTCCCGGTGGCGGCGAGTCAAACAGAGATTGCTACCAGAAATCTGGACAGTATCAACAGCTGCATCGACTTTGCCTTTGGCAGTGCCTGAAGTCGCGGGTATAAGATCAGTAAAGCTCATTTGAAGATGTGATAAGGTCATTAGACATGCCCAAGAAATACATACCGTATGCCTCCAGCCACGGAAAAGCATCGCGGTAGAAATTTGTCGCAACTCCCTTAGGATCCGAACGGTAGCCTAAAGTGCGATAGATGATGAAATTCTCGAGGTTGGTAGCCGTGGACAAGGCGGTGAAAGAAGCGTGGTTGTAAGCTTTGTTCACACCGCGTCCCCCACCCCAACTGATGAGAGCAACTCTTTTGAGTAGAGCTGCGGCTCGAGCACCGATATCGACGAGGAACGAGTGCATGGTGAGGGTATCTCCCATGTAGAAATCGTTGTCGTAAAGCATCGTGCGAGCTTCCTCGTAGATTTGCTTGTTGGTGGCAAGGAGCGCAGGCACAAGCGGAGCGATCTTATTGGGAACATTATTAGCAAAGTCTACTAAGAACTCTAACAGCATAAAAGTTACTGTGTTGAGACATGCCAGACGTGTGAGTGTGAGCTTCAGGTGATTTCTCCTTTCTAGCCTTCTCAACAATATGGTAGGAAGTGATGGGCTCACATACCTTGTCAAACGGCTTTCCACTCTCGTCCTCCTCCTTTTTCTCTGGGGCATCTCCATCCGTCTCATAGTCCATTTGGTCGTCCGTATCTTCGTCCGTGTAAAAAAAGTCTCGGTTATGGATGCCGACAGGCTGAGCAGACTGAGCACGATAGTTTGACTCGGGAACACGCCGAACGGTACGGCGTACTTTCTTCGTTGTAGCGCATAAATAAATGCCAACGGGATCAACGAGGCAGAGACTGTATATCTGATTGCGAATCTCCGCGGGTAGTTGAAGAAATGGGAAGACCTTGAGAGTCTTAGGTGTCGTCGTCTTGCGTTTCCTGGTCTTGGAAGCTTTCAGCTCCTCGTGGTACACGTCCTTCTGCGCGTCATCGGAATCCATGTCTTCTTCATAGTAATTGACTGCAACCCTTTTTCGCTTGGGGAATCGGATAGCCACGACTGTGGCCGGAGTGCTCTGAACGTTAGCCATGAGGGCAAACAATGAAAGTTGTATGCGAGGTGTGTGGGAGGGCAACAGAGAATAACGACTGCAGTCACGAGTGAAACGCGTCTTCTAAACACGAAAGAGGCGCGTTCTCAGGCTTTAAATGCGAATTGTCAACGGCACTATTAGCTGGTCAGGTGTTTTGTCAGATGGAGCCTGAGGTCGTTAGCGTAGGCAGCAATGTGGCAAAACAGGGTTAATTAAGGCATCCATCGGCCGAGCAGCTGAGAAAATGAGGAACAAGCAGCATCTACCAATTAGCAAAGGAATTACATCACACCGATTTTAAGAAGTCGCGCTCCGTTCGAAGGAAAAGGAAAATGCGGAAAACAGTTGCATGCACATGGAACGAGTAGGGTTCGCCAAGGCGCTAGACTCATTCGACTTTTTGCGCCCCTCAATCACCACACCTTTCGTTCAGAAAACCTCAGCAATGGCATCAATAACGTCCCTGCAATCGCTTATTCTCGACCTCCCGCCCAGCTGCATAGAATTCTGTCCATTGAACCCCCAGTATGCCGTTGTGGGAACATACAACCTTGAGAAGCAACCCACGGACAGGAGCGGCGATGAAAATGAACAGACAACAGAAGATGTAGAGGAGCCGAAACCCCAAGAGAGAAATGGCAGTATCATTTTGGTTAAAGTACATGGTGATAGCGTGTTAGTCATTTCCCCTGGAAATCTACAGGTCAATGTTCTCTTTCATACGCTGAAACTGTTAGGGAGATTGTCCAAACTCTCGCAACACCTTTTGCAGTGCTTGATATTCATTTTGCTCCCGACCAAAATGCTCAATCGCTGTTTGGAGTAGCTTCTTCGACCGGCTCAATCGGCCTATACCAGCTTGCCGACCATGAAGACAATGGACTTGATCAGGGTTCAAGCAAATTCATCCGCCCTAGAGTGACTCACGTCCAAACCTTCAACGTAGCGGACCCTGAGATTCTTGTTACTGCATTCCTATGGCATCCTAGAAAAGGAGGCTCTAATGGACACAGCCTTGTTGCCTGCCTCTCTCTTTCAGATGGTTCAATCGCCATGGGTGCGATTGAGCCGAAGTCAACTACTTCCGACGTGGCAGTGGAGAACATTACTTGCCACGACCTTGAAGCTTGGACAGTAGCACTTACACTGGATGGCACGGGTATCTACTCCGGGGGGGATGACAGTGGCTTGATGTTCTCGGGTCTTGCAGAACACTCACCAACCCTCTGGCCTGGCGCTTCCGATTTTAAAACAACACCAAGGACGGCGTGGAAGGATCAGAAGACTCACTTCGCCGGAGTCACAGCAATATTGCCTCTACAAACGACGAGCTCCGAATCGCTCATCGTCACTGGGAGTTACGACGATAATATCCGGCTTATTAGTGTACCGACATCCGGCCGAAGGAGGGCGGTCGCAGAGCTGAATTTGGGTGGTGGGGTATGGCGGCTCAAACGACTCGATCTATTGAACAAGCCATCCCCTGCACGGGAAAGAGATTCGCAAGATGTTCTTATACTTGCAAGCTGCATGCACGCAGGAGCACGGATCGTGAGGCTACATCACAGCGCCGATGAGGACGAGTGGAGATTCGAAGTGCTTGCGAAGTTTGAAGAGCACAAGAGCATGAACTACGGAAGCGATTGCCAGCCAAAGCTAAACGACAAAGGCCAACGGACTTTTATTACGACAAGCTTCTACGATCGTCTCCTTTGTTTCTGGAGACACTAAACAAAACGTCGAACAATCAAGGTTCAAAACGCAACTGAAAGAATGTGAGGGGCAACCATGATCGGCAGGGGCTGAGTGAATCAAATGCACGTGAGCTTGAGGCTGGTACCGAGGCCCTTGGCAACACCATCCCGACGTTTCACGTCTTCCTTTCGCCCCGTCAGTGACACCCCGCTAGCAGACAGAGTACATATGTACTATTTTTGAGTATCGACATCGCCATCGTCCGGTTTCTCGCATTGCGAGCTGAGGCGAACGAGCGTATTCCTACACGTACGGGACTGCGCACCGTACTATGGCAGCCGCTGTTGCCATACCGCCCGCGCCCTCGATACCAACAACAAAGCACATGGCCAGCAAGACCCATAGCTGTCCGAATTGCGGGAACGACCTACCTGCAGATACGCGTAGCGAGGAGGAACAGAAGCGAATCACAGAGTTGGAGATGCAGATCGAGGTGCTGAAGGAGAAGGCGACCGCCGCGGGTATGTGTGCTCATGGTGCTCATAGCTACGCCATCCACAGTCATGAGTCGAGTGTATGCTAACGCACGCGACGCTGTATATAGTCGACAAATGCGCCGACTTCGAAGACCAGATCCGCACCATGAAAAGACCGCACACAGGCGTCGCCCGCTCCGAAACCTTTAATACCCTCCTTCCCCACGGCAGACCTTCACACGACGAACCGCGCCCTTCGACGGCAAACTCCCTCAGCGCAAAACAATCGCGCTTTTCCTTCCTGTCACGCCGCGGCTCGCCGGCCGCACCCGTCCCCGCACTGGCAGCCGACTCCGACCTCCTCGAGCAACTCGAGAAAGAGCGCAAACTCCGGGCCAAGGCAGAAGAAAGGGCGCGTATGGTGGACAGTGAGATTGAGGAGCTGAGCGTAACCCTTTTTTCGCAGGCGAACGAAATGGTAGCCTCGGAGCGGAAGGCAAGAGCAAAGCTCGAGGCTAGGGTGGAACAGCTGGAGAAGAAGGACAAGGAGAAAGTCGGCAGACTCGAGAGGCTGGAGGCTGCGGTCAGTAGGATCGATCGCGTCAAGGCGCTGTTGGCCGCCCCAACGCCAGCTCCTGTGCTAGCTCCCATGCCAAAGAAGAATTAAGAGGAGGACCCCTTCCGGAGTAAGAATGATGACGAAGTCATATTCCTTTCATGATACCCCGATACCTTTTTCCTACGTCTTCAAAATGGATTTAGCGCAGCATTGGGTCTCACGGGTTTCGGCACAGCATGGCATTGGCATGGCGTTTTGCTGCATTTTTTGCTGCATTTTGGCGGACATGGTTGGGTTGCGACGGTTGTTGTGTCTCTTATAACAGCTTTTTAATTAACGATGCGAACCAATAGACTACATTCTTAGGAGCGCTGGCGTAGACCGGCGTCTAGCATGACGAATCGAGATGGCTTGCGATTCGAATGCGTACCTGCGGCAAGGATGCGCCTGCGGCTGTGATCTGACGTGTTGTACTACAAATTTAGCATGTATGTATGTATGCCAGACGACGGTGTAGTCAGCCCGGCCGAGCAGTAGTGAAACCGAGGAAACGGAAGACGGGCAGATGTTCTAGGTAGTCTGCCGAAACCTGGAGGAGACATGAATCCTCGCGGTTGCCAGTTTGATCGTCGGTGGGGTGACGGCATGTGTTCTTTATTCCCTTCTTGCAAGAAGGCGCACACAAAGAAGACGACAGCAGCGGCTTTCAAGACGTCACAAAGAGGCTCGTCGGACGCGGTGATGCTTGTTCAGAGCGGGCCTATCCATCCCCCGACCGCGCCCCAACCCCTTTCTGACGGCAACGAAACCTCAGGAGATGGCTTCTGGGGTGCTGGCACAGTGCTGATTACAAGGAGCGTGTTCCAGCAAGGCTTTTAGGGGGTCTTTGCACGGTCTTTGCACGGTACTGGTAGACTGGTAGACTGTTTTGGATGGGCCTATCAGCTGCGCACGGACCTGGCTGTTTCAGCAGCGCTCTCCCGCTCTCCGCAGCGCCGTCCGCTCTCCAAACACGACCTTCGACATTTGCATGCGCAACGCTGCCGTACGCTGGACGACCGACCGACCGACCGAACGACGCTCCCTCCCGTGCGCGGAAGACGCCGTCAGCCCATTCCTACGCCGCCCGCACCGTCGACCCGACGCCTGTTGTTTACGGGGTGTGAGCTGCGCTTTTGGTGCTCGCCGTCGTGCCAACTTTCTCGTCCTCGACCACTCGACCACTCGACCGCACGAGAGCGCCCTCACCGCTCACCGCTCGCCGCAGTCCGCAGCGCCTGGATTGGGGACATGAGCAATGACGCGCCCGCAGATCGTCAGAGCTGGTACGCATGCCGTCCCAATTGGTCGCCATGGAAACTATATTTGTCCCGTTAGCTGACCAGCCTCCAGACACGCTCGACCTCCAGGACAAGTCCTCGCCCACCGCCGCCGACCATTCGCAGCATCCAACGCCCCCGCCGCTCGGGACTGGTCCGGCCGCGCCCCATCAAGAAGCATCCATGCGACGCGTGGACGACGAGCGCTCGGGCGAAGAGCACGCATTCGACGACGACCGGACAACGGCCGGCGATGGGGACGACAACGCTGCCGCTCGTCCCAATGGCGATGCGAACAGCGACGGCGACGACGGCGACGATGATGGCGACAACGATGGCGATGGCGACGGCGACGACGAGGATGCGGACATGGCAGACGCAGACGTGGACGACGACCTGGATGACATGGACCGCATATCGAGCTCGCCCTCGATCAGTGATGGTGGGTCACTACCTTCTCATTCACATTCAAACATCAGCCTTGGAGCAGACTCATCGAGTCCTACCTCTACTCCGATTTCATCCCCTCTGGATTCCGCACAAGAGTGCGACTCCTCATCTCCTTACTATGGGCCGCCCATTCATTTCCCCTTGGCTGCACTCGCCGCTCGAAGACTGTCTGCAGGCGAAGTCCCAGCTGGCGGTGCTACGTCAAGATCTCCTTATCAATTGTCTACTTCTCCGTCGTCATTTCATCTTTCTCAAAATAGCAACAAAACACAGCCAGCGGATCATCATCATGGTGAGTATACCGGATCAAGGACTACCAACGGTCCAAACGCGGCTACCCACCAGTACCTCCTCGCGATTGAGAATCGCCTGCAGGGCATCCGACAGGTGTCAGATATATCGCTCATGTCTGAAATGGGCGAGGAAGCAGTGCGCGCCATGCTGAGACCTATCCCGAGTCCATTCGCAACCGAAAGAGACCGGTTATCCGAAGACTCCGCAGCAGGCAGGTGCATGTCGCCTGATCTTGGTCGAGGTAGTGAATTACGCAGTCTAACCGCAACCCCCCGAGAGGACGAGAATGACGAGGACGCCTGGATAACTGACAGCGACGCCGACAGTTGGGACCTAGATCTGGACACTGATGATGAATCCACTGACATTTCCTTATCTGACCACTCTCGTTTTATCGACTCAGGCTGGGGCGGCATTTGCTTACAAGACACAGAGGACATCGATTTCGAATTCGTTTACGCACTGCATACTTTCGTAGCCACCGTTGAAGGCCAGGTAATTCTTCGCATCCGGGTGGTCTGACCAACTACTGACGTATATAGGCCAACGCTACGAAAGGCGACACGATGGTTCTTCTTGATGACAGTAACAGCTATTGGTGGCTTGTTCGTGTTGTCAAGGACAGCTCGATTGGTATGTGAATGAATGATCAACACTCTAGGACCGTATTGATACGTTTCGTAGGATATCTCCCTGCAGAACATATTGAAACGCCAACCGAACGACTAGCACGCCTAAACAAGCATCGTAATATTGATCTGTCTGCAACTATGCTGGGCGATACGGCAGATAAGACCAAGAACCCGTTAAAGAAGGCTATGCGACGGCGTCATGCTAAGGGAGTGACCTGGGGCGAGAATATCACCGTGGAAGCTTCTGACTACGACTATTCTTCCGACGAAGGCGGCGATGATGAGGATTTCTTTGGTGACGGAGAAGCACAAGCGCAGCAGGGAGCTGAGAAGGATCCGGAACAGGATGACGGTCTAAAGGTTCAGCCCCTCAAGGTGAACGGCGCTAAGAATGACTCCAAATCCAAAGGCGACACCGAAGGCGAAGACAATATGGACAATGCGGGCGATGACAAGGAACCGAAAAGTAGTGACGAGATCGACGGTCCACTGGATCCGAAGGTTTCACGCAACGGCACATTGCGCAACACGGACTCGTTCTTCAAGGATGACAGCACAGAAACTCGAAAGATTAGTCTTACACCGAACTTACTGCGCGACGACTCGAGCACTTCTACTACTGGATCAAGAGAGCGGGGAGCTAGCCTAGAGAGTTTGGAAAAGAATGGATTCGCAGACAAAGTCAAGGATGACAAGAAGAAGAAAGAGAAGAAGACGGGAATGCTTAGCGGACTATTCAAGCGCAAGGACAAGAAGACCAAGGGTGGTTCTGACTCGATTGACGCCGATGCAGAGAAGCATTCAGAAGAGTTTGGGCGCAGTTCACCGCAATCCAAAGGATCGGAAGATTTGGAGCGGACTTCTTCAGCAGAACAAGCAGCCGGGCCACAAAAGCAAACTGCCAAAGGCAAACTGCACAAGTCCCAACGTTCGAGAGAGGATTCACCGTCCAAGACTAAAGGCATCCTGAAGACTGACAGTCCTGAACCTCCGGCCACGCAAACTTCTGCCGCGAAAGAGCCGTCCAGCGACAAGCTTGCTGCACAGTCTACATCGACAATGCGCTTGGTCCCCCCAGAACAAGAGGACGCATCGAAGACAACTCTCGAGGAACGCGAACGGGGTTTGTCTCCAGACACCAGACCGCGCACAAATTCAGCAGCTTCTAAACTGAATCCCATCAACATGTTGAAGACGCAGCAAAATGGAGAGCCTAGACCAGAGAAGGTCAAGAAAGCCAAACAGCGGGTTCAGCTGGATGATTTTGATTCCGAGGATGAGGGACAGGCGGACCCATTCGCCGACCCATCTATGCAGGCTCCGCCAGCCAAACCCAGCGAACCAGAAGCTTCCGGGCGACTCTCCGAATCACCAGTGCATGTATCGGCTGCCGACGCCCAGCCACCAAACAAGGGGCCGAGCCAAGAGAAGGATAAAGAACAGGAGTCGGATTCGCATCCTCCAGGTCTGACCGGCGACGCTTCAAGCCAAGAAACAAGTTCTCCGGTCTCGACGCCCACACCTGACGGCAGCCCTTCGAGTGCTCAGCCGGCCAAGGCTAGCGCCTCAGCCGCTCGATCTCCATCACCTACGCAACAACCGCTCAGCTCAATGGCTGCGTCATCACGGCATGTGCCCGGGCCGCAGAAGGAAGTGGACACTTCGCCTCCCAATTCATCCACAAGTGCATCGCTTCCAGCATGGTCCGACCATTCCCTCCGTACCTATTTGGATGATGGGAGCGACATCCGAGACATGCTTGTGGTTATCAACGACACGACTGGCGTCGTTCCTGTGGGCACTGATCACCCCATTATGGCGCAACTCTTCGTCGAAGAAACAAAGACGGTATCTGGGCTCAGCAACGAGTTGGACTCCCTTTTGAATGGACTATTGGAGAAGAGAATGAGGAGAGCTGGCAAAAGTACGCCCTCACCTGTTGCGAACAAGGCTCCGAGATAGTAATTCGGGTTGGCCTGATGAAGAGATGATGAGATTACTTTTCCGGTTTGACGTTTCATGTACGAACAATGTTGTGCCAGGATAAATACCCCCTCCCGCAAAAGCGCAGCGGTCAGAGACATAGGGCACGGTTCACGGATTCGGCGTTTTGTCAATTTGTTGGTTGCGCATGTTCCATGTAGCATGATGTCGCGGCGGTTTTTGTTGTTATCTTTCGCTTTCATTTTCTTGTTACTTCTATTCTATTTGCGTCTTCTTTCTCTTCTTTTTTTCCCTCTGTACTTTCTCCACGGCAACGAACACTCGGGCATCCATTGCATGTGGTCAATCGGTGGCGTCGTCTAATTTTTCATCATATGCACTCTTTGCAGCTCTCCTTGATGTTTGATATACCTGGCAAGCCGGCCGTGTCATCCGGTGCACTGCGTCTTCGATCGTTTTTCTGTTTCTTTTTTACTGCGGGGGCGGGCAAACTCGGTATCTTCTTGTCTTTTCGTCGCTTTAAGGTGTATAGCCGTGTTGCACACGTAGGCTGAGGGCGTTGCGGGTGGGAACTTTTTTAATTTTTCTTCTTTTGCATGTGATGGAGGGGTTGAGGGGTGGTCTTGTACATATGGACAGGAACAAGGAATGAAGTTGGTGTGATGTTAGAGTATTTGTGTATCGATTTGGAGGCGTCTCCGTGATTTCAACCAAGGTCTATCTTACAGCGTATGTTTTGAGGCTCTCGTCATGGTATAATTCTCCATTACAGAAGTGGGTATAGTGGTGTAATAGATTTTGGAAGATTGATAAGAAACCCTTGCCAAAGTAATTGGCTCTTTGAAAGTGACTGACAATAGGATGGTAATGTATATCAATATCCTTGTAGCGGGGAGCAAGAGCATACTACATATGGCCTTTACCTACGGCGTGCACAGCCATGTAATTTAAATCTGTCGGTAACAAATCTGATAGTGCTCTCGTATCTCATCAAACACTACCTAGAGTCTTCCTGCGACAGCAGCGGTGTCCTCTCCGTCCTCTCCTCTCCTCCATCACCATATCCTGACTCCACATTTTCATTCTCGCTTTCCTTCTCCCAAGACCAATACGTATATACAAGGGACGGATAGAATAAGATGCTTCAAATATTCAGTGTCACCTTCGAGCAGAACAGAGTTGTTACTCAAACTTACACCAATACAATGACTGCAAGCGCTGAACATCGCACCCGCCATGCAATCAATTTCTCAACATTCGGGGACCTATACTTGTTCCAATCTTTCCACCATGGCCCAAATGCCGAATCCAATATAAGCCACAGCCACAGCGCAGTCGCTAAGATCGCCTTGACCGCCTCGAATAGGAAGTTCTGGTAGCTGCTGATTATGGCTTTGCGCTGCACGTAGACGATGAAGACGATGCCTCCGGCCATGAGGGCCGTGATGACGTCAAGACTAATGCATTGTCAGTGCTACATGACGCTACGGCATTTGGAACGGAGTCGATTTCTCGGGTTCCTGGATTGGCTTACAAAAAGTAATAATATCGGATGTAGGGATAGAACAATTGGTCGAGGGCCAGAAACCCGAGGATGCACATGGCGGGGAAGGCGACGATGACCTGGAAGATGCCGACGCCACGGAGCATTTGTTTCCCGAGAGGGCGCTGTTGGGAGCTGGGCATGTTTGTTCCAGATGTTGATGTAGAACGATGGTGACGGCAAGAGTGTTCGTGGGAGAAAGTAAGAGAGATGTTATCTAGTGGGAACTATACGCTTTGTGATCACGGACCATCTCAACGAAGGTTAAGTGTGAAACCAAACAAATCCCAAAGTCGCAGTTGAATTCGCGTAACTATGTATAACTCTTGCTGCCTGGTGGATAGACGCCTTGCGACGCCTGAGATGAAGTGATTGGCTGTTGAGAAGGGTGACATGGTACGCCTGAGCTGAGACGTGCCATCAAAAATGTACATGGAAGAAGTAATGCTAAACCCCCACATTATAGCCCCAACACGAAACAGAGTCAGGAATCACACACGCTTCTCCCCCCCAAGTACGTGGACCTCGTCATGGCTGATGACGGCCTTCTCGACCGCCTCAGCGGCCTTAATGGCGCGCTCTTCACCCTCGTATACTGGAACGTTGTCAGCGACTCAGCCCATTTTATCGCGCGATAGCGCAATGCCAGAGATGGAACTTACAAAAGGCCAATTCCTCCAGAGTTCGATTTGCGGTCTCCGGGAAGAGGAACCAAACAAAGATGACCTCGTACGCCAGCCAACAAACGTACACTATAAGCCACTTCCAGGAGATATTATCAAGACCGATGGGGTTGACAAAGGTGGTAAAGAAACCAGCAAGACGGCCAAAAAGCTGGAAGACGGCGATACCACGAGAGCGCTCCATGAAAGGCCAGACTTCAACCATGTAGGTGTATGTCAAGGCATTGAACCCGATGTTGTAGGCAGGTTGGTACGCAAATATGAAGAAGGCACTGACAGCACTTGCAGCCTTGTTATGCCCACCAGCCTTTTCGGCTACGGTGGCCTTTTGCATGCTGACTGTCCATCCGGTATAAATCATCAAGAGAGAAATGGTGCAGATCATGTACAGTGTGCGACGATTGAACCGTGTGACGACGAGGGAGACTGCGAGACCGGTGACTAAACTCCAGCATGCGTAGCCGACGTTGAGTTTCTGTTTGGTAACGGAGTCTTTGATGCCGATCATTGACATCAAGTCGCCGAAGAAGTAGCTGTCGACACGTAAGTGGGAGTAACGCTGATGGTGATCGATTGTACTTACGAGATGAGGGTATTTCCAGACCATTGAGTGAACAAGCCCAACATGGATGTTATCAGTGTTCGTCGTCGCATACCAGCTGTTCGTACTAGATCTAACCAAGATTTGTTTGAAGCCTCCTTCTCGAGCTGGATAGTGGCACGAATCTGCTCGATCTCGCCCTTCACAAAAGCAGATTCCGGGTTGCCTTCAGCATGGTACTTGACGAGGATGGCCTCGGCCTCTTCAATTCGGTCGTGGTCAATGAGCCAGCGTGGGCTCTCGGGTAAGAAGAGGACGAAGGCGATCTGCATTAACGAAGGAGCCAATTGCAGATACGACGGGATCCTCCAAGAGTAGTCACCTTTGATGTTGTTGGTGCCGAAGACGATGCCTGCTGCGATGACCTGACCGACGAAGTATGAGACGTTGAAGAGCGAAGTGAGCACCGGCCGTTCCTTGGGATATCCGAGCTCACCAATTAGTGAGGAACCGGCGACGATACAAGCGGGAATCCCGAAGCCTAAGATGAGTCGAGCGAAGATGTACATGATGACATTGGTAGAGAGACCTTGAATGATGGAGCCGATGACCATGATAATGGATCCGAACATGATAGAACCACGGCGTCCAAACCTAGCATCAACCATGGGGATGAAAGGCAGAGAGACAATGGCACCGAGGGAATATGCTGCGGCGATGATTCCCTTGAGCGAGCCTTGCGGGTTGTGAAAGACTATGAGTACCCAATTAGTTGTTGCCCTTGTGGATAGTTATGGGCTGAAATGGTGTACTTACAGACTTTCCATGCTGGGACGATCTGAAGTGCGTTGATCAACTGAGAATCAAATCCAGACGTGATCTCGATTCCGATAGCAGCTGGAACCAGAAGTAGGTAAAGGCTTCGCAAGTTAGGCTTCTTGATCCATGACGTTGTATCCTCATTCGCGAGGCGAGTGACAATGGCATCGCCAGTTGTTCCTTTCCCCTTTGCACCGCCTTCTTTAATCTTGCCGCCGACGCCCATTTTCAGACAAGTTGTGAAAGAGAATGCAGAGTTGGTACAACTACCATAGAGTTGCCGGGCGGTTCCCATTATAAGCACTCCCCTGCATTGCAAAGACCTTCAAGTCGTCCATGGCCCCATGATTGCGCTATACACACACACACACATACTGAATTACTCTAGACGAGGCCGTGTGCAGGCATCTATATAGGACGCGTATTTAGCCAGGCAATGGCGGGGCAAAGGAAGCCACACTCGTCCAGATCCTAGCACTTTACGGTAGACCGGAGCCTCAAACCGTCCCAATAACTTATATGATGCTTATTGCACGCCATCAAAGCTTATTACCGCTTGTCTTTCCTTGTATATATCGCGCATCGCACCTTCATCGAAAAGAAGCCTGCGAAATGAATGAAGGCCACTTTTCAGATTCTGTATGAACGCTTACGATGTGTTGCTCTTGACATTGAACGGCATGTATTCGTGAACTCCGGATGCGTGGTCCGGTTTAGACGTGGATAGCGAAATGATGGTCGTGAGACTCGTTCTCTGATTAGTGGGTTCTTCTATACCATGATATCTCTCCGGTACTCCCGGGGCATGTACGTGGCATCGAATAGCACCATAGAGGCTACAGAAACAGACATGAACCTGAAATATGTTAATGACCTTGACATGCTTCTGAAATTGACCAATATTGCGCTTCAGAATTGACGAGGCCTGATCGGCACTATTTGAGAAGGTTCAACAACCTGCAGGAAGCCAATATGCATTCGATAGGAGAGCATACTTTCGACTCCCGTGCCAGAAGAATCTTTGGGTGGCGATACTGTAAGTAGCTGGGTAACTTCAGCTCACGTGACACATTCCCTTGCTGGTACGCATTATAGAGGTTAGATGACTATAGAAACGTTATTAGAAGCCCGTTCCGCAAATGACTCATGACTAGGATGAGTGTACGATTGCAGGCTGCAAAGCGAAAGCATCTCCATACATTCTGTAAAGTGTCTACCATAAGGTATCCACATATGTAGAGGCGCGAGAAAGTGAATGCAACTGCCGTCGGCGGCGACGAACTGTTGGCGCACTCAGGAGCTTTCCAAAAGATTCGGTTCGCGGCTGCATCACCCTAGCATCTCTGTTTTTTTTCGGGTCTGATCATAACACCACCTATTCTTGTTTGTGCAATAGTAACCGATGCCCAGATTTTCATGTTCGCAGATCAAACGAAATGCTAACTTTCTATCCTTGGCAAATTTTGGAGAGGCTTATGAGACAGCATCATAGGCGCCTGAGGGAGAAACCGTCTCATGTGTAGGTAAGCGAGCAGGTGTATCATCTTTCCCGATTTTCGCGGTGTACCGAGGTGCTTTGGATTTGATAGTTCAAGATTAAATTCCAGATTACATCAATGGTGTAATTGAATTAAAAGTATCTATACGTTTTTGTATGCCATGGAAGCTCGTGGGCGTTGGCAAATACGCGTTCATAAATGCGCGTGCAGTAGCTAACGCCGGGTGTCCGGCATACCTCAGCAGACATGTGTATGAAGTTCTTACCGCAACCACCATACCCTGGAGAGTATCAAACTCTCATTTTAGACAGGACGGAGCCCTGAGCTTGACATACTCCTCGCAGATGTGCCGCTTGTTACTTAAAGCTGAGTATTTCGCCGGATCGTTACCGTGTCTGTACCTTCTGCATCCCCGCCCTTCGTTCTATCCATTCTTCTGCGATACTATACCCTCTGGCTAGGGCTTGTAACTGCTTACCTTCATTCGTTGAATTCTTTTATTGTTAATATTTGTTAATCGGTCGTTGACTCCCTTATTTTCTGCTCAGAACAACTGCCCGCCATGTACGCCCAAGCCATCGTAACACTGGCGCTCCTGGGCGCCACCACCGTCACAGCCTTTCCCGCCTCGCTTTCCAACAGACAGGCTAAGGCATGCTTCGTTGTCGGGAACACTGCCCTACCCCAGGAAGTCGCCGACAGCGTCACCTCCATCCAGTCCTCGGTCACCTGCGATGCGACCAAGAAGACTATCAGCAACGTTCCCGATGTCACGAGCGGCTCCACCTCTTTCAGTTCCATCGACTTCAGCCAGTCCAAGTCCACGCCACTTCAGTTCGCCTTGGATACATTTGCAACGAAGACGCCGCTCGCGAGCACGGACCTGGCAACGTTCCAGGACATGCTGAACACGTATCTGGCTACGGAGGCGGGTCTTCGAAGCGTGGGAGGAAACCTGGCAATCAAGGCGCCGAAATTCTTCCTGCAGATGCAAGTGTCGCGTATTCAGACGGCGCAGGGCAATGCCCCAGCGGCGGCGGGATTGCAGGTGGACCACTTGAGGGATAAGGTCACGAAGAACGCGGCTGGAGAGAGCAAGGCGCTATTGGACCAGGTTGCTGCGGTCGCGAAGCAGGTCTCGTAGGAAGGGATATGATCGAAGGATGCGGAGGCAAGCGGTCAGCTGGGCCAGGAGGGCGGGTACTACATAGTGAAGTCACAAGAAGCTTATGAAGTTGTGCTGTACATAAGGTGCTGTCGAAAACAATAATGACAATGTGCGGGGAGCCATTACCTAATAATAGATGAACTGAATCAGCTGCACTGAAACTCTTGGCATTCGTCCCTAGCAACCTCTATCACCACCGATACCTACCACATACGCCCTCGCGTGGTACTCACGCCTCTAAAACCAGCAAACCGATATGGTTTAAAGCTAGCATAGGGTGTCTTCCATACCGGGCACTTTGTGGGTCGATCGTTTATATTGCCTGTAACCTTATTACTACATGCTCGTTGAACTCATGACATTAACGTGTACCACAATCTTTTGTCCAAACAATCGACAACAGCCAAAGCTTTAATCAATCAGGGATCGCCAGGCAAGGGCCACTCGTTCTTCCCTTGCTTTCCACGATCCCATATGACGCCTCCGCCATTCCGTTCCAGCGTGTCCTTCTTTGATCGCCCCTCTGTTGTCTTCTCGTCCTGTTCCTTCTTCTGCTCAGCAAGGTGTACCTTATGCTCAATCTTGGTAATGTCATTGAGCACGCCTTTGAGTTCCCGTTCCTCCTGCCTAAGTGCTATCTTTTCGTCCTCCAATTGCTTCTTCTTCTGCGAAAGTTTCATCTGCAGAAAATCTACCTGTTGCGCTTCAGGTAGGGTTTTCCATAAGTTCTCCTCGAATACCTGCTGCGCTTCCTTGTCTTTGCGATATCTTGCGGTCAGTTTCTCGTACATTGACAGTTTCTCCTTGAGTTCCGCTACATCGGGGCTGGGTTCTCGGTGACGGACGCCGCCTTCGTTCCTGTTATGGCGTGCCCCAGGTTTTGGGTTTGCCATGTTCGAATCGTATGCCATGTTCGAAGTTGACACGTTCTAAGACGAGTGTCCGTGCGCGGTTGTGTGTGTACAGTTGAGTCGTGGTTATGCTTGTTGGAGTGCACCAGATCGAGCTTATTTGTATGTGTGGGTCAAATAGGTGAACGAGTCTGAATCAGGCAACGAAAGTGAAAGACCTTAGGCAACCGTGCCAAGAGACGTCATGAAGAAAGGCAATTACCTGGGCAACAGCGCGAGCAAACGGAAAGAGCCGATGACACAACTTCCTCGCTCGGACCAAACTATAAATATACCTCTGCCAGGCAGGTCTTCTATTTAACTACAAGTCCGCAACACAACAGGGCGCAACACACCAGTCCGCAACACTAGTCCCTAACGCTAGCCCCTCAACAACGACCCTGCAACACCCATCTATCAAGGCCCGATAGGAACTAAACAAGATGGAGGACAACACCATGCAAATGGACATTGAAAAGCTAGCTGCAGCTGTTGCTCAAGTAATTATCGATGGTAAGTCATTGCTAAGCCTTAATTGAGGACCCTCAGTACTCGTTCAAACGTAGTGGCTGCATTTAGACGATATTTTATAAGAGACACCAAGATGGTGGAAGCTGAAAAGCTTTTGGGCTGGCATCGTGGCCAGCCTGTATAATATTCATCAAAGGCGTTTTGTGTCGACTAACAGATATATCGCAGCAAAAATCAAGACTGGAGGCACCGTAGGGTTTGCCCCCAGCTCTTCTTCATCTGCGAATACCTTCTTTTCATGCAAGGAACCGGAAGACTACGTGGACCCGAGTACAAACATCATCGACACTAAGAGACAAGAAGAATCTTTGATGCTGGGGACCGCCGCAAATCCCCCCGTCTCAAGCGATGAATCAGAGGCCTATACGTTCCCCAGTAACAATTTTCTTGAAAGTTCAGGAAAGAGCATATTCGAAATACCGGATTACGTGAAGATCTATCCGGTAAACAGCAGCCAGACCGACAGCCGCCCGTCGTCCTCAGAGCATGACGTCACATACAATTCAAGAGCAGATGCTTCTCTTTCGTATACGAGTAACGTCAACCCCGAACAGCTCGCCGAGTTCATCCAACAAGCGCGACTTGGCGATGCGCCAACGGAAACCTTGATCCTATTTCTTGACGTGGCAGTAGAGTTTCAAGAAAAATGGTTATTCTCTTCTCAGTACGACATAAGGCTGGTCGAGGCTGTGAAATCTCTATGCACCCATAAAGATTCATCCGTTCGTTTCCGGGCAATAAGTCTTGGTGAGGCTTTCGAAAATCAGACCGCGATGTGGCAAGCATTTGATGCCCCACAAGCAAAAGCCACGAGCAACCTTGACACCGTATTTGGAGCATCTCACGATTATTCTAGAGGTCCATTCGAATTCGGTTCTTCTCAAGCCACAGATACAGGAGATCTTCAGCATAAAGTTCGACAGATGCACCCCACAAGGAAGCTTCCGGGGAAAGGAGTGACTTGGATGCAAGGCCAAGATGCTACAGAAGATACTCAGGCGCAAGATATGCAGGAAAAGGAACCAATGATACAGAAAGTCAAATCATCCCTCAAAGCCTACGAATCCAATGTCGCTCGGCTGAGAAATTATGCGTACCAAGCAGCTATTCGAAGCTTAAAGAGTCAAATTGAGCAGCTCGAGGGTATCTTGAAGCAGCACGCAGACGATTTCCCGTTCATGTTGGAACAGTACAAAAACGAACAAGATATTCGACTCAAACTGCAAAGTCAGGTGGAATCTATGGGAAAACAGTTGAAGCGACTCACGGTCGACTTGGAAGAGAAGAAGAAACAATTCGAGGCTCTCCAGTCCACGTTTGACTCACAGACAAAAGAGAGCGAGCGCCGATCCCGTGAGCTCCACGATAAGCTCACCCTCGCGGAGGATTCTGTGCATGCCATGGCCAAGGAGCAAGAAGCGCTCGAAGATAAGATACATGAACTCAATGTCACCGTGCAAAATCAGAACGCTGCCTTTCAGAAATACAAGACCACGGAGAACAAACGACAATCGAAAGCAATTGAAAAAGCACTTGGACAGAATCAAGATGAAATGACTTCCCTCAGGGACGAAACTTATCGCTTGAATGAGCAGCGTAAGGTTGTGGATGATGAGCTGGCCGCCTTGAAAGCCCTTCACTCACAATGCCAACTACATCCACGCAAATTGCCAACTATTACGGAACCTGTCATCGTCAAACCCGCTCATAAGTTCAACGCAAATACCTATAATGATGAACATAACAGTCGTTTAATCACCAGATTCATCATTGAACTCGATGAGGTGGTGGATGAACTGGATGACATCGTAAGCCAACGAACAAAGATACAACACACAATTGCCGGCGAAAAGACGAATTTGAAGACCCTAAACATCATTCTCGAACATCTGAATTCTACCAATCAGCAGCTCGACCAGCCCGAGCTTCTGACAGAAGAACCTCCCCCGTCAGAACTATTTCCTGCGCCTGACCCTGACCCTACACCGCATGAATCGATGCCTCACCTGGCCGTTGTCCTCGACCCAACACCCACAGATTCTGACCCTCTCGTTGGGCCCGGATCTAAGATACATAAAACCTCCGCCCCGGCATCGACCAATTACCCTAGGACTTATGCTACAGCTACCACTGAGAATCTTCCTAACGTCACTTTCAAATTTGTAAAGCCGAAGCGCGGCCGAAAAAATTGAGAGGACTTGAGTGCTCCCTGTGGTGAGCTATCTCATAATGGGCAGGGCTGTGGGAATTATTGTCAGTGTTTTGAAAAAGGGTTGAACACACTTTCCCGGGTGAAGTGTGAATATACTCGCCTTATTCTAGGACTATAAGTACGAGGATGAGTGGTGCCGCTTGGATGCAGATACTGGAAGCCGACTCTTTGGATTTTTACATGTGCTTTTACTTTTGGGGCCTGAGCAGCCCTCCATAAGATCCCTTTTCGAGGGGTCAGCTTGTTTCATTACTCCGCTCCACCCTTCTTGTCCCTACGCCAGTCATACGATGCCAATTCTATAGCAAAATTATATCTGTTAGAATTCATAATTGTTATCCCATTTGTACCTTATGTTGGTCATCCCTTACCTACTCCTCCCTCAATCGCGTGTCACGTGTTAGCGCGTCATCCATGTATCGCGTCGACCCGCATCTTACTTTCATGTGTTCCTTACTAAGCAACGTCCAAACTCTCCATTTGTCTCAGCTTCCCCGCCTGTTTGTCTTCGTTTCAGTGTATGCGCTGCCACTTCCTGTTCAGGTTGGTCACCGGGAACAGATGAGGGCACCGGACCCTAACTGGACAGAGATGAGTTTCGATCGCGATATCCTCTTCGGCGACACAAGTTTCGAATCCTGCCCCGAGGCATGCTCTGCCAACTGTTCCTCGAGCGTTTCCACGATCAGCGTCTCCAACGACCAAGGTCGCTCCGACCGCGTTCCCACCTACGATGACCTAGATGATCTTGGGGAGGTTTTGGGAGTCATGCAGCAGCTGCTGACGAAGGATAAGATTGACGAGCTCATGGGCGAGCGGGAGAAGTGGAAGGTTCATGTTGACGAGTCGGCGAAGCGCATCGCGGTGCTGGAGAAGCGTGTGGGCTCGAAACCAGCGATCGGTGTACCGACAGATCCTGACCTTGTTGCGCGATTAAACCACCTAGAGCGAGAGAACAGACACCTTGTATCAGAGAACCTACGTCTGAAGCAAGAGATTCAAGACACGGAAAGGAAGAATACGCTGCTCTGCAACGACAACGAAGGAAAGTCGAGGAAGTTACGCGGCGCCAACAAGAAAGTGAAGAAAGCAAAGGATGTCGCAGTCAATGAGGAAGAGAAGGCTAAAGAAGCTGCCCATGAGCGAGACCATCGACTAAGGCAGCAGCGCGAACAGAGAAAGATGATGAAGAGCGCACAAGCAGAGGCTGCAAGTCAGAAGAAGCTTATTCAGAAACTCCAGTCCCAGCTGGATGCCGAGAAATCTGGGGCTCCACACTTGAGGGACCACGGTTCAACGACGGACGAGACTACTGCTGCCTTCTCTGTCTCAATAAAGATCAACAGGCGTCACTTCCTACTCATCAGGAGCATGTTGGCCGACAGTCAAACAACTGTAACGAGCCGAATCAATGAATGGTACGAGAAGTGGAAGGATTCGCGGGAGGCGAAGCAGACCATTGGTGCTACATATAACGACACACCTGACACGGGGAGCTGCGTGGACATGAACGCCGGCTTGGTGGAAGTGCTAGGACGGTATGAGGAATATTCGCAGACTGGAGCTGAGCATGATGGAAGGCGCTCTAGGCGTGATCTGGAGGCTATCGTTTGCCGTACCATGGATGCCATAACTACGCAAGTTGAAGAATGATGCTCTTGTGTAGTCGCAGAAGTCTGCATTGCACTCCAGCGCCAGACTCACAGACAAAGGGTCCTAGATGGATTGTGCAGCTACAGTTTACCTCGAGACATTCTAGAGGCGGTACGTATGTAGAGCATGTATCTAGACGTCTCGAATCAGACTACAATGCTCTAGGCATCTATTCAATTGATAGAATTCAAATCATTGCGTGGCCGGTTAATGTATACCCTCTTTTAATTTTTAACCAGTATGGTGATGGCAGTCAGATTGCGATATCCACTTTTCCGTGTTAGGCTAAATGTACATCTCCCTATTCGTGGCCTTGCAGTTGGTACATGGTGATGCCACAGTTTGGTAATCCTTACCGAATACATAATATTGTTGAATCTCTCCAACTATTAATTTGAGGTCCACCGATCTCAACCTAATCCCACACATCCGCTCTTCCCGCATCCACTTTAGATCCCACAGCACACTGGAGCATACTGTGCCGGAGAGCAAGGAGTGATGAGCATTCGATAGCTCGTCACAGTGATACGACAGAATGATTGTGATAATGACGATTATATTCAGTCTGAGACGAGATAATGAGCTACCGTGTCGGTTCTCCGTTGAGGGAGACAACTAAGACATAAGCTCCTAGAGCGAGGCTAGTCCTCGACTAACCTAATGTCTAGTATTGAACCAATGTTCCACGGCATAATACCATGCTAGTTGAATAGTTCATGCATTGCCTAATAGGATGCCCTTTTCGTCTCTTCCGGTGAACGTACTGCGAGTGCTCCCATGCTGAAACCACATATAGTTCTTCACCGGTCGCACCCCTGACCCATCCCGTCACCCCACCACCACCATGAACGCCACTTTAGATGTCGCAGGGCTCCACAATGTACATCGACTGGACAACCGGTTTATCCGTTCCCCATCGTGCAATCGCTTCCTTAATCGCATCCTCCAATCCAATCTGCTCCACCCCCACCGTCTCGTTCTCCACTAGCCCACTCAGATCGTTCCCGCTATCTCCCTCATAAAATTGATTGCTGATGGTTAAGCCCCGCATGGCCTTCACCGTTTCGCCTCTCTCCAGTGCAATTTTTGCGTGCTTGTTGATCTTGGCGATGTCGACGTTGGTAACGGTAAATTTGGCGTCTAGAACTGTTTCGAGGGTGGAGAGAATCTTGTTCTGCGTCACGTCGAGGATTGGGCAGATAAAGATACCTCGATTGAGAATCCGTTTCGGGTTGAGAAGCATATTGGCGACTGTTTTGGCGATGACCTGGAGAGGCGTCCAGTATATGGGATTGTTCCCTGTGCCATAGATACGGGCCTGACGGTTGAGGATGTCGAAGCCAGCAGGCCCTTTCATGATCCCTGTTGATTATTAGTTGGGGCTCACAGGCTTTCAGTGACACAGAAGAGACTTTACACATATCAAAGAATGGCCCTCCATTCAATGCAGTCCAACTGATCTTGCCTTCTTTCCCAAGTACTTCAAGATAGGCCCTGGCCCTCAATTTGCCCCCCGCGAGAGCCTCAGGCATGCGCTTGAATTGCTCGCTGTGAATGTTCCCAACGAACTCATTGGCGAAGTAGAACTTCACTCCAGCAGCTACAGCGGCATCGATAATGAGCTTGGATGGGTCGTATTGAGTAGCTCCACCCGTGATACAGTTAACGACGGCATCTTGGCCAGAGAAAACTTCTTTGAGCGCATCAAACGAGGTGTAGTCAATGGTTTTGGTGTTGATTTTGGAGTTGGCGGGAGCGGTGTATGTCGATGTCGTACGTGAGACACCGGTAATGTTGAAACGCGAAGGGTCTTTGAGAAGTTCGGCGATGAGTGCGCTGCCAACGTTGCCTCCAGGCTGTTGGTGTTTGGTTAGTTGTTAGCTCAATTCCGCTAATTGATACATACCCCGAGGATGGTGATCGTTTTCAATTCCATGGCTTGCGTTGATTGATGCTGTTATTTTTCAGGCTTGGATTGATGAGGATGTGTTTAAGAAAATGAAAACGGTACAATATCTGAAGTGTTTAAGTACAAAATAGTGATGGATAGGCATACATCAGGCGCAAGCAATTGTTGCCTGGCTGCTGCCTTGCCCACTTAGTACTCGCCTGATTCCGAATCGAGCCTTTTTCGTAGGATGCATCCGATAGCCTCTTGATTTCGTCCAGATCCTATTTAGATTCTAGGATATTAGTATGGACCTTGGAAACACATCGTATATGCTTCAGTGGTGATCCAAAAAAGAAAATAGTTGCTTTTCGTTCCAAGTCCCCCTTCTGCGAGCCATAGACTCCGGTACCGGTTCGAGTGCACGGATGTCTCCAAAGATTGTGGAGAAAATGCGGGCTCGGCACGTGACAGTCGGCATCTGACCGCATGCAGGTTCCGGTTCAAATGCCGCTGGGTTCCCGATACACGGAATGCGGTCCATGCTGCGTTCCGAAATTTCCGATCGAATACAAACAGGATTTAATACTTTGACGGGTGGCTTGAGGGCGTTCGATTGCCGGCTTAAGCGTTTGATTGAGTTTATATCTTTATCTTAGTCACCTAGCGGCGGAGCTCCTCTCTTGTAGCCATGCCACAAAGCGGAGAAAACGGAGCAAGTAGCTAATCTGAGCTTGGGAGGAGCTGATGGTGGGATGTTTGCCCTCGGCCCATAGCGGACCGGTAGAATTGCCGATAATGGAGTGCTACGTCAACGCGCAATAAATGGTCGCAGTCGCCGCGACTTTAGGCCATATTTCTGGCCATCCACATCCTCTTTCCACTCCCTCACACTTCCCATCTCTCCACCAAACCCCCATTAGATACAGTCGATATGTCGGAACGAGCAGCCCTCTTGATTGGCAACCTCACGCATGCGCGAAAGGAGTGGGAGGAATGTGCACAGGTTGCTTCGAAATTGTACGAGTACCCCGAGGGCGGCTCTCGGGAAGACTTTTTGTCCAAGTGCAAAAGCGGCGCATTCGATGGCACCTATGCTCTGTACCGGAGCAACGATTCCAACAAAGTTACCGGAAACTTCAACGATGAGCTTCTCGACGCGTTACCGAAAAGCTTGAAGTTCATATGCCACAACGGTGCGGGCTACGACAACGTCGACATCGAAGCTTGCACAAAGAGGGGCATATCTGTTTCCAGCACGCCGATTGCCGTCAATGAAGCGACCGCGGACGTGGCAATGTGGCTCATGCTGGGTGCACTGCGTAACATCAAGCAGAGTTACCAGGCGGTACACCAAGGTATGCATATGCTCCCAACGCTTTAGCATAAGCTGATCGTGTAGGCAAATGGCGCGGCGATTTCTCCCTCGGACATGACCCAAAAAACAAGACGCTGGGCATCCTCGGCATGGGCGGTATCGGTTCGGCAGTTGCACACCGCGCGAAGGCTTTCGGAATGAAAATCCAATACCACAATCGACATCAACTACCCGCGAACGAGGAAGACGGTGCAAAGTATGTAAGTTTTGAGGAGTTGTTGAAGACTTCGGATGTGCTGAGTCTGAATCTGTCGCTCAATCCCTCAACAAGACATATTATTGCGAAGCCGCAGTTCGACATAATGAAGGATGGCATAATTATCGTCAACACAGCCCGAGGGCCGCTGATTGACGAGGCGGCACTGGTGGATGCCCTGAAAAACGGCAAAGTCTGGACGGCCGGATTGGATGTCTTCGAGGAAGAGCCTAAGATCCACCCAGGATTGCTGGAGGCAGAAAACGTCGTTCTACTCCCGCACGTCGGTACGGCGACATTCGAGACACAGGTAAGTCGCTCATCTTCCCGCAGATGGCCAGTCACTAATTTTCTTCAGCGTGACATGGAGTTGCTTGTGTTGAACAATCTGAAGTCGGCAATTAAGGAAGAGAAGCTATTGACGCAAGTGCCGGAGCAAAAGAAAGCGAAAGCTAATATCTGATGTCGGGAGCTCGAGTTAAATGACATAGTGAGATATTCCATGTAAATTGTAAATGCCTACTTGTTTCTCCAGAACACGTTTGACAACTATGGCGAGCTGGAAGACTAACGACATCGGGACGCTTGCTCTTCCACGTGTGAGTCCACATTGTGTTGGACGCAAACCCCGGCTATCCTAGTGTTTTCGCGCCAATGACGGATCAGATGGATCAGACGGACCGCTGCCGTCTGAATAGTGAAGTCAAAGTAGAGTTCACAAAGTCCTTCACAGGTGGTAGAGATGGCCGGGTCGGGACGAACGTGTTGAGAACCGCACCGTGCGCGTTCCCGAGGCGAGCCGAGGACCAAATGCCGTATTCCATCCCAACCTCACAGACATTTGAATACTAATTAAGGTCACATTGTCGCTAACGTTACGAGAATCGGCATTTGGTGCTACAGCACCTACTAGATCCTTCGGCATGAACACCTCAATGGCGAGCCTCCCCCGCATCCCCACGTCATTTGGACCCGCCCCCAGGAAAGACGGCCCTTTCAGCGGCTAACGCAAGCATTTGATTCCTGGGTATAAATTAAGTAGTATCGCTGCACACCATTCTGTTGTTCTGTTGAGCACAGTTATACCTTATATAAGGTGTTCTTCTCGCGAGCCATTCCCGCGCCGCTGTATCTCAAAGACTGACCTCGCACTCTTGCCTTTCCCTCGGCAACAATGGCAAAATTCGACTTTGGCGAAGTATGGAGGGATATCAAGGCTTATCGTAGAGTGTACTTGCTCACCGCGGTCGCTTCTTTTGGAGGAATGTTGTTTGGGTGGGATACAGGCCTTATTGGTGCGTACTGAGCATGAGTCATTGTGTTACTATATGCTGACTTGAATTCGATTCACAGGCGGAGTGCTCACAATGGATGCCTTCCAGCACTCGTTCAGCCTGGACAAACACAGTCCCGACTTTTCAAGCCTCCAGGGAAATATTGTGTCTGTGCTACAGGCAGGATGTTTCTTCGGCGCGCTGTCTTCGTTTTACGTTAGTGACACCTTCGGGAGGAAGAAAGCTCTCATAATCGCCGACATCATCTTCCTCGTCGGCTCGATTGTCCAGACCACATGCGCTATCAACACAACGAGCCTAGCCCAGCTCTACGTTGGCCGCGTTATTGGTGGATTTGGTGTGGGTCTGATCTCGGCTGTCGTCCCCACATACATCGCCGAGAACGCCAACAAGGAAATTCGAGGTCGATGCATTGGCTGGTCAGCACACGAACATTTTATAATCAACCGACAGCTAATGATAGTAGTATGCAACTCTTCAATGTTACTGGTATATGCCTGTCGTTCTTCGTCAACTACGGAATCAGCATCCAGATCAGGACACTCAGTTCCGCGAAATGGCGCATTCCTTTCGCTCTACAGATGCTTCCCGGTGCGATCCTCCTCATCGGAATCGTTTTCCAGAACGAGTCTCCTCGATGGCTCGTAGAGAAGAACCGTTTACGTGAGGCCGGCAAGGCACTCGCAAAGGTTCGCAGCAAACCGGTAGATGACGCGGATGTGATTCAAGAACTAGACGAGATCGTGACCGATTTCCAAGGACACGAGAGGCTGCCACTCACCGCTCAGTTCAAGACGGCCTGCTCTAGCAAGCGGATGTTTTACCAGTCCTCATTTGCCGTCATTCTTATGTTCTGTCAGCAATGGACCGGGACGAATAGTCTCAATTACTATTCTCCACAGGTGTTCCAGTCCATTGGCCTCGCAGGCACCTCGGCTACTCTCTTTGCTACTGGAGTGTACGGAATTGTCAAGATAGTCGTTACGGCTATTGGGCTGATGGCATTTACCGAGCAACTTGGTCGCAAGGTACGTACTAGTCCCCACGCCGTCCCATCGATGGCAAGGCTATCCACACTCTGCTGTGCAAGGACTCCCTTACTACCGAGTTCGAAGACCTCAACTGACAAGGGTCGATAGTGGTCACTTATCATCGGAAGCATAGGACAGGCTTTCGCGATGTTCTACATTGGTATCAACCAAGCCGTCAATCCGGTCAAAGAAGGCGATGCGCTTTCGGGCAACAGCATTTTCGCCATCATCTGCGTCTATCTCTTTGTGGTGTTTTACAGCTTCGGCTGGGGCCCAATCCCGTTCATCCTGTCCTCGGAATGCTCGCCGAATCATGTTCGGTCGTTCATCATGGCGGCCGCTCTGTAAGCACTGTTGTATCAAAGTGGGAGTGAGACGCACACTGACTCGGACCAGCGGCACGCAATGGCTGTTCAACTTCGTCATCGCCAAACTGACGCCATTGATGCTGGACGAAATCTCGTACGGAACATTCCTGCTGTTCGGCAGCTGCTGCATTGTCATGGGTGTGTACACGGTGCTCTGCGTCCCCGAGACGAAGAACGTGCCACTGGAGAGCATCCACCATCTGTTTGAGGGCAGCATCATCAGGGGGGCCGTGAGAGACACCGTCCCCCGGCTCTCGCGGGCCAAGCAGCTCCAGCACCACCATGTGACCAACGACGCAGGGCCGGAGACGGGCAGGGCAGGGCCGAAAGGCGTCGCGGCGCACATCGAGGAAGCGCAGGCGTGACGGGCACAGGCGCGCCGGGCAGGCCAGAAGCGGTAGATAGACCCAATGGGGGAATTGAGTGTTTTGAGACTGAGATGTGCGCGAATTGAGCGCCACGTGGCCAGCAGTGAAGATCGTTCCCAGTGCAAAATGCATCATTGGGCGTGGAAGGATGCAAAGTGAGGCTTTGATTTCAGACATCACCACTAGTTGGGCGCCGACAGGGCTATCGCGGGCGGAGGAAGGAGCGGGGCAGGCGGTCGCTTGACAGCGGCAGGGCCGACTGGACGCAGGAGGAAGGCGCGGCCCTGCCATCTAGTGCTGGAGCGGCTGGAGCAGCTGGAGCAGACGCGGGAGGAGAAGAGAGGCAATGCACAGGTCGGGTCGAAGTTCGAATGAGGCGGCGGACCGTTGTTGAGGTAGCGAGCAGCAGCTACGCGAGACGTTAACCACAAAATCCCGTGGTGTTGGTGGGGCGTGCAGAAAAGGGTCACGGCCAGCATTGGAGTGCCCTGGCTCCGGCCAATGACGTCGCGGGCGCGAGGGCGCTGGCGATGTCATACTCACTGATCGCCGCTCTTCTACACACGTAACCAGGCCGTCGAGAAGCTCATGATATCCCCTTTCCGCCCTCTTTGCCCCCCCTCGAGCCCGCCACGTCGCAGTGCAGCGTTGCCCGTCCGTCAGACGTCTCCCGCCCGCGCCGCTACGCCAGTGGAGTCGTGCCCCTCCTTCGCTGACACTCCACTCGCTGCGCGGAATTCTCCAAGCCTGGGGCTTCCCTGCGTGCAACTGCGAAAACCTTCAGTCCGCAAACGCCCCCTCGGGCTCCATTCCTGACGTCCCTCGATCGGCCTGTCGGAGGCCTGCGAATTGCAACTAATTGCCAGGACTGCGTTCCCCACACAGCGCCGCAGAGGCAGGCACACCGCTGCGAGTGCAGAGCCGTCGGCCCAACGACCCCGTAGCGCCGCTGAGAGCATATACCGGCCGCATGTACGTCCAAGTGCGACGCAGTTCGACGACAGAGCTCGTTGTTGATTCTGTCTCGTTTGTGCTATATGCTTCCTCCGTTTGAGGTGCCCGCCCGCTGACCGCAGCCATGACCAGCGTGATACTCCCCCCCACGTGCAAGACGCCGAGTCTGCGGAGGCCCTCCTACAGCAGCCAGCAGCCGCCGCCCCCTTTACCACCCCGTCCTTCGTCCCGCCGCCACACGCCCGCCCTGCCCGCCCTCCATCTGCAGACGGGAAACCAGGCGCCGAAAACCCAGAAATCTCCGAAATCGCCGGCCATGAGCTCGCGATACACGCGCCCGCTGTCCCCGAGGGGGCGCTATGCTGCGAATCCAGCGAGGTCGTCGACGGGCACATTCGATCCCTACTACGACTCGACCTACTATGGCCGTCCCGCCTCGCCGAGGACAAGCGCCGAGAGGGTAGGAGGAGGCTCTCACTATTCTCCGCACAGCTACGCCCCCAGCAGCGCCAGCACCACCGCCAGCTCGCGCGCCTCGAACCTCAAGTACGACTCGTATTCAGGCCGACCGCGAGGAAGCACCCTCACCGAGTCCGATCGCGGCATCTGGCCCAACGTAGGTCCTACCACCCCAACCGCTCTCCCCATCCGCACACACACCTCGCATGGACGCCACGAGGGCTCAGCCAGTCCGCCTCGATCCTGGGACAACCGCGGAGATACGTTTGTCACGCACGGCGCCACGCCACATCGACGAGAACACAAGAGGATATACAGCGTGGAAGATGGCAGCCACACGACCAAGCTTATTGCAGAGAAGGATATCATCGAGCCCCGCCGGCGGGAGGCCGACGAACGCAGCAACCACAGCCTCACCAGCGGGGGCAGGACGTACCAACAACACAAGCCATCTCTGCGGGCAAGCGATGTCGGAGATGACGGCTACTCATACACTGACCCCGCCAGCATGTACCGTGACACTGAACCAGCCTGGCGCCGTCCTCGATCTGGCAGTGTTGAGCGTAGTGCACGCCCCACCAGCATGATTATGGAGCGAACACCACGGACTTCGAATCGAGAACTCGGCCCACCCCCATCGACACGAGGGTTCGATAAGATCAACAACAGCGTGCACAGGAACGGCAGTCGCCACCGTGGTCAATCGCCATCTCTCGAGAGGTCTAGGGACACCTCGAAGTACGAACCATATCCAGATCCATATCCAGAGGTACTCCCGCCTCGCCCAGCCTCGACAGCCCACCACGCTCCCGCCATTCATCAGGATCCTCTCCGGGACTCCTACAGCGATTATGGTCGTCCAGACAGAGATGGGGAGAATAGGCGATACACATCAGCTGACCAGTTCGACCCTGACGTAGCCAAACGCGGTTTTGGGTTAGCCTCTCCGATCGTTGGACATGCGCCTGGCCGCCCGACTTCTTGGGCGTCAGAACCTCCACGAACGAGGCCTGCGGAGTATTATCCTACGGATAGGCCCGAAGCTAGGTTGCCTGAGCCGCGACTTCCCCGCGAGCGTGAAGTTACTCCGGTATATGAAGAACGTCCGCGCGAGCGAGACCGCGACCGTCGCGACAGCACTTATGTCACCTCGTCAGCTGTACCGAGCGTTGCTGGCGCGGCTGCCGGTGCTGCTGCCACGCTTGGTGCTGCCGGACTACTGAAGGCTCGCAACAAAGACCGAGATAGCGAGCGAGAGCGAGAGCGGGAGCGGGAGTTGGAGTTGGAGAAAGAGCGCGAGCAACGCCGGGAATGGGACGAACGCGATAGACGTGATCGGATAAGCGATGATAGGCGAGATCGTGTTCCTGAACAACGTCGCGAACGTATTCTCGAAGATCGTCGCGATTGGGCTCCTGAAGAGCGCTTGCCACCTGTTTCTCCCTCTTATGCTTCCATCCAAGAGGCCGACCGCAAGCCTCGCCATTATGAAGGCGATGATCGAGAGAAGAGGTCACGGAAGGTTCCATCGCCCGAGGGCAGCGGGGATGAGCGACCCCGTCCACGCCATTACGTCGACCCCGAGGCCGTCCGAGAGACTGACCGTCGTAAGGAGACGGTTCCACAAGAGACACCATTGGACCCAGATGAGGAATATCGTCGTCGTATTCAGCAGGAGGCCGAGCGCAGCGGGCGTGGTCGTGACCCAGCAGACTCTAACAAAGAGAGAGATCGTTCACGACATCGAGACCGATCGCGTGGACCTTCGTCTCACATTGTAGAGCCTCCCCGCGCTCGTTATGATGACCGTTTGTCTCATGTCGTCGACAACGATATTGTACAAGAGCCCGATTTATTCTCGAAAGAACAGTCGAGAGCCGTCCAAATAGTGGCGCCACCCAAAGAGCCTACCCCTCAGCCCAAGGGCATTCTTCGCAAGCCGACTGAGAAGTTCCCAGAAGAGCCTGAGCCTATCCGGGAAGGTGTCGCTCCCCATAAGAGTCAGATGAAGGGCAAGGACATTCCTATCAATGCTCGCTGGACCAAGATTGACCGGAAGCTTGTCAACCCTGAAGCCCTCGACGAGGCCAAGGAACGCTTTGAGGAGCGTCTCGACTGCGTTATTGTGCTAAGGGTCCTGACCAAACAAGAAATTCAGAAACTGGCCGATCGAACCAAGGCCATCCGTGAGGCTCGTGGTATGTGAAGTAAGCTTCCTGTGTTCAAGATTGTGACTAACTTGCTTCAGAGGTCGAATATGAACGTGACGACGTCCATCATGACCACCACGACCGTGACCGCGAAAGACGGAGTCGCCGCAGCCATCGCGACGAAGACGACAGAGATCGACACCATGATTATGATGACAGTGAAGACGATATCGGACGGGACCGACCGCGAGCTATCGAGGCTGTTAGGTGATTGAAGAGCATCCGGGCACATTGGCATTGTACGTCTGCAATAGTGTGCTTACCCCATTGCCTAGGCATGAAACGCAAAAGAGCGAGCACGACCAGAAACAAGGGCATATGCGCGTAGATACCGGAAATGGACACGGTCATAGCCAGCGACGAGAGAGGGGTCAGGACCATACCGTAAGCTGGAAAGGCAGATCCTGCAGTCAACCTGTAGATAGGGATGCAAACGACGAGGGACATGGGCGTGAGAAGAACGAGAGAGCCTGGAATAAGAACAAGAGCCGTATGAACCGTATTCTCGGCTGGTTGTAACGGATAAGATGAGCTTGTACTACCCTATGGGTCATGGATGGGTGTTCGTCTGGGCAATCCTTTGAACCTACTTCCATATATTCTTCATCTTTATACGTATTTCTGTGTTTCTTTCATGGGAATTCGAGTTAATCTCGCATATTTTTTGCATAGCGAGGTATTGCATAGCATCCAAATTCAATCAAGGGATCCCAATAATGGAGCGTAAAGGTCATTATAATTGAGTGCAACGTGATGTGAAGCTCACCGACTGTTATCAAAACGATTCCGACTACATTGCCTGACATCCGAAACCAACACCTTCTCAATCCTCAGTCTTCGAAAACTACCTTCGTCCCCGCGAACTCCGCGAACCCCTTCATATTCGTCATCTTCATCACCTTCGTCCCCTTCGTCATCTTCGCCCATTTGACTGGATCCCTCCTCTCCATTGGACACACCGGATCTTTGATCGGATGCCTTTCCTCGCAATACCAGCACTTCTGTGGTCTCTGCTTTTTCCTCGCCACGTTGGCCCTCGTTTTCTTCTTCGGTATTTCCACCTCGCTGCCCTTGACTGCCTTGCTCTTCCATGAGAGGCCAGGCTGTATGGTCCACTCTGGGATTTTCAACTCTGGCTCTTTGGTGATGCGGTCTCTAAGGGGATCCTCGATGTTTAACCGCATTGCGGTTTTGCTGACGTACGGCATTGCCAACCTAAATGCAGGGCATACGGCACTGAGGACCCCGATTTTCTTCCAGAGTATCTTGGTTTGCGTTTCCGTGATGGACGAGAGTGCACCTTTAGGCCACGGGGTGTGCACGCTGTGGAGCAGTACCTCCTGCAGGGTTTCGGTTGGGAGGTCGAGGATGTGTGCAGAGTGGGTTTCTTGCGAAGACACATAGGGTGTGTATTTGTACCCCATGTCATTCCTCAGCCAGGGCATGATGACGTCGTAGGGTGCCTTTTCCCGGCGGAGCATCTTGCGGCTTGAGCGACGGAGGCGCCGGTAGCCTCTGGATTGGATGGGGATGCGTAGTTTTTGAAAGCGTTTCTGGCGGATTTGGCGTTGTTTGCGCTTGCCCCGCTGGCGGATGTGGGTGCGGGATTTGGATGTGACCATGGTGGTAGAGAGATATTGGTGACTGGTGTCCGGTGGGTTGGGGAATGTGTGGATACGGGGAGAAAGAAAAGACAAGAGACAAGGAAAGGGTATTGGGCTTCTAGCAGTGATGCAGAAGTAACTTACTCTGTGGGTGTCTAGCCGACGCTGTGTGATTTCGTGCTTGTCGGCAATTCGGCGGGAAAGTCGAGGTCGTTGTGGTGTTTGTGGGACAGTTAGGTTCTGTCGCAGAAACGATGAACCCGTGTTGCGCTAGTCAACGCTAGTGCGTTTGTCTCTCAGTTGGATGGGCAGCCCGTAGATACCAAATAAGAATGACCAGGACGTATTTGCAACTTCGATATACTTGTGTTCAACTTGTATTGAAGATCTGTATGCACTCATTGGTGCCGCGTGGAGGTGAGGTCATGCGCAGCTTCTAACCGCGGCGCACTCGCACCTCATGATATTGATACTCTCCACGCCCACAATTTTTCCTGGTCTTCCTCATTCTTTCGTCTTATCTCTCGGATTCAGTTACTTTTATACCTGTGCGCCTATAACTGACTCCACCTTTCCCGTTTGATTCTCTATTCAATATCACGCACAGCCACAAAAGTACGTGTCTATGTTAAGCTCGCCGCCAACTCACTGGCATCGTTGTACGCGATACTCTAAATAAAACGAGGTCTCGTACCATAATCGCTCCTGTTAGCACACGCTCCGTCAACGCACAACACCAGAGCGCGACCACAGCTATGAGCTCGCCAAAGAAGGTCAAAGACATTCACCCTCATCATCTGTAATTCACTAATGCTTCGCTGCAGTCAACCCCAGCATCAAATACCCCCTCAACGCCACCGAGATCCGCACTCCGACCCTTTTCCCTCCGCAGATCGTCGGATCTCGCTACTGTCAATGCCGATCTTCAACGACAACTCGAAGACCTAAAGACGAAGCTCGAGCGTAAGACTGTCGAGGTTGAAGCAGCGCAAATACGGGCGCAACAAGCTGAGCATAGGGAGACGAAGATCAAGGAGCTGGCGCGCAAGTTCTGGAAAGAGGAGTGGAGTGGTATGAAAGAGTACGTCGGGCTGTTCAATTCCGAGGATGAGGATGTTGGAAAGGATTTGAAAGAAATCGAGGAGCAGATACTGAAAGAGTACAGGGAGCTGTTTTTGGAGAAAGAGCAGGGCTGAATGGTGATCCGATGGGATGAGAGATTGCAGATCTTATTCAAGGGGTCTTATGAGTGTCCCAACTTTTGAAGCGAGAGTCTGAAGAGCTTTAAATAATTGCATGTACTATACCCAGACCAAAGCGTCTAGATAGTGGGTTAAAATACGGTGTCTGGCGTCAAAAGAACAGACCCAAATTGATATACGATGGAAGCAAGAGATTGCTTTCGCCATGATCCAGACCCGGCCCGGTATCCGTGCTACCCAATATCATCATAAGCGATCGATTGACAGCCTGAGCCCATCTCGACCACCCTTGTTACACAGACCTGTCGTAAGCTAGGCCATACTTTGAACACCGATACGGTGGGGCACATCGTGGCAGCTTCCCCAGATCTCATCGAACGCGTTATGCATCTCAAAGCTTAACTCGCTAGTACGCGGGGCCCCGGATCAGCGTTCACAGTGGGATACCGCATGAGGAAAGATCCACACGCTAGCACTTACCGTACAAGAGGGTGGGAACAAGTTCCGAAACGCTAAGTATGCATCGGCTGCTGCAAGCTTCTAGAAGCCTTCTTCGGATTCTTCCGATATCATCACTTTTTTCTTGGTCTGGGAATGGGCGCTGAGGTACATTTCTCAGTCAAGTTTTTCTTCAAGAAAAGATTACATCTTCGAAAGTGTCACGCCAGCTACAATCTTAGCGAGACTTCGGTCAAATAATGGACCGTAACTGTAGTTCCTCACTTAGGATACACTAATAAACGCACCATTATTAGTGGAACTGTTACCAGCACAGTGTCTCTCCCACTAGTGTACCAATGATCCTTAGCAGAGCCACTACCCCAGCTTTTCGACTCCAGCTTTGAACTATCATCTCATAGACAACCAATCCGGAAGGTTGCCGCATTAGGAAAGCCGTGTTTACAATGCTTCACTCTTATGAGCGTATAAAGAGTGGCATCATCTCGCCTCTAGTGGAGCATACCAGAGCAGCTTCATAAGCCGTTGTACTCGAGTAGAGTCCAGCTCATCTCATTACTCTTGTCTACATCAATCTTCCCACTTCAGCATTACCATGCGCTCCTGCTACGGTCGAGGTGCTCCCCTACGAGCAGCCATCTATGCCGCCTGTCTCTCCGCTTTCCTCTTTTTTGGATATGACCAGGGAGTCTTCGGCGGCCTCCTCCAGAACAAAGACTGGCTCGACCAGTTCGGCCACCCACGCGACACCATCACCGGTATAACCGTCTCGTCATACTGTCTTGGTGCTCTCTTCGGATGTATCCTCACCGTTTTCATCGGCGATATCCTTGGTCGTCGTCGCATGATCTGGCTCGCCATGACGTTCATTATTGTCGGTGCTTCGCTTCAAACGTCTGCGTACTCGCTGGGCCATCTCATTGCCGGACGTGTTATTACGGGCCTAGGAACGGGTATCGACTCGAGTACGGTGCCGATGTATCAGTCTGAGCTCTGCAAGCGCGAATGGCGTGGCCGCGTTGTCTCGTGGGAGATCTGGTTCATTGGGCTCGGAATCACGATTGCATACTGGATCGATTACGGCTTTAGCTTTTTGCCCGGCTCGGTCGCCTGGCGTACTCCGATTGCTATCCAACTTGTCTTTGCTGTCATCGTTACAATCATCGTGTGGGGGTTGCCTGAGTCGCCACGTTGGCTTGCGAAGCGTGGGCGCGAGCACGAGGCTGCCGAAGTACTGTGCGCTGTATTCGATCTCGACGAGCAAGATCCGTATATCGTGAGCGAGATCGCGGCCATTCGTAATGCGATTGCAATCGAGACGGGTGAAGGTGCGCAGAAAATCTCGGCGCTGTTCAAGAACGACATCTTGCAGACGAGGCGAAGAGTCCTGCTTGCGTGGTTTGGGCTGTTCATGAACCAGTGGTCTGGTATCAATCTTGTGGTCTACTACATGCCCACGGTATTAGTGGAGAATGTGGGAATGGCGGCCTCACGAGCCCAGCTGGTCGCGGGTTTCGTCATTCTGATGTTCCCGGTAGGCAATACGCTTCCTGCATTCGCGCTGGATAAGCTCGGTCGCAGGAGAACCATGATGACAGGCTGCGGATTGCTCTCGTTTTGCATGATGATGATCAGTATAGTGAGTGCCGCCACTCCCATTTTTGCGATAATCCTGTTCAGTCCACTGACTTGGCTTTCCAGCTCCTCTCCTTTGATAAAGAAGCCACCTCCGCTGCCTCGATCGCCTTCTTTTTCCTCTACATGCTCATTTTCGGCGCGACCGTCAACGTCGTCCCGTGGGTCTGGGGCCCTGAAATTCTACCCCTCGAAGCTCGTGCCCGCGGCACAGCAATTTCAGTTTCTAGCCATTGGATGTGGAACTTCTGCATTGTAATGATAACGCCCGGTGAGTAATACTAGTTCTAGAAAGACATGTGAACAAACACTGACTTGGTATAGTACTCATCAACCGCATTGGCTGGAAGACGTACCTTATCTTTACTATCACGCTCGCCTGCTTTGTGCCCATCGTATATTTCTGCTATCCTGAGACGAGCAATCTGAGTCTAGAGGAGGTGGACAACTTGTTCTTGCCCGAGGGACACAAGGTAGAAGCTGGTGCGGGAGGAATGTATTCGGGGAGTGGTGAGAGTGTTGTCGTTGGAGAAGAGAAGCGATTGAATAGGATGATAGAGAAGGTGTGATGATGGGCTTTGTATAGAGTGTAGAAGATATGCAGGCATGGCTAGTGTCAGCCTTAGCAGAAGATGATAATCCAAGCCACTGTATACATAGATTTTGGCATGTTATCATCCCAGACCGGCCAAGTTACTTCTCCTCATCCCTTGTAAGCGCATTCGCACCTACTACCAGGATACAGATAAACTACACCAAATAGTAATGACTCCTACCATCTACCATAGTAACAGGAAAAATGATTACGGTATTTTCGGCTCCCTGGATTGGTGGCGCGGTGACCCTGACATGCATGCTACATCCTTCCATTGCTGGTACATTCATACCCGGTCACCTTTAGTCCAGTGGTATGTGTTTTTGACGACGAGATTATTGCTAGAGCACTGGCTTGAAGCTATACAAAATTCACCATAGTCAAAGTAGTCAATGCTACATATACCAGCTCATACATTCATCGTGTCTATAGAGATATTATCTAAGCATTCGCCCGTGAATGCAGAAGAGTCTTAATGTAAATAACGTGAATAGAAACTATAGATACTAACAATAATCCGAGCAATGTATATGACGTCTGACGGGCGGTGAGAAGTCGGGAGAGACTGACTGACAATACAATATAGTGAGGTGAAAGCGAAGCAAACGGCCGTCACCCACCAGCCTGGTATTGTAGGCCAACCACGTAACAGACGCCCATTGAATAGCAGGTAGCTGAAGAATAGTGAGATAAACGACAATAGGAAGGTAGCTGAAGGATACTGAGCCTATATAAATAAGTGAGACCTTCCACTGCTTGACTTTCTTCTCCTCTCCATACAACAACTCAAGATGGACGGCGACAACTCCGCCAACGTATTCAACTTCAACCTCGCGCCATCCGCATCCGCGACGGATTACCGCGGTGCCAAGCGCCGGAAAGAGTCCGAGAAGAAGACGCGGGTGCGGATGGCGACCAGGAAGTTGGAAGTTGACAAAGCCACCAAGAAGCAGGCGCATGACGAGAGAGGCAGGAAGCTAGCCGAGTCCGCGGCTGCGGACTCGCTAAGGCGCGACGACCGCGACCGCGACCTTGACCGCGACAGCATCATGCAGGACGACGACAATTACGACATTCTCCGCCAGGAGATCCACGATCTCAAGAAGCAGATCGTGGATCTCTCTGGAGCTCATGCGAATTCTAGGCGCGAGCTGCAAGGCCACCAGGCCGAAAACAAGGCCAAAGACGACGCTATCACCGCGCTCACAAACAAGAACAACGAACTGGAGAACAAGTTCGTCGAGTCCAGGCAGACCATCAATCACCTGAACCAGTCTTCCAAGGATGTCGATGGGCATCTCAACAAGGCCTACGCCGACCTCGAAGCCTCCAACGCGGGCCGCAAGGCTGCTATCAAGGCCAAAGACGACGCCGACGCAAGGTGCAAGGAAAAGTCTATTGAGGTCGCCAGCCTCCAAGGGCACCTCGTAAAGGCGCAGACAACTATCAACAACCTCGCATCCACTTCATCCGCCCTAGAGCAACTCGAGCGCGATAACAAGGCCCTGCAAGCAGAGATCGACAACAATAGCGACGTCTCGACACAGCACGACCAGGAGATCGCCGTCAAAGACGCGCGCATCCAGCGCCTCGAAACCGAACTCCAGAAGGCTCTCCAAGGCAAGCTGAGCGCTGAAGCCGCTATCGCTGACGCACAAGCCCCGACCGCGGCTCCCCAAATCCCCCATGGCGACGAGTCGCTTGAATCCGAGCTCGCTGGTCTCTCCGACTCCGAATTCGTCGACGTCAGTTCCACCTTCGAACAGCTCGAGGTATCCGAAATCCATGAGATCGCATCTCAGGTGCCTGTCCCAGCCGTCCCGCTCCATGCGTCCACCCAAACCGAGGCCTCGGACAAAACAATTAGCGGCATCCATTCCATCATCGAGATTGCCCCAGAAGACACCATGTCCATCGTCCAGACACCTCCCCAGTTCCTGACGTCTGTCCAGCCGGTGCCTACCGTTGCTACAAGCAAAAAGCAGAGTGTTTCCAAGTTCCTCGCCGCACTACTGCTCTTCCTCGTCATCCTCTTCTGGAAGCAGCAATTTGAGCTCTCCCGCAATGACCATGGCTATTACGCTCGCAGCCACCACTCCCGCTACGGTGCGTTTGGACAGGGTCGCTATCTCCTCGGCGTCTTTCCCGTTGGCTTCGACATTGGTCACAGCGAGTGGTCTGAGCGGTTGTGTGCGTACATGTCTCGTGCCATCCTCAGCTTCGAGGAATGGGCTGGCAGCACCCCGACTCCGATGTACTGAGCTTTCGCCGGTCCTACAACCTCTCGTCTACTGTCGTCCGACCTGAAGATATCGCACCGACATACTCATGTGTTCTACATACTCGTGCTTCCAGATGACCCTTTGTCGTTATGAAGCTACGGAGTTTTGTTCAGGCTGCTGTCATATTCCCGGTTAGGAAGCTACAGAGACCTGCTTTGGTTGTTGACTTACACTTACCTCATTTCCTCTCCTACCATCTCTTGTCTTTCTGGGTCTCGGAGTTTACTAAAATCGGTTTCCATCTCCTACGGCGTCCTCTTCCAGATTCTTCGACGATACCCCAGGATACCCACGAGATACCCGATTCTTACGACACTTTTCCATTACGACCGGCTCTTTGAAGCTTTGGCCCATTTCACGAGCACGCTTCTCTGGCGATGACTCTTCTTTGTTTGTTTGTTTGGATGTAGCCATGGCCGTGATCTCGTCTTTCACGACAACGGCAGCTACCATGATGTTTTTCTTTCTTTGTCTGTTACTAGCTCATTGTCAGGATTAGTTAGCGAGCTTTCTCTCAATACAAAAACTTCAACCCCCAACATTATTGAAACCTATGGTGCATTGGCAAGGCTGAAACTGCAGGCCATCATGATCAATAAATCGTGGACATGCTAAGTGATGCACCATTGAATGCGGCCGTCATCGGCAAGGCTCGGCAATAGGAAAGTGGAGAAACATCCGGGCCTCTATACGCATAATCCCTCTCAGCTCGCTTAATGGGGAAATGTGCTCTTGGCCTATCGAATGGCTAGGTCTTGGACGTTGGGACGCCTTTTTAGTATCAGTAGTATATTTTAGTAACTCTGGGACTTGTAGCTAGTCCAATAAAAGTTAGAATTCTTGGAAACGGTCCAACCCTAGCTATCCGATACGCTATGGGCCTACTTCCTCATTAGGTCTACTGTAGCGAGTTGACTTCTCAGGGCAAGTAACAGTGGGGAGCGGGAACGGTCCGCGCATATGCAACTACAAAAGCAAGACACACCCCATGCAGCGTTCTTTATCCTGACCTATCACCCACGACGTTCCCACCTCATCACTGTGGAGGTAAATCACAACAGACAAACATGGGCGAACGACCGACTGCCCCGAACGGCATAATCCTGTTCAACTACCCGGTGTCCCCATTTGGAAGACGTGTGTCGTGGTACCTGGCGCTGAGGGGTATCGGCTATGCGCTGTGCGTATGTGTTTGGTGGTACCTTGTAAGTTGGGTGACATGGCTGATTTACATGCAAGGAACAACCTTTCATCATGCCCCGGCCAGACTTGGAGAAGCTGGGCTTGAAGTATCGTCGCATTCCTATACTTACGATTGGGCGCGACGTGTATCTTGACACTAGACTGATTATAAGGAAGCTGGAGGAGAAATTTCCGGACGGGAAGTTAGGAAGCGAGAAGCCAGAGGAAGTTTTTGTTGAGAAGTTGCTGGAGAAGTACATGGTTGAAGGGCCGGTTTTCTCGATGGCTACGGGACTGGTGCCGGCGCAAATGATGAACGATGCCAAGGTCATGGAGGATAGAAAGGGATTCTGCGGGCGAGACTGGACGCGGGAGAGCTTAGAACAAGGACGTCCAGAGTGTCTGGTCTACGTGAGGAACCTGTTCGACTTCCTGGAAACTACCATATTGGCAGACGGGAGGAAGTGGATACTGAACTCTGCGAAGCCATCCTTGGCTGACATAGAGGGTGAGTTCACGTTCTCCTCGCCTTTTCATATTGCGGCCTCTTCCATTTGTGCCCAACCGGTGACCCGGGTCGGTGGTATCAACTGGCGGCCCACTCCCATGTGTGCGAGGCGGTCCAGAGGTTCGTGTGGCTGTTTCCAATCGGCGCTGCCACATAGCAACCCAAGCTGAACATTGTCAGCGGCCGAGCTAACCCGCATCAGCAATTTGGCCCATGGACTGGTTGGTCGGTATGGAGGGAGCTGTTCCTTCACATGTCGTGTCGGAGAAGCATTTTCCGAAAGTGTACGCTTGGATACATCGGTTCCGGGCAGCTCTCGACGAAGCACAGTCTGCGGCACCGGGCACGGCAGTATTGGACGGGGATGAGGCTGTCAACGTCATACTGCAATCCAGCTTCTCAGAGGGGACGGGCACGGTGGACCAGAACGACGGCTCAGGGCTCAAAGCAGGCACAGAGGTCGAACTGTACCCTGCAGACTGGGGCTCGGAACATCGAGATGTCGGCCAGCTCGTCGCTTTGGGCCCGGACGAGGTGACGGTGGAGGCAAAGGGCACAGGAGGAGCAGGAGCAGGAGCAGCGGGATTGCGCATACATGGGCCGCGGACCGGCTTCAGGGTCACAGAGATGGGCGGCAGCACATAGGTGGCGGTAGAGGAAGGTTAGTAGACAGCAATATAGCCGCTGCAGGTGTGGCCCGACGGAGTGGAGGTTGCGCAAAATGTGTTCTCCGTTCCTTCGGCGAGCACGGCGTCTGCACGAAATACTGGCAATCGTGCAGCATCGACTGCCCCGTGCAAATAGCGGCGGCCTGGCTCCCGCAGTTGGTGCCTGACGACGGCGGTGACGTTGACCGAGGCCACGACGTGTGCGCTGAGTGGCAGGCGAGGGCGGTGCCGTTCCCATAGGCGTTCATGCCGTCAGGACATACATGTGTAGGTGGTGTGTTCGCGCGACGGGCTGGACACGTGCAGCGGGCGGGCGCTGGAGGACAGACTATTTGCTTATATAGGCCACTGTGGCCCTCGGCCGCTGCTCAGAGCGCTGGCCCGGACATGCAGCCGTGCCCAACAAGACGGCCGTCTAGCTCGTCGGACGGGCAGCAAAAACTTTGCACGCAGGCACGGCGTCTGATGAACATCGGTGGAGTCGGTGTGGGAAGGCGCAGAGGCAGCAGTTCGGGAGCGGTGGCAGCGGCGGCCGCGGTGGCAGGCGCGGTGGCAGGCGCGATGGCTCTCGCGGCCTCTGGGGCGGGAAACTGCGCTCCGTCGTGGCTGCCAATCCCAACCATCCCAACCATCCCAAGCCCACGACGACGGATGGCTGCGCTGGGGAGGGCAGGCGCGGCCAGGGACGCTCTGGACGAGGCGGCAGGCGGCAGGCGGTAGGCGGCAGGCGTGATGCGCCGTGATGCGCCGTGCTGCGCCTGTCTCCCTGGACGCTCGGCGACGTCGCGGCGTCGCGGCCCAACGCCGCCACTGCGACCAGCGCGGCTCCACCGTGTCGACACCCGAACAGTGCTTGCTGATGAGCTAGAGCCCAAGCTGCCAGCGCCAGTAGTGAAGTGATGCGATGGAGACGGTGTGGGTTCTCACCCAAGCCCGTTCCCAGCTGCCCGTCCGTCTAATAAGGCCCAGCGGCCGCCGTCGCTGCCCTTGCCATCTCTCTCTCCTTCCTGAAGCTCTTCTGCCTCTGCCTCCGTCTCCGTCTCCATCGCCGTCCCCATCGCCTTCCCCAGCTCCCACCCCCGGCACCCCCCAGCATCGGCGTCCAAAGACGTTCGGATTGCTGCCCGACCGATTGACGTGCAGCGCGTCTGGCCAATCGCAGCCCCGCTTCTGCGGCCAGCCTCTGCGCACCCCGCTGCCTGAGTCTGCTCTCTAAAGAGCCTCACACCCCTCAGCCCCTCGCCCGTACCGTCTGCTCCCCTCTGGCTCCAGACTTGTAGGGTACCTGCCGTGTCCCCAGCCCGCCTCATCTGGATAGCTCTGCTCCCACGGATTCCCTAAACAGACGCCGCAGCCACGCAGCCTTGAGCCCCTCAAGTGCCGTTCTCGTATAGTGGTCGCTTGTCAGCCCAAAGCCCAGCCCGCGCTTTTCCACAGGAGCCTGCTTCCCCCCAAGGCCTGCATCTGCCCTTTTCGGCCCTGGAGCCTTATCTGGAGCCTTTAGCCCCTCCTTGTCTCTAGCGAGTGTTGCTTGGCCCTTCCGACACTGACATCAGTGTCGTCTTTCTTTTCCTCAGCCTCATCACATACCTTCCCCTACTCACCATGTCGCGGATGAATCAGTGGTTTGTGCTCGGCGATGGCATCGCCCGCGAGGTCATCACCGCCGACATCCAGCGCTACCTGGGCCCAGACGCGCTCGTGAGGCCCGGCACTGGCACTGGCGACCACGAGGTGCGCACCTCCCTTCACCCGCTCCGCCCCACGAGGCCGCTCTTCTAACAAGCACACAGGGTCGCCCAGGCTACTGGATAACAGCATACCGCACTCTCACATCGGTACGTCCCTCCCGCCCTCGTCCAGCTGGCGCTGCGAGGTGCCGACCTTAGGCAGCGACTGACGCAGTGAACAGCAAATGATCCAGGATTTGAGAATGGACTCACAACGTTGGAGAGCAGAGAAAGACAATGACCAGCGAGCACACAGGAGCGGAGGTAGTTCTCTGTCGCGAGATACTAAGGTATCGAGACAACCTGACGTGTCTATAGTGGCCTACCAGGACTCCCAGACACATGCCTCCCGGCAGTATCATGGTCCTACAGAAGGCAGGGCAACAAGCCATCCGGCATCGTCCTACGGTGGGGCCAGTGAATCTCACTACACTACCACTCCCACCCCCACTTATCCCGCACACCAAGGATATGGTCCACCTGCAACCCATACTACCCAACCCAGGACGGATCCGTATGCTGCTAACAACTATGGCCAGCCGGCAGCCGTCGCAGCAGATTATCGCTATCCAGCTACGACTCCGGCGTATGCTTACCCTCCACAAACTCCACAGGATCCGTATGGCCGCCCTACAGTTACTCCGCACTACGCACCCCAGCAGCCAAGGTATTTTGGATATTTCGACGATCAATTTTTGGTATATCGCTAAGCCCCATTAGTGTCCAGACTGCCGCGCCAGGCTACTACATTGCTTCTGATGGTCGTCGTAAGTGTCATTCCTTTGCCTGCCGTCTGCACCACTGACGTGTTATCGCTCCCAGAGTACCCACTTTCCCAACAACCGCAACGAAGAGGTAACTGAACCTGGCCTTGATCAAACTTGCGTTTCGTTCCATTTCCTTTTCCCGGGGGTAGATTTTCCATGGCCGCCAGGTATACCCATTTGTTCCTCCGTCATTCTACAGTGCCCGGAGATACCCGTTTCGCCTGGCGCAACCTGAGTCTGGAGTTCCACCGTACCACTGTTTAATACTGCTTGCTAGCATGCCGAGGATGTTGTTAATGCCCGTTGAGGAGCCGTTCGAGAGGAGTGAACATCCGTTTCCGAGCTGGGTCGTCGGAGTTTGCCAGGTTGTCTATTCGGATTGTAAGCCGCCTGGCTTGCATTCGTACCTTCTTCCACATTCATTGTACATTGGCCGGATCGACGAAACCTCGTCTGCATGGATAGCGCTCCGCCTCAGGGATCCTAGGATTCATTGTTTTGCCATAGTAGCCAGCCATGAAGGGCGCCACCAAGAGCGCGGATTTCCTGATTCTTGTTGCGGCCGTTTTCCTTTCCAAAACTCGCCACGTGTGTCATTATTAAGATTTATGTTCTTCCTTTACGCCGCAAGATGCATCGGGGCGTTAAAACGCATCCACCATCTTCTCATGTATATACCTTTCCGCTCACGATTTCCACGAAGAGGATGTTCCATGATCAGGAGGGCCGATTGATCTTTGCATAGCGAACGGGGAATGGCAGACAATACGGAATACAGATTGCCTAATCAGGGTTGCGCTCCTACGTTCACGCCGCTTGCAAAATTCCCAGAATGGATGACATTGGTTTCATTACTGATTTGATTATTAGGGTTCAACCTTTCGATGCTCTCTTGCTAGGCCGTGATGCCCAATACCGTCATCATGTCATATCCCAACATCACACTAAACAATTTTCACTTTGGTTGCCGTTACAGCAGTTCGCAATATTCAAATCCCCTACGCACCTTGCGATATCGTACCTCATCCCGACATGACGGGTCTTACATATTCCATCTCACCGCCTCATCTACCGCGTAAGCGCTGTCCATTATTCGGAATGTTCAGGTGAACACTCGGGTCCAATCACGTCACCACTTATTCTGCAATCGTACCCCATGGGCCACTTTTTATTGCATGATGATGAACAGTACCGAAGTACCTTGGGCGCATTGATCTCTCTTTTACAGATAGTAGCTTCCTTCCTCCTCTACCCATTTGTATACGCGCATACCGAAGCACAGCTCTATGGCTTGCATGTCATTTGGTAGAGGCCACGTATAGTTGTAGTACTTCACAGATATTATAGAATGGAGATATATGATCTTACTATGTGCATCGCCTGTAAGCACGGAAGATTACACTTTGAGGTTCATTTCCATGCACTATCAAGTACCGGCTATACCAGGACCTGAACATCTAGCCAAGTGTCTTCCACGTCGCCAGATAAGCTACCGCTACGTACTTTCAAGTATTATTCTTCCTTCACATGCCGGCTCGGCTCGGCTCGGTTCTCCGGCAGATAGGTAGCCCATGTATGCTCGACCAGGTGCAGTTCTGGTTTTGTGTCGGGTTGATCGGTCAGATTGCTAAGTTGCTTTCTCGGGCCGTAGACTACCTTGAAGGTACTAGCTCGCGTCGGGGGCCCGGGAAGGATTCATATTGCATTGCATTGGTTCACCGTACCAGATCGTCGTTGGCGATTGCCCTCTGTGGGTCGATGCGCAGCGCATTGTTTTGATGAGGTGGGTGTGCGAATAACGATCGAGGAATAATGGCGTGAGATGCGGATGGAATGGGCAGCTTTGCAGCGTTGGGTTGGGATCCGAGCGACGGGGTTGGCCGAGTCGGGCCTTTTTATTGCCGTGCGGGTATGGATGCTGTGTTGTAGTAAAATGCGGTGAGTACTTTGACGTTGGGGGGGGGGGGGGGGTGGAGAGTCTGAGGCTGAAGATTTCCTCCTGCCTCGACTTTGAGGGAGTGGGAAGAGAAGCGGTCTAAAAGCGAAATCGGTTCACCAGTATTGAGGTAAACAATTTAGAATTCGCGGGAGGGTAGGTATTGGCCGTCTTAAATCTCTTGAATTCTCACAATAACCTCGTATGCTTCCCTGCTTCCATTTTTCTCGTCTCTTTTTCTTTTCCCGTATAATTCTTCCCGTTTGTTCATATGCCTTTTCCTTTCAATCTGATCGAGCGGATCCTCAATCAATCTAATGTGACCGCGCAATGTGCTTTCAATTTCATCGAGCTGCGCTTCTTGCTCTTCTAGGCCATGTACGAGGTGGGATCGTAGGCAGTAAGTTGAAGAGGCGATAGCGAGGGGATGAGGGCTGCAAGTGGGAGGAAGCGGACAGTTGGCGCTGTCATGATGATGGCAACGTCTCGTAGGGAAGAAAGGAAACAGTGCGCAAGAATGTAACCAAAGCTATACTTGAACAATACATCATACATTTTGTGTAGAATTAGTAGAGATCGATATCTGATCTGACGCATACCCGAAATGCACTAGCGCGATCTATCAATTGGAAGTGAATTACGCGCATGCACGGGAAGACGCGACTCCACTTCACACCCCGGCCCCCAACTCGCAACTCACACCACCGCGTCCAGCACCCCAAAAGTCCTCTCTCGCGTCCGTACGCTCTACTGCAGACGCGCCCACCATGCGATAATCTCTCCCCAATGTCCTCACCCGCCCCCTTCTTCGCCTCTTCGCCACTTTCCATTACCTCCCAACGTCGCACGCCTAAATCGCGCTTCACGTACAAACAGCTCCACCAACTCAAGTCCTACAGCCCGCAAACTCCCCTCCGTGTGATCGCGCACGTTGATCTCGACGCCTTCTACGCGCAATGCGAAACCGTTCGTCTCAACATCGATCCCTCAAAGCCGCTCGCAGTCCAGCAATGGCAGGGCCTGATCGCGATAAACTACCCCGCGCGGGCATACGGGCTAAGCAGGCACGTGACGAGTACGGAGGCTCTGAAAGCGTGCCCGGAGTTGATACTGCAGCATGTGGCAACCTGGAAAGAAGGAGATGAGAAATGGGCATATCATGAAGAGGCATTCAAGCATATTGCTACCCACAAGGTCTCGTTGGATCCGTATAGAATGGAGAGCAGGAAGATCTTGAAGTGCATAAAGGAGAGTCTTCCGGAGAAAGAACAGCGTGTCGAAAAGGCGAGTATCGACGAGGTGTTTATGGATCTGAGCGCGCAAGTATATACTATACTTTTAGAGAGGTATCCCGAACTGGGAGGACCGCCACCATACGATGATCCGAGCGAGTATCTGCCCATAGTACCGACAACTGTACTGGATTGGAAGGCCGATGCATTGGTGGAGACGGGCGAGGAAGACGGAGAAGTCAAGGATCCTGATTGGGACGACGTGTGTCTGGTCATTGCGTCTGAAATCGTGCGGGACGTCAGGGCACAGGTCAAAGAGCAGCTTGGTTACACTTGCTCTGGCGGTATTGCGAAGAACAAAATGATCGCAAAGTTGGGCTCGGGGTACAAGAAGCCGAATCAGCAGACGGTGATACGGAATCGCGCTGTCAAGCACTTCTTAGGTGAAATGAAGTTTACTAAGATTCGGATGCTGGGTGGAAAGTTGGGCGATGAGGCGGTTGCGATGTTTGGGACGGATAAAGTCAGAGAACTACTGGAACAGCCATTGGAACAGCTCAAGCGGCTGGGCGACGATACGGGTTCTTGGTTGTACAACACGATTCGTGGTGAAGACCACAGTGAGGTCAATCCGGGGACTCAGATCAAAAGTATGCTCTCGGCGAAATCGTTCCGGCCTGCGATCAATTCTTTCGACCAGGGCGTGCGATGGCTGCGCATCTTTGTTGCGGATATTTTTTCGAGGTGCGTAGAAGAAGGTGTGCTCGAGAACAAGAGGAGACCGAAGACGATTAACCTACACCATCGGCAAGGCGCGCAGACGAAGAGCCGACAGAGTCCTATTCCGCAGGGCAAACCGTTAAGTGAGGTTGTCTTGTTTGACCTAGCGAAGAATTTACTCGCTCAAATCGTAGTCGATGGACGAGCATGGCCTTGTGCAAATCTCTCGCTCAGCGTAGGCGGTTTTGAGGATGGAATCACAAACAACAAAGGTATTGGAGGCTTCCTCGTCAGAGGTGAAGAAGCGAAAGCCATGATGTCCAACAACCGTTCCTCGATAAGTGGAAGTGAACCACCAGCTAAACGAAGACGGACGAAAGGTAACATCAAGAGCTTTTTTGGGCCGCCGAGTAAAGAGAGAAAAGACTTCGATGCTGCGAGGGCAGTACTAAAAGCACATCAAGAATCTACAAGAGAAGAAGAGGATGACAACGAAGAACCAGACGACGAGGAGTTCAGTGCTCCGCCGCTCGAGGAATCTAAAGCAAAACCCATGACGCCGACAACAAATCGACACGAGTCTATGGATGATTCTTTTGGAGCCAGGACATCGCCTTCAGCACAACTGCAGATCAAAGCCGAACCCCTCCCTACACAAGAATTACGAGACCACACACCACATCCGATTAAACAACAGCCTTATCAGCTATATCAAAAAAAGATCGACACCTTTTTCTGTGACAAATGTAATATACATCTTCCCATAACAGATAGATCTGAGCACGATGACTATCACGTTGCTCTCGATCTTTCGAGAGAGATGCGCCAAGAAGAGCGGAATCAGCCTCTACCTACATCCGCTGTGAAGAAGACGCCAGTTGCTCCAAAACCAAGTAGGGGTAGAGGGAGACCACCTGGCGGCGGTAATGGCAGTGGCAGTGGCAGAGCCGTGGAGAAAGGACAGGCGAAGTTGGTTTTCGGGCGACAAAGTTGATGCTAGTCTGGTATATATTTATAGTTGGTGCATTACACCTTTCAATTTGGCTGATGGCACTACAGTTAGAAACTGAAATATAACGTCCTCGATTGTTTATGTTCTCTTCTGAAATATTTTACTACATTGATATAAGTTGTATCAGTCCTTGAGGTCGTCGTTGATGTGATCACTTTGATGGATCTCGATCAAAGGCATGTTGTTAGAGGTCTCGAAACAACGAACAAATGGATGGATCTGATATTCGCGTTCTACAAGGGTGACGTTTTGTTTCCCATCCTTCCGGTGTGTTTATAGCGTGACGTCAACCTTGCAGCCTCTGTTTCGCAAATCGTACGACGTAAAGCCGACATGTGAAGCTTTTCAAACAAGGAGATGCTTGCAGGCTCTCACATGATGATAGCTCCCCCTAATTGAAGGGGGTTCGGTCATTCCAACGTCCAATTATCTTTAAAGTGATCGTCAGGGCAGAACCGATCGTGAAAGTCGGCAGAAATCGGCCACATGTACGCGGTGTATTTCAAATCAAAAGAAAGCGCTGTCTTGCGCCAATGAGAACCGAGGACAATGAGCACTTTTTCAAGTGCTCCTATCACGGCAACTTGTGGAGATACTGTACAGATAATCAATACCCTTGAGTCCAAGGAGCCGTTCAAGTGTACGTATTCGCCGAGGGGCGTGCCATGGCTGATCCCATGGGGATGGGTATGCAAACTCCTGTCATCGGAGAATATCGGCGCGCTGTTGATATTGGAAATGGACAGTGCGATGCGCTCATTGGATGGTGCTTCTCAACGGTTGGTGGGGGCCAAGCCTGTTGGGAACTAGCGTAGTTAGAGAGGATACGTCGTCGCGATAGACCCGCCGCCGCCCCATGGCCCCCAACATATGTTTCTTCTGGTTCATTACGTCTGGATTCGGATGCAAGTTGCGCTTTGCGAGGCCCCAGTTCTTCCAGCCACGCAGGATCAACATGCGCCCGTTGCCCTCTTCCGCATGAAAAGCCCAAGAAGCACACGCATGCGCCACTTGTCGTACGCCTGCCCGCACAGCCTCATTCTTTTCATATTACCTGGCACCCCTCCAGCAACCCTTCTGATATCGCCACCTCCGCCAACCACCTCGCCGATGCCTCTGTTACTCAATGTCGCCATTCAATCCGCCCATTTCTAATCTGTACCGCGAGACGAGAGTCTGCTAGCGTGCTTGTGGTAGCCGATTGCTCCAACCGCCATCAGCCGAAACCGATCTCTTGAAAGCTTCTCCTCACATGACATTCCACCTTCCTTGGCACAGGCGAACCACTCCAGCGCGATGACGGAGCCTCTCGGGATCGCGACTAGCATCTTCCAGATAGCGAGCGCGGGCGTCGCGTTGAGCACGGCTTTGTACGACTTCGTGGGGTCCGCAAATCGGGCAGACTCAGACATTGTGCATGTCGCCGACGACCTTAGACTTACCGCAAATGCGCTCGACAGCATGGGCAAAGTGTTCGAAAATGTCCATGGACAACATGCTCTATCCGAGAAGGCTGTGCAAGATGCCCGCGATTTGATCATGCGCTGCGAAACTGTCTTTAACGAAATCCACCAGGTCGTCGACAGGCTCAGGAAAGTGGGCATAGATGGCAAGGAGAGTCTGAGCCCAAGAGGCAAGCCTGCCTGGCCAATAACGAAAGAACGAGCAGAGTTATTGAGACGACGCCTTGAAAACTTGAAGATATCTCTGACGCTGATGCTGCACATTCTGCATCTGGCGAATGGGCAAGCCAGAGGCGAAATCGAGAAGGGTGGGCTTGATCAAGAACGCGAAAATGTCCGCGAACTGCATCAACGTCAGCAAGAATCGCTCCATGCACTTCAAGCTTTGGAAAGAAAGCTAGGCCATGCCTCATTGTCAGATAACGAGACTGTTCATGGCTCGACTGCTCCATCGCGTGTTCCTACCATCGACTTTCTGGTGAATACGCCATCACGCAGCTACTCCATGTCCACAGCAAAAAACAACTCTTGGAGCGCGAAATCTATGTCAACACTCGGATACCTTTCGGACGACTTGCAGACCTCCGGTAGCGATAATACCATGACCGACGATGAAGACGAGCAATTAACGTCCGAAGAGATTACTCGATGCGCAACACATGTGCAGACATTGCTGGACCGCATCACGTTCTTGCAGCATTCCTTGGAGACAGCATCTGAACAAACCCACGCCCAGTACCCAAAACATAGAGTGCATAAATTGTATCGACGATTCTGCCGAAAGTTCGAATCCGAGGTGAACAATCGTAAGGTCAATGATGTAGCCTCTGCCACACCCTTTCCAGGTTTTCGCCCGTCTCATACCCTGCACCATGACATGGTTCCTCAGGAGGTAACGAGCAGATCTGAGGCTGTTGAACCCAGCCATACTACTTCGAACCTTCCTATCTCCGATGAACAGCAACAACAAAAACAACAACAATGGACACACCAAAACCCTACCATGGTTCGAACGACCACCGGGCCTCTTTTAGCACATTCCGACTCAACTCACGATGGTCATGTCTCCGATATCCAAAGTCAGCCTATCAGAGAGACTAGTCTCGCTGCATCTACTGGCCCGAAGACAGATACCCAGGGCGGCGAATTGTCACGGGAAAGCTCGAAAGACGGCAGTCAGAGCGGGGCTGATCGAGATATCGAGCAAGCATCACAAGGCTCCTTGTCTGTCCATTACACTAAGACTGGCCGGGTCTCAAAAGCGAAGAAGGGTCTTAAAGTCCATACATGTAGCGAGTGCGGAAAGGTTTGTTCCCGAATCAAAATGCCTTTCGTCACACGCTAACTTATTATAGTCGTTCACACGAGCCGAGCATTTGAGGTAAGATCCGCAAGCCCTCGGGGGTGTTATACAGATACTGACATATAAATTTAAGGCGTCATCAGAAGAACCATGGGCCAGATCAAGTCTCGTGCCATTTGTGCGGCAAAGTCTTCTTCCGGGTCGACCTTCTTATGCGACACATTGAACGACAGTAAGTACTATCTCTTGAGGTTAGATACGTGCTAATTGATGATTTAGCAAGGATGGCCCTATTGTGAACACTACGATGCATGAAGCTCAGGCCTCCGATCCTCCACACGAGAGCAAGCCGAACCCCTCCTTAAACCACACCAATGAGGAGAATCCTCGACCAGCGGAACCAGGAATTGTAAATCCGACACAATCTTCATATTATGTCTGGAATCAAGCAGAGAAGCGATACGACTTACACTATACAAACAATAATACAACGCCACCAACGGCTACTTTGACGGGGGTCCCGATACAATATAGTTACCCATCTCAAACACAACAAGTTGGCATGCATCCTGCTTACCACCCTTTCCGACATGAAACCACAGAGCCTGCCTATCATGAACGAACATGGCAATATTCGACTAAACGTAGACGTACCGAGGGTACTCTCTACCAAGCTCCACCTAGTCCGACACGTTCGCCCCCGAGTCCTTGGATCAAAGATTCAAGAACGCTACCTCCGCTGCGACCGTCATCCTCACAAGCTTCAGTTGAACAGGTCCAGGACAGGCTGGAGGATAAAGCAAGAGTTCTTGTAACACCGCCCGCGCTGCAGCAGGCTGTACCAACCGCTACGACGGATTCCCTCAAGCAAGTAATGCCAGCTTCACAGAGCGTTGGTACAAATGAGAATTATCAGGCGGATCCTTCTCAGTGTGTAGATGCCACAGCTGCTCAAATCTTGATGCAGGCTACAGTGCAGAGAGTGCCAGTAGAATATGCGAGTGACGGTCTGGATACGTCGCGACACTCGCAACCCCACAGCATTTCTCAAGCTTCGCAGCAGGCCGAGAGAGCACAACGGCCTCCTTTACAGGTAACAGTTCCCAGGGTTTCGAATATCGCACCCTCCGAGCCTCTTCGAAGCTATTCCTTAGCGAGTCCGGCATCGGGTTTCTCTAAGTCGCAACCTACGTCTCCGGCTACATCCTCAACAATTCGAACGTATCCCAATCCAATCCGTCCACATGGCGTAGGGTACGGTCATCCGCTTGGGCGTCCCGCTAAGGATTTTGCTAAAGACATTGCTGCTGTTGAAACGCAATTCGCTGTGCCGAGAGTGTCTAGAAATGTCCAACAAAGAGCGAAAGATCTGATTGTACATACCCACGATCGCGATAACACGTCGGCAGGGAGGGAATTAGGTGAAGAACTGGGAGACCAAGCGTCAAGAAAGAGGGGGATTCAAGATAATACAGTAGAGAATCTTGGGGAAAACAAGAGACGGAGACTTGAAGGTCTGAATAGTGCTCGTACTGGTAAAATAACCAATAGGGACGGAAACGATGCCAATGTGATAGCTGAGGGAGGAAGGGATATCGTTGATGTGTTATTAGACAAGTGGACTGCACCTGCGCATTGATCTTTCTTCTGTTTCCTACACATACGTTTGTAACAAGTTCTGATTGCATAGTAATATGAGACATCGTCTGCGTTATGTTTCGGGGATTCATACCTGTCTTCCTACATTTCTTGATTTGGCCAATTATAATGATAGGCTAAGACAGTTCGCTTCGAATGGTTATTGGCGAAGACATGTTTAGTGATCTTCCACACCGATGCGACCCACGAGGCAGATCTACAGATCACCACGCGAATCCACGTGCTCACAACATCACACCTAGCACCTACTCCTTGAGTTCTACCCGAGACTTCCCTCTGGGATGAGGAGATTTCCGAGGCTTGCACGATCTCAATCCTTACAAGTGCACCAGAGATGCATCTGGCCGAATCCTAATTACCAACTCGGCCGATAATTCAAGGTCCGACGATATCCGGGGCACCCGCAACTGCCATGATGGTGGGATGATGTGAGCACGAAACTCTATCCTAACGACGGAAAAGCAGCAAGCGCGCGTAAAGTAGTTTCGCTTAGGCGTTCTTGGGGGTTCCGAGAAAGGGCCGCTGTGGAAGTTGTGGAGTCTACGTACCTTGTACATGGAGTCTACGTACCTTGTACAAGGCTTGGTATGGTGAAGGTCTAGAATTCCGTCTGTGGGGCTACACGCATGACAATGATTATTGAAACATTGCTTCTTCGCGAACATATATAACAGCAAGCATCTCGAACGCTCATTTTAGGAATAGACGGCACGAACCTGGGCATGTGGATGAAGCTGACGATGCTCGCCTACAAGGGTGGAGCATGAACGGGTTGCCCCCTCCCCCTGTCGCCCTTAGCGTCTTGGCCGAAAAGACGGCCGATTTCTCAACTCTCTGAGAGTCAATTTTGACGGTTTTTGATGGTTTTGAGTTCGATTTTGAAGTTGATAGTAGGAAGGATAGTCAAATTGATCAATAGACTACTCTAAATAGGCCTTTTGGCGCGGATTAATGGTTGTTCCGGAGGTCTTGGCGCACATAAGTGCCTCAGAATTG